>CM028135.1:374330000-374762500 GCA_016271365.2 Neoceratodus forsteri
ATTATGATCCTGGCAACGATAACTCACAATGTCACATTTCTTCCAGCACAGTTGAGGTCATGCCTTTGCCATCTAAAGATTCCAAGTGTGGCACAAAAATATTGGGTGGTGATGATGATGCTGTGGTTGGAACGTTTTCCACATGACAGCATCCAAGCTGAAAATGTGAATGGGGAAGATGTTGATGAATATGATGATCATGATGATGTCAGTGACCCCTGTTGTGAACCAGAGAAAAAGAAAGTCAAGGTGGCTGTGTCTGGGCCTGTTGGCGTTAAATCCCCCCTCATCAAAAAAGTTATGATTTAGCAGGTTCCTGTTGATGATAATGACCCAGTAATAATCATAGGTAGTCGTGGTGGTCAGTTGAAGTCCAAGTGTGTCCAGCCTGAAAAATCTTGTAGCACACACCCCCCATTTCAGGGGTTAAAAAAACAGAGTCCAATAAGCAGCACTGGGAACATGTTCACAATCCCTTGTTTGGGACTTTTTTGTCCATGATGCAAATGATGAGTCAGTTGCAATGTGCCAGCTTTGCCATGCATGTGTGAGTTGAGGTAAAAAGGGGAGTCATCTGGGCATGGGGGACCAGCATACATATCTTAGGAACAGGCACATGGCATCATGGGCCTGGCACCAGATGGCAACTAATGCCATTGTGGGGCATTCACCCTCGTCATCGACCTTACTGAGCATGTTATCCCCTTCCATGAGTGTAAGAACAAGTAGGAATGTCTGCAGTAGCAATGATATAACACCACAGGATTACTACAGACATGATGAGGGGGAGAATTATGATTTAGAAATCTTGTCAAGTGGTGGTCAGAGTAGCAGTGCTGGTGGTGGTGAATGCAATATGTCTAGTGCAAGCGGTACATCAACCACTGTACATAAAATGGGGGAAATAACTTCATTCGTGGACTTGACAGCTGTGCACCCATCTTTATCACACATCCATAGCCCACCCCCGGCCATTCGAAGAGCCGAACCATTTGTCACACCCCGTGCAAAAGGTGTAAGTCAGCCCACATTGGAGAGTGATTTTGCCCGTAACCTCCTGCCTGCCTGAAGCATGTGACCTACATTGTGTAAGCCACATGATGTGTGGGCTGCCTGTGAATTCTCACTCCACCTTAAAGCGGAATAAGGCAGAGTGCACAACACAAAGTCATAATTACAATGCAAAGTGGCAAAGTGAGGGTTTACAATGGACACTCCGCATAGTGGAATACTAACGTGAAGTGGCCACTTTGCAACCACTTCACGGGTAGAATTTTGCTTTGCTGCATCTATACCCAGCATTAGTCTTATTCCCACCCAAAAAATGATTTTTGGCTGCTTCCCTCTACTCTCCCTCTATTGTTTTTGCTCTGTATTATTACTGTCCTGTTGGTTTCTGTCTCCTCTCTGATTTTTAATGTCTCTCTTAAATGGATGACAACCCCTCATCCCCTTGTTCCCTTTTTATCCATCCAGAAAAGCATATACCCATGCAGATTCTTACCCCAAGTATCCACCTCTGACCATGTGTCAGTCATTCCCATGTCAGCTTCTTCTTTCTGTAACAGTTCTTGTAGTCTTCTCCCCCTTTTGTTACTGACACTTTTTGCATTTGTCAGGACAAATTTCCAGCAGCATTCTGTTCTTTTAGAGTCCCCATTGTCAATCCTAACATTTACTGAGTTATCATTCATACCCCAATATAGTGGTACCTGTGCTTCTGACTGTACTTCCCTCCTCCCAGATGGCACATGGAATCATTTCTGAAATCAAGATACCTCCTTTCCTGATAGTTTTAATGACCTGAAAGTACTTTGTCATTTCCCCCTAACATCCTAGTACCTGTGCAGTTTAAATGTAACCTGTTCTACTTATATTGATCATATATGTGACAGAAAGTGTCCCAGTTCTGCAGGAAGATAAACCCTTATTTTTATTCCATTTGCTCAACCAAACATTTGTCAGGCAAGTTGCTCTCTGCCTAACTGGAGTAGCTTTTGGCACAGGTAAGATCTTGAAGATGACAAATTCACATGCCCTCTTCTAAAGATCTCCCAGCTTTCTAATGTTCTGCTTAATGTTCTCATGATTCCTTCTGCCTATTTCATTAATCCTCATGTGAACTACATTGGACCCATCCTTCTCCCCTGAGAATCTCTTCTATCCTTCACCTCTGATGCTCCATACTAGCCCCATGGAAATAGCTTACCATTCTATTGTTCTGGCATCCTCTGTAAACTGTTTTAATGTAGGAATTAGGGGAGTCCCACACATAAATCAAGATTTGGTTTCTGTTTCTTTACAATATTTATTTACAACAGATTCAGGAAAGGACAACATTTCATGTCCTATCTGACACTTCTTCAAGCCTAAAAAAATGGCCTTTTATTTTCAATCATTCAAAAATAAACACAGTCAGTATGCACTATGGTATACTGTACATGGTGTTTAATGTGCTCACTAGGGATTGGTACATGCATCCTTGTTAGCATCTTCCTCATCTCATCTCATGAACTTCCTCCTCCAGCCTGCTAACCAGGATGCATCTGCCAGAAACTTGATCCACCAGCTTCTCCTTGCCTTTCTCCTACTGGTAAACACATACCACATCCTCCAAACCTGATACCTATCCCCTACTGCATTCTAATAACAGTCCTCTCCTCTGTCATTACTACCTGCTGACATTATGAGTGTGGTGCAATACCAGGCAATCAACTAAACATTCTGATGATTAATGTTTCCCCTCTGCCTTCATCACCTTCAGTCAAGATTACCAGTACTGATTAGGGTAAGTATTTTTATAGCGAAGAGCCAACCCTCTCATGTGCATGCTACAGATGTCTAAAGTCAAGGTAACTCACTATGGGAAGTACTTCTTGATGTCTGTCTGATTTCACTTCACCGGTGGCCTGCATAAAGTAGTTTTTATATGTGAAGTGCTAAATTTTGCCAAGCAAAAACTACAGTATACAAACACTTCACTATTGAATGTGTCAGTGAACTGCCACTATGTATAGCACTTCAGTGGTGATATCTTTGCAAAGTGCTTTTTTTTTTGGTTTTTATTCAGCTGAGACATTAAACTGAGGCCACTTCTACACATCTCTCATCACTATGCAGTAGTAAGTTAAAAATCCCATGGCACTTATCAGTGATGACTAGTGGAATTTTTATTGATTCAGACCAAACATTACAGATCAGAGCAAATTGATAAAAAAAAAAAAACAACTTACATGCAAAAAAAAGAATCATACAATGACCAACCTGAAATTAACTTCCAGACCTATTTAAGCCAGACCACATTTTTCAATAGTTCAGTAAAAGTAGATCTAGATAAGGTTTTGAATTATTTTTCTGTAATCACATGCAATTCAGTTTTTTTTCACTCAGTACCCATAATGAAACATCTTTTTGCTGTAAAATATACAAGCAACATGTTTACCACACAACCCATTTGAAATAAGCAAACAATACCAACCTTGTACTTTTGTGGTACCTAAGTTTAGAACCTACAAAATTCCTATACACTCATCATAGGAGATAAATGTTATTTCTGAATCCCCCCACTTTTGACTTAATGAATGCCAAAGATCTTTGATGAAGGAACATTAAAAAAATAAATGTGTCATTGTCTCCTCCAACCCCTGACAAAAAAGGGCAGGACAAATTCACTCCTCTGCATTTTTATGTTTCAGGTACCCTTTAACCTGTCACTTATCATGTGTGCATAACCACCACATATCCCAATTCTTTTAAGAAATTCTTTTATCCACAGTAGTAATTGTTCTGTTATAAATCTAGTAATGACTAAAACACTTGGGGTGTATACTGGAGCTGAAAAGAAAACTGTTCATTGAATAAACATATAGAGCCTTTTTCTAGTATTAGAAGTAATATTTTGCAGTGTAATTTTTTATTTTGTCATTTTCCAAAAAATGTCCAGTAAATGACTTATAACAAAATGTGTATTGTTTTAACCACTTTCAGCTTTCCTTCCTTCTACATCAATAATAGTTGACCACAAGAGGAAGCAAACAATGGCATCCACAACTTATGAGTCTGAAAGCAACTGAAATGTATAACATATCAAAATGCTGAAAAAGAAAGCAATGAGATTCAGCATTCTCAATCCCCCTTCCTTATTGTTTCTATATGTGTGTGATCATTTAATTGGATTCAAGTGACTTCCCTGGCATAGTGTAAAAAAATGGAAAACACATTAGTTTCTAAACGAGCTGGAAGTGGGAAAACATAAATAATATAGAGAAAGACTGGCATTAAAAAAGTTTTAACCATAAAGATTCTCTCTCATTTTTTTTACATATTCCATTTATTACAGTTTGTAACCTGCCATTCTTATTTCAGTTCATTCAGGCCAATACTTTGTGGCCATTTCCTTATCACTAAAAGATATCCACAACATTTTTGAAGGCTCTTCTGAAACTCAACTGCTCACTACCTTGGTAAGCTTGTCTGGAGTGAAATGCCCCAACAATGGGCCTCTACTTTTGTGAACATTGAGACTACAGCCAGGGGGTACAGGGTCAGTATATCAAGGCAATGATAGTGCGGCCATGATCCTCTGTGTGTTGCATTCCATTTTCTTCCATCCACATGCAACACCATTTAGGAGTCTGCTTTACAGTGGCCCAGGACTCATGGCCACTCCTGTAGGTGGATACAGGCAGTGGACATCACAAGTGGGTTCAGTGATGATGTTGGGTCCCCCCCGAGAGAGAGGATTTAAAATTGCATGACAGATGGCAATGGTGGCCATTCTCACAGAGGACTTGACCTGTGCCACTGAGACTGGACCTTCCCCAAAATAAGTGCACTTTTGTATATTTATCTCCCAGATACATTATTAGATACATAGGCATGGATATTCAAACTGTGCCACAAAGTAGTGCAATAGCAGCAGCAGACGCAAGTAGTAAGTGACTGGCGCGCAACACGCCAAAGAATATTGAAAAACACAGTTTGGCCAAGGTGTGCTTGCTCAACACAACTGAATATCATGCCAACCACACCATGGCACAACCTGGGATGTGCAATAGTGCAGGGCTGATATGCAGTAGCACAACCAGGGATGCGCAGTGGAGCAGGCTATCAGTGCAGTAGCATAACCAGGGATGCGCTGGGACAGGATGCAGGGATGCACCACCCATGGAAGACATGGGCAGAGGAGCATGCAGCAGATCAGACAGCACCCCCCACACCCCATGAAATGCACAACCTGTGGTGAGCTGGATGAACCACCAGCCCATGAACACCAGCATCGAATTCCCAGCACACCCCCTGGCAAGCAGTGACTGTAACACATGGAGGTCCGGCCACCCTGTGCCACCCCATCCCACCAATGCAGAGCACATCCTGCATGATGATCCCCAGACACCTGCCCAGGAGCAGTGCCCATCAGTGCATGGCTCCATATGCATGCCACCACCCCCACTGTGACAATGCAACCCTGTGCACCATGGAACCATGCATGGCAGTCCCACTGTGAATACCCCACAGTGGGTGGCAGCAGTCACCAATGCAACAACTGCAGACACAGTGCCACCCTGCATGGCCCCCCATGGCACAGCCGAGCTGGTCGATCCTGCGTCAGCACCTGAGGTACCCTGCATGCAACAGGGCCTGCCCTGGACCCCACCATCAGAAGGACAGCACCCTGCACACCCACCCAAGCACACACCTAGTCCCAGCACTGGCCCCAACAGCCAGCACAGATGCCCACAGTGGTGCATGGAGGCATGCGCCACACAGGATGCAACACAGGGCACGGACAAACACTCACCCAGACCCAAGGGCACCCCAACATAGGGACACAATGGTGGGGCAACAAACCCACTGATGTGTGACCACAGCAGCCATGTACCCATGGCCAGCACCCCACCATGGCACAGATGTACCAGCCACCCTGCGTATGCACCATGAAGCCATCTGCCAACAGCATGCGGCTGGAGCACAAGTGACAGACATTGGAGCACAGACCCTGCAACAGACACCAGCAACAGCATGGAGGGGGGACAACAACAGCAGAGGCCACAGTGCCACCCAAGGCAGACATGCACCATGCCAGTGACAGGAGACAATCCGCCATTGCACCGGGTCCAGGGGGCGGCCAGCATGGACAGCCACCACTGACATGCCAGCAGACTGTTCATAGCACAGACATGCAAGGGTGTCAGCTGCACAGGCCATGGACAAACTGACAGGGGCACCATGGAAACAGTGCATGCACTGGGGACCACTGCACACAGGCATTCAGTGCACAGAGAACAACACACATACCACAGACAGTGACCGAGTCCCCCACCCACACCATAGGCAGGTCCCTACCAGACACACAGATGCCAAGGCCTGCACCACCCCCGATGCCATGCACACCACTGCAGCCAAGCACCATAAGCCCGCTGCAAATCAGAGACCACCACAATTGTCATAAAAAAATGAATATATTAAAGGATTGTGAAAAACAAAACAAATTTACAAGTATATACAATGGGGGGAAGGGCCACAAACAAGGTGGGGGCAGGCATCGGGCAGGGGAAAACAACTGGGAGAGGGATAAAGGGGTGTGGGGGTTAGTCCGGGGGGAATACAATAAGGGGGCATAGAGGGCCAATCACCGGCCCCTCTCCCCACTTCTGTCCCTTCGCCATCTTCTGTGGCACCATACACCATCCTGCTCCATCCTTTGCAGGATCTCGAGGGTGGCCCTGGTGAGCTGCAGCAGCTCCTGTACACCTCTCTCAAGTGCCGTCTAGCGTTGTCCACCTAGGACAAGGGAGCAGAGTCATTACGCGTGACTGGCCAGACCCCTTCAGCCCACCCATTGTGCATGGCATACAGCCGTGAGCCACACCCCTGTGATGGCATACAACCACCCACAGTGACCATGCCCACAAGACCCACCTGCCCAGACATCTACAGTCATGTGGACCACTGCACACACACACCGCCCATGTCCCGCACAGCACCACCATGGCCGTACAGAGACATGGCTATGCAGTGCGAAGACAGTGGCACAGCCATGTACCCAGTGCATGCATGGACCACCGGTGATGCCCACCCACACATGCAGTGCCACAGGACAGTGCTGAGTGCATCGTGTGGTGTGCATAGTGGTGGGGCCAAGTGCTGGAGGCCATGCCCCACCGCCAACCCTGCAACACAGATGCACAGATGTAAGGGGAAAAACAGCACTCACCTGCATCCAGGCCAGCTGGGTGCTGCTGGCCCATGGCCTCTACACCACGACCCTGCTGCAGCTGCAGCGCACCAACCCTCTCCTGCTTGGCTTAGGCTTGCCTTGTTCTACAGCGCTCCTCCAGGCCTAGGGTGTAAACATGGAGAGGGGAACATCAGTACTAACCAGTAGCAAAGCCCCCCACAGTGTGTGCATTCCCACACATCCCGGCCATGCTGCAACCCCACCACCACCACCACCGCACCCACAAGATGGTCCCCACCTCCCTGCTGGGTGGACATATGCAGACCGTGATACCCGGATGGACGAACACAACCAGTGTATTAATGGAGCACCTACCTGGGTATGGCATGGTGCTTCGCTGGGCACATGTCTGCAGATGCCCCAGTCTGTCCAGGTCCCTCTGCCAGAGGTTGCCATACTGGTGGTGACACTGCTCACCAGACCTGGCAATACCGGTGGCCTCCTCCATGCCTTCAGCCACATCCTCCCACACAGCACTGCATGGCCTGTCAAGTGGGTCCTGGCCAAATAGGGCCCCAGCATGGGACTCAATAATGGCCACCAGGTTGGCCAGCTCAATGGCACTTCACTGCTGTGCTCGTCTGCATGCCATCCTGCAGTGAGTACCGCTAACAAAATGGCACTCTGTAGTGCACATTCCCCATGTACGGAGGCTGCACGGTACTGCGCTGCCATTCCCCATCGCGCTGTCACCCAACTGCACGATAGGGGTGCACCCTTACGGACGCATGGTGCCTAGGGGGGAAAGGTCAATGCAGGGTCAAGTGTCTGTCCATGCACGGAGTACCACAGCACTCCTGGGACTCCCTGCATTTAGCATGGTAGGGTGCCTGTGTGTGACACCCTGCAGTGGTCTACCACGCTGTGGCACTATGGTGCCTATGGCACACCAGGGCATGAGTGCCACATGGGCGAACAGCACACTAGCACCAATGCACAGTGGTGGCCATGCCTTGCATTGTCTCCCATGCACAGCATGTCATCAGCGCTGCACGCATTGGCGTCAGCACCCCGGGCATGTGCCGTGCAGTGCCTACTGCGCACGTCACAGAGCTGCGCCATAGCTTGAACACGCTCAACAACATTGCACAAGGTGCAACAGTGGGATATTCAGCCAGCATATGCAAATCAGCTCATCATCAATTCCATGGCGCAATCACAGCATTAGCATCCACTTAGAGATGCACCTCACCTCATTTGTATGCATTACGCTATATAAATGCAACATGGGGCTGCAGAGGACATAGTTTGGTATTGCAGTCTTTTGTGGTGGGTTGCATGCTGATTGGATGTGTGGACTGTGGTTTGTGATAACACCTGTCATTCCCACAGGCTCGATCATGACCGAATGAAAGGATGAGGAGGAACAGGGACGGGGAGAAGGAGGAGGCCCAAATTCACCTGGACTGAATCAGATGCCCTGTTCAATGCATATCTTAACAGGGAACCACTGCTCAGCGGACAACAGGGAATGCCACAGGCCCATGCTGCGGCATTGGTTGAGGTGGCGTGTGCCGTGAACCAGCATGGCATCCACCAGTAGTCCACGCAGGAGTGTAAAAGAAGGTTGGTATGGACAGGAGGAGGATCAAGGATAAGGTGGCTGCCATCAGGACAACATGTGCTGCCACTGGTGGTGGACAGCCGGATGTGTCACGCCTGATGCCACAGGAGGAGTAGGCAGTCAGCAGCATACGGCATTGTGCCATAGAGGGTATTCCTGGTAGTGTCTTCCAGATGGGTGGCATCCCATCACTGCATAGTAGGTCCTGTACTGTCACTGTGTGGGTGGTGGGGGGAATGCCACAGGGCAGGGTGGAGACACTAATACTACTGTGTTCCCTTACAGCTTCTGAGCGTCTACATGGGTCAGCGGTGGTGGGTGTGTCCAGCGAGGGTGATGTCCTGGGCATGGAGGAACACCCATCCACCTCCACAGGTGTCCGAGGGACCGGACCAGTGCATACCTGGCTGTCTGTCTGGACTGAAGAGGATGGTGCGGGTGTGGACGAGGCCCTCCTATGTCCCAGCATGACAGCGCCCATGGTCTCCTGTGTGCTGGGACATGGATTGGTGCTGGATCCGGCATCAATGATGATGGCTCACACGTCCCAGACAGTGATAAGTGTGGGATGCAGGATGGTCCCACAGCAGGCAACGGTGCGGGCGTGGAGGCCTGCGTGACAACACAGTCCCATCCTGCACCTCTATGCCCCAGTGTGGCAGCACTGGTGTGCATCCAGGCCAGTAGAGCTGTTGCGGCTGCTGCAGTGGCGCCGGTGAGCCCTGGTGATCAGCAGCCAGAGGGGCAGTGCCAGTAGTCGGCCAATGGTGATGGAGGGACAGTGTGGGGGCAGTGGCAGTGTACAGCATGTGGACGTGCCCCGGCATGGCTCTGGTGTGCAGCACCCATCATCAAAGGGTGCTGACCAGCAGGGCTAGGAACACCATGAGGGACAGCATGCCAGACCGGCGGATGACCTCTTTGATGAACACAGCCATCTACTCCAGGCTTCAGTGGATCAGCAGTTGTGGCTTGTGACTGCGGTGGATGCACTCAGTGCGGTTCTGCGCCAGGCAGAGGAGTGGTGCAGCAGAGACCATGGTCTGCTCCTGGCAGAGATGGCCCGGCAGCAAAGGATGTGACCACTGCCATTGACAGGCAGACAAATGCATTCACAGCTGTCATGGCCATATTGGGCAACCAGTTCAGTGCACATGAACCGCAGACACTGCTCAGTGTCATGTCTACCCCCCAGTGCTGTGCGACATCTGCTATGTCAACACTGTGTTTGGCTGTGGGCATACCGAACACGCCTGGTGTGGGCATGTTCAGTGAACTGCAGACCCCTGCGCGAACATGGTCGCAGTTCACACAGTGTCACCCTGGGGACCTTTGATGCCACCCTATGAGGCCAATGGTCAACCTGGCATGGCTGGCAGGTCTCAGCAGGGCTGCCCACGCATCTGTGGTGGCTGTGGCACTGTGCCGTGTAACTACCTGTCTCCCACCATGGCCACTGTCTGCCACTGCCCTATGTGCAGTGTGGTGTGCATCATGCGATGCACGGGTGGGGTACCCAGCCCTGCGCACACATGGTCCCTGTGCACACCCTCCGGCTGCTGGCCACTGTGGCGTGTGCATGATGATGCCTGTGTTGCACTGTCTGCCAGTGTGCAATGGTGCCCAGCATCTGAGGCATGCATAGTGATGGCAACGATGGTGGTTGTGTGTGGACCTGTGTGGGGGTAGGTGTGGCAATTGGGGTTGGTGTGCCATCTACCCCTCGTGCATGTCTTGTGGTGTGTGTGTGTTTGTGTGTGTGTGTGCATGTGTTATGTTCAGCCCTGCCCATCCCTGATGCCGTGTGTGGTGCCACACTTAGACCCATTGCCTTACCGCTGTCTGCCCCTGGGGTTCATCCCCACCTGTCTGTGGGCTGTGCCCTTGCCATTGGTGGTTGCGCATGGCCCTGTGACCTACCTGTGTTGACCAAAGTGCTCTTCTGTGAGGGTGTCCTGGTGCAGCTGTGACATCCAGATCAGGCAGGGGTCCCTTCGCCCAGGGGGTGGCTGCCAATCACCGTCTGGACCAGCGTCCTCATCGTCCCCACTGCTGTCCCCCTCTTTGACCTCTATGTTGTGTAGGATGCAGCAGGCCAGGAATAGCCCACAGGCCTTCGAGGGGCTGTACTGTAGGGCACTGCCAGACATGTCCAGGCACCAGAAACATGCCTTCAGCATCCCGAACACTTGCTCAATGACATTCTGTGTTGTGGCGTGTGCCTCATTGTACTGTAGCTGCGATGGGGTCGGGGGGTGACGGTATGGTGTGAGCAGCCAGGGACGGAGTGGGTAGCCACTGTCACCTGTGTGTAGAAGGTGGACATTAGTATGGTGGTCTGTGTTGCTTTGCCATTGGCAGACAAGGCCGGTACCCATGGCACCTCTGACTATGCACCTCCCACATCTGCTCATGTCATCCTGCATGATATGCATACCTACCTGCTAGGTGGCCAGTGGGGATGTCCTCACTCTCAAATCTGTGGCACAGTGTGGACTGGTGCCAGATGAAGGCATCATGTGCTCCCTCAGGGTGCATGGCACAGAGATCGGTTATGCATCCACTGTCATCGCACATCACCTGGCAGTTGATGCTTGCATACCCCTTCTGGTTGATGCAGGACATACCATCCGGGACCAGGTGGCATGCAGATGGCCACATGGGTGCAGTCAATGGCCCCAAGCATGCTAGGCAACTGTGTTACCCTGTGAAACTCTTGTATGCATGCTGTGTGTGCCTCCTGTGTGCTGGGGAAATGGATGTACTCCACAGCATGTGGCAGCAGTGTGCTGAGGAATTGTGGGAGTAGGCGTGACGCAGCCGACTTGGTGATGCCTATTGTGTCCCCTGTTGGTCTCTGGAAGGAGCCCGTGGCAAGCAGGTACATGACAGCTGTCACCTTCATCTCCACTGACAGAGCATGGCCCTGTCTTGTGGGTACCTGCATCTCATCACTGCACAGCTCACAGAGCCGCCTCAGGATCACCCAGTTCAGGTGATACTGGCCCACAATCTCTGTGTCAGAGTAGTGTTTGATGATGGTGTGGGCTCGGTACTGCCTGTTCTGGGCATACCGCTGATGGGCCCTTCCACTGGCTGTGCTCTCCTGCTGCCTGCCTTCTCACACCCCTCATTACTGCCTCCATCTGGAAGGTGGCACTGGCCATGTCCCTGGCTGGTGTCCCCCCCAGCAGTTGTTATCCTGTTCCCCCCGTTGTCTGTTTCTGATGCTCCCCCTGCATCAAGCACACCTCTGGCCTTTGGCTGTGGCTGTTCTGCCTCCTGCCACTGCCCTCAATCCACTGTGGCACTCCACTATCAATCCTGCACAGTGGCACAAGCTCCCCACTCCTATCCTGTTCCTGGATCAGTTCAGGTGTGCCCTGTCCTGCCCCTGCCCAGTCCTGCTCACTGCTACCCTCTGTACTGCCCTTGTGTCTGTCACCACGCTCCCACCTGTGGCTTCCTTGTAGTGTTCTTGTGCCCCTCTCTTGCTCCTTTTTATTTTGGATAATTTCCGCTGTAGCGCAGCTCCTGCTAGTTCCCCTATTGCGCATGGCACATGCTGTTGAATATCGCACTGCGCATGTTATTCATGGTTCCGCCCCCTATGGTTGCAGATGCATTCATTACCATTGCACTCTAGCACATTGCTACTTGCACTGCACAGCTGCCTCCTGCTGAATATCTCACAATGGCACATTTCCGTACTTGCGCTGGCACATGCCTGTTGCCCATGGCATCCCTTTTGAATGTCCGGGCCATAGTGCTTTGCACTTTGAAATATTTTGGAGAAAGGTCACTAGTGTTTGAATACTGATTTCCCCCCATAGAAAAGCTTGCAAAGAGCTACAGTGAGAGAATCAGCAAGAGGGAAGTAAAAAATAAAAGTAAAAAAGCTTATGGGTAAAAAATGCTTGACTGTCTTTGTAGTATAGTATTTACTTCAGTGCTTCAGTTGTAATATAGCGCTTTGCACCTTGAAGATATTTTGACAAAAGTCATTAGCATTAGAATGCTGTTTTGAGCTGTTTTCCCCTTATAGAAAAGCTTGCAAAATACTACAGTGAAAAGAACCGCCTAGAGGGTAGTAAAAAGGCAAGGAAAAAGCTTTCAGGTAAACAGTGTTTGTTTCCTTTTTGCAATATAACATTTAGTTTACTATGTGAAATGCAGCGCAATATGGAAAGCCTGGGAAAGGTGTTAAAAAAACAAACACGTTGCAGTGATGAAAATGAATGTGCTTTAGAATTAAAGATGATTGCATAGGAACAGCAGGAACATAATACATAACGCTAAGGCAATGGTTTTATGGGACGACTGGTCTGAAGTGCTGTTTGCAATTCTTTTCACAAGCAAAAAAAGTTAGTTCAGAGCAACGGGGGTAAAATTGATTTGTAGAGCATTAATAGAGTAGAATAAGGCCCCACAGTAAAACCACACATGTTACATTTAAGATTACTGATTTAAATAAGAAGAAAAGATATAATGATAGCCAAAAAAATAGAGCATTGGGGAACATTACATGATATACTCTCTATGAAGGGCTCTTAATAATATGAAATGTAGGGATAAAGATTTAGATATCAAAGGAAGTGCCTGTACATTATTAAAAGTAGTAATACATAGTATGTGTATATATATGTTTGTAGAACTTATTGAAGTTATGGGTGCAGCTGAAAAACGAAATGTGGAAGGATTTGTGAATGAGATTTGATAAATAGGTGAGACCAAAATCTTAGATACTTGTTTTGAGACTGAATTTAATTGAAGTATACACTGTACAGGCTGTTAGGGACTGGTCTAGTACCTGCCTTGTTTTCTGTATATAATTTAATGGGAAATGTTAAGATTTATTGCATGAAGGGAAGGCTCACACATTTGAATGGTATGTTATTAGATATACATAATAAGTACTTTGGTGCACTCTAGTGGCGACAGATGCTATTTGGAAGGGTGTATATAGCCAATGCAGTATGGAAAAAAGCAAACTTCTAATGAATGTATATGATATTTTAATAGGTGGAAAACATGAGGGCCTGATGAAGTGATTTCAGCATGAAACATAGTCCATTTAGTGTTTATGTTGAAAATAAAAAAAGAACTTGAAGAGAACAGTGTGTTTTCAGTGGAGTTCATCCAGACTTTTCTTCACATTTTCAATATTCTTGGTCTCGTCTGCATGACCCAAGCTTGAATTAAATATTTTCTTCTAAAAGAAGTCTGACAACCTAGATCACTTTGCACAGTGCATGATAGTGTGGAAGAAACCATGCTGTGACAACCACGTATACATTGACAGCAACAGGGGTAGAATAACGAAAGTGAATTACCGCTATCCCTGTCACTGTTCACAGAGTGGAGGAAGGGATCAAGTGTCATGATGTGTGATGCTCTGGTCGACTTGCTCCTGTGACAAAGTGTCTAAGGCAGTAGCACCTAGAGACAAGCATTGTTGGAGACCAGGGTTTCATTCCCTGTTTTGGAAGTCTGATTTTTTTGGTTTTTGCAGGAAACAAGTGTCCCCCCTCCTGAATTTCTCCTTGTCCTCGTGGTCCACATCCCCTCGGAGTTGATTACAATAGTTCAGGGGGTGTGGGGGTGCAGAGACATAGCCCCCCCAAAAAACAAAAATCATCTATGCTTGCCCATTTATTTGCACTCCATCTGCAGCATTGTGTGTCGATCGGTGTTTTCATCGACCTTATTTTGGGTTGCGACATTATGCTTGCAGCATTGTCTGCCATGCTGTTTTTGTTTGTGGGGTTATGACCCCATGCCAAGCCAGAGACAGATGAAAATTCCTGAAAATGCTGTACTGCCCTCTTTTCTGAATCTATGTTTTGTACTAAAATACATACATCATCAGCATAAGCTAATATCGTATTAGGAGCTAAACCTACTGAAGTTCAAATCAGAGTAACCTAAAGATAGGTGTTTAATTTCTTCAAAGTGGGATCCAAGAAAAAAATATACAGGATCAGGCTTGGGGACAGCCATGCCATACCCCCTACAAGTCTAGCACTCTGCCCCAAATTATCATTTATTAATGGTTTCACACAAGCAGAAGAATAGATACATTTAATTCTGGATACAAAAATAGATAACATATATAGTCAATTCTGCAAACAAAATGTTCTGAGAAACAACATCAAATGCCTTTCTTTGATCCAATGACAAAATCAGGCCCAAGGGTGAGTCAGATGTTGTTCTCTCTATGATTTCTCATGACAAAATAAGGTTGTCCTGATTTTTCATACCTTTTACCAAACAAGTTTGTGAGGTAGAAATTAAAAGAGATGCTGCTGTAGTCGGTCTAGATACTAACATTTTAGAAAGAATTTGCAAAACCGTTTCAAGAAGGCTAATAGGTCTCCAGTTAGAAAGATCCTTTTTATCTCCTTCCTTAGAAGTAACTCATTATCCCTGTGTTGATGCCCTTATCTATTCCTCTCTTTGATACTATGTAAATATATAGGTCAGCTAAGGGGATGGCAATAGAATCCCCCAGCCATTTATAAAGCTTTCTAGGGAGGCCATCCTCCCCGGGGCAGTATTATCATAGGAAAGAGAAGAAATAACTATCAGAACGTCCTTCTTTGTAAAATAGTCTTGTATCATTTGTAACTCTCTTGTAGATAAGGAAGGTATCTAAAAATCCATTAAGAAAGTTTCCCAGTTTTCACTCTAAGGAGCTGAAGTCCCCCCAAAATTATTGATATGTTCAGAAATAACTGCCAGAATTTTCTCTTGGTCAGTAACCCTCTTACCTTCATGAGTATGTGACTGAAACAAGCTTAGCACAGTTTTATTGATACTGAGCCATTGCTATTTTAAGTGCTCTAATCTGCAAGAAAAGCCTCCCTTTATTGTTTGTACCAGAGATGATAATCTCTGAAATTGATTTCTCAGGATTAATTAGTGCAAGTACTCTTCATTTTTTTTTCCAATGAACTTGTAAGTGCTGTCGCAGTTCCTTTTTACAGTTTATTCACCACTCTTGTGATGAATCAAACATTTTCAGTACTGACTACTGAGCCGCCATAAAATCTTTTACTGTCTTAACAACCTCTGGATTATGTAAAATAGCATTAAGACACCATAGACCGGGACCTTCCAGTGTCATAACAGCACCTAATATGACTGCTATTAGTTTACGGTCAGAGGTCTCTACTGGCATTGTAATAACTGAAGCTATTTCTAATCAAGGGGAAATAAACCAGAAGTGAATTCTCATAGTTAATGAATCTTTACAAAAAGTACCTTCTTCTACTCGATGTTTAAAGAGCTACTGACACTGCAAAGGAAACTTTAAAAAACATAATAGTTAGGTACAATTCTGCTTGCATTCCATTTAGATTTTATAGATTTTTCCTCCCAATAATTTATTACTAAGGAAATGTGTATGAATAAATGATTGTTGCCCTTAGAGCTTATTTTTTATTTCATCTGCTTCTATAACTTACTCCCTACTTCAAATCATAATGCTCTGTTGTGACATCACAGTCTGTTGCCATGGGAGTAACTATAAGGTTACAAGCAGTGCATTATGACTTCAGGTAGGGTGAATAAGCAGTAATAGATGAACTCTTCTTGAGCAGAAATCCTGTTTTCATACAAATGACTTCAGTAATGAATAATGTGGAGGAGAAATACAGAACTAATTGAAAATACAAGCTGGACTATGTCTAAATATTATGTTTTGTTAAAGTTCATCTGAATGTGTCACCAGCTCTTTAACTGTGCAGCATCTCTTAATTTAGCTTGACTTATCTCTTGATTTAAACAAGAAATACCACAAAATATTTTATCAGTCTTAACCCCTCTATTTACCTGAGTTAAGCCACAATTAAAATCCTCTCCCCACAGTACACCTTTAGCGGTATAAACATAGGGTTGGGTTATTTTAAACAGTCCCACTCTTTCTGCCTTTTGTCTAAGGTGCATACAAGTTTATTTAACTTGAGATTTAAATTATGGTAAGAAACATCTAATAGTAGTAGTAGTAGAACTACAAAATTACATATACCACAATAATGCAAAGCATCATGGGATGTACATGCAAATCCTCATGACATTTTAGGCTGGTTCAGCTTTAAGCAAGAATGCATGGTGCCAAAAGGCCTCTCACCTTTTGGCACCATGAATTCTTGCTTAAAGCTGAACCAGCCTAAACATTTATGGGGATTTGCATGTACATCCCATGATGCTTTGTATTATGGTGGTATGTGTAATTCTGTAGTTCATTGAAACTTGGATTTATTGCCAATGCCCTTTGGGATAACCGTTGCCTCAATGCTTCTGCACTGAGGTTCTCTGTCATTAAGCTTGTTTTTGTAGTAGTTGTAGAGTTTCTTTTTATGGGGTACCCTTCCCCATAGGCTCAGGGCACCCTGACAATAAAAATACAAACATACAGAACAGTATAGAGCAGTCTACAAAAATCCATAAACTTTTCCATAACCCACTAAAAATCTAAAAGCAGACTGATTTCTGAACTGATTGATAATCCATTAACTATATCAGCAGCTATTTCAGGTACCAAAGGCCTGCTCAAACAAGGTCTTCAACCATTTCTTAAATATCTCTACAGAGGGCGCCTCCCAGAGACACCACAGCAACAAATTCCAGAGGACCGGGGCTGCTACCTCAAATGCCTGGTCCCCGGAAGATTTTAATCTTACTCGGACGACTTCCAGAAGGGCCTCTCTAGCCAACCAAAAAAGAGCGAGATGGGATATAGGGATGCAGGAGCTCCTTTACCTAGCCCAGATCCAATCTGTGTAGGGCCTTATAGGTCAGAAGACCTATTTTAAAGGTGATGTGCCAGCGCACCAGCAGGCAATGCAGTTTGTGCAGTACCAGTGTAATGTGACTGAATCTCAAGTGTTCAGTCAAAAACCAGGCCACAGCATTCTGCAAAAGCTGCAGCTGCTGTATTGCACCTCCTCTGATCCCAAGGTAGAGTGCATTTCAGTAATCAAGCCTTGAGTTGATGAAAGCATGTACCTGCATGGCCAGGTTGTCAGGGGAATAAGGGTCTTAATTCGGGTGATGTTCCAGAGATGGTAAAACCCAGTTCAGACAACGGCTGACACCTGAGCATCAAGTGTCAGCTCATTATCCAGAACAGTGCCCAACTTTTTCACCTTTACGGAGGCCTCCAGCTCGGTGGGGCCAATAAACAGCCTGACCCTATCACCAGCTGCCCCCACTCCTCCCCTTTGACCTGGTTCAACCATCAGCACCTCAGACTTCCCCAGGTTAAGTCCCAGCCAGTTTGACAACATCCAGGCCCAGATGTCAGCCAAGCATTCATTTAGCAGATCATCCATGTCCAGTCTTCTGGGTACAAAGGACAGGGAGAGCTGAATATCATCGGCATAACAAATGAAAACTCAGCTCATACCACCTTATGACCTTGCCCAGGGGCAGCATGTACACTGCAAACAACATGTGGGAAAGGACAGAACCTTGGGGAACTCCACAGGGTAGGTCCACTGGGACTGAGGAGTAATTCCTTAGTACCCCCCTCTGAGATCTGACCCAGAGAAAGGACTCAAACCAGCTGATGACTTTGCCAGCAGGTTCTACATACTCCCTTAGCCTGTCCAACAATACCCCATGGTCCAGAATGTCAAACGCTGAAGAGAGATCAAAAAGAGCGAGAATTGTTTGCTCTCCTCTTTCTCTCTCCTTGAGCAGGTCATTTAGCACCCTAGCCAGTGCAGTCTCTGTGCTAGGCAAGGCCTTAAATCCAGACTGGAAAGGTTCATAGATATGGAAGTCTGTGAGGTGACCCTCGAGCTGCTCAGGGACCACCTTTTCAAGACCCTGCCCCAAAAAGGGGAGTTTTGAGATAGGCCAGTAATTCACCAAAATGTTGGGGTCCAATGATGTTTTTTTCAGCCAGGGCTTAACCACAGTTTGTTTAAGAGACTCTAGAAAAACCCTGGCCAACAAGGAAGTCCTGATGATTTTAGCAAAAACAGGACCCAGATCATCAACGCAGACAACCAGTAGATGTGTTGGGCCTGGGTCAAGGTCGTAGAATGTTGATCTAAGGCCAGAGATCACCCCACAGACCTCAACTATTTATTTATTTAGTTTTTGTTGACTGGGTAAGTACACTAGACAAATCCTGCCTATTTTCAGGCACGACCTGGGGAGGGGGATACAGATAAATGCCAACTGACCTTGGACCAGATTAAGCTGTTGGTGGTATTTTTAGTGAATGAGGGAAATTTGGCCAGGACACCTGGGAAATTCCCCTACTCTTTTCGATAAGTGCCATGGGGTCTTTAACATCCACCTGAACTACCACCAATCCAGGCAGATGGGACCTCAGTTTAACATCTCATCCGAAAGACGGCACCTCAGAAGTGCAGCACCCCTCTCATGCTGCACTACAGTGTCAGTACTGGGATATTAACCCAAGTGCCAGATGTGGGAACCGAACCCACAGCCCTCTGATCTCCTGGCCTCAGAGGCGAGTGTGCTACCTTCTGAGCCACTGAAACTGATAATTGTCACTGGCCAGAACTCTTCCCAATGCGACTGAGTGCATCCATCCACTCTAAGGCCACCACTGTTGGAGGATAGTATTCCGCTAGGAGAAATCCCAGTTCTTAGAGAGTACACTCTATTTGGGAAGAACCGAGCAAACTACTCACACTAGCGAGCTGAAACTGCTCTAATGGGCTCCATACAGGTAGGATGTAATAGCCTGTCTACAACCCGGAATTGCTGAGCTGGTCGGATCTTCCCTGCTGCAATCATGGCAGACATAAATGCCACCTTTTTCTGGATGGTTGCATTCTGATACTCATTGTAATGAGTAATCAGAACCAGCCTGTCCTCCATAGACCTGATCTTCCTCCAACACCTCTCCAACCTCCACCCCAAGTCTTCAACATTCTCAGCTTGCATCAAGCCATGGCGAGCCAAGATGAGAAACCAGGGGGCATATACACATTGGCACCAGGCAGTCCAGAGACTCAGTGACAGCCCTACTATAGGCCACCACAGCAATCTCCAGGCCATCAGTGCAAGCCTCAAGCACAGATGAAATGTTCAGCTCTGTCAAAAGTCCCCCTGGTTGTAAACCTTTTAAAGGGCAGAACTGAACTGTTTCCATGGGGAAAGGACATTTAGGAGTGCTCTGAAGCTGAACCTAATGGTGCAATGATCCTACCAAGCAACCAGATTATTCTCAACGGTGTCAGTTTCAAGCCCCAGGGAGAACACCAGATTGAGCGCATGGCCAAAGTGGTGGGTCACAGTCATGGTTATCAGGGAAATGCCTAGAGCCTCCATATTTAAAAGGAAGTCTCTGGCCCCAGATGATACCTCATCACCCACCCAGGTGTTGAAGTCAGCAAAGAATAAGCAACCATGGCAACTCCAACACCCTCTCAGTGACAAAGGCTGACATCTCCTAAAGGAAACTCTGGTCCCACCCAAGTGGCCAGTAGACCAGGAGAATCCTGCACTCCACTCCAGGACCCCCTTGTACCGCCATGAACTCAAAACAGCCGGTGTCCCCCACCGGGTGCACCACCAGGCCCAGCTCCAACCTAAAACAAATTGCCACCCCCCCACCCCTGCATTCCTTCCTCAGGAGGTGAACCATGGTAAACCCAGCTGGGACAGACCCCTCTAGCACAAGGCCTGAACCGTCCCTCAGCCAGGTCTCCATGATGCATGCCAAGTCAACGGATGCAATAAGCTCCACCATTATAGCGGGCTTGTTCACCACTGACCTGGCATTGCACATCACTGCCTGAAGAGGATGAAAAACTGGGACCAATCCCTCAGCTACCTGCCCTTGCAGTCTCGATGGTCTCCTGGGCAAGGAGACAAGACACGGGGTACCAAGCCTCAATTGTCTCCTCAGCCCAGGGTGTCTCCTGGTCCCCACCATCTGAAGCTGCTCCACCTTCCTGTCTCCCCCCCATGCCCCTCCTTGCAATACCCAACCCCTTACACTTTTGGACAACTGTGGCTTCAAGGGGTGGGTCACAGAAGGGATCAAAGGATTTTAACATAGAGGGGGGTAGCATATCCCCGGGACCTAAGTCTAAAAAAAATCTCCAAAAAGTACAAATTCTACCACTACAACCTATTAATAGCAATTTCAATAAATTACACACACACCACACTCACTCATAATAGCAGTGCTCTTCCAGGGACCAAATTCAATAGTTTCTCTACTTTTAAGTGATACGAGGTGAATAAAATACCCACCCCTGAATACGTCTCTCCTATTGACCAAAAAGATGATCCCTCAGACCATGCCCCCTTAGCTCTGTTAATATCATATTGTGGTTTCAGTCTATTTTCATGTAAAACATAAATATTGTGACCCAGATTTAGTAAAATATGAAAAATAGATAACTTTTTCTTTATGCTCAAAATACTATTAACATTCAATGAAGTTAAGGATAAAAAGTATGTGAGGTAATTATTGCGATTATAAGTTTAATCACAATAGTGGGAGATTTTTCTTTTTATTTTTTTTACCTTTTTTTCATTGGAGCTTACACTGACACTGCCACGTGGTCACACTGACTCCTCTTGTAACTGTCGGAGTGATGCTGACGTGCTGGCGCATCAGAGTGTTGCTGACATGCTGGCTGTTAAACTGATAATTACACAAGGATTAGTACAGAACTGATGTATTCACCAGAACTCAGAATTGTTCTCTTTTTTTGTTTTATTTGTTAAAACTATGACAGCAGTGCTTGTTTTATCGCCGCTGTTGTCCGTGTACAGTGTACATTGCATGATGAGCTTAGTTTGGCTGCCATGCTGGGCATTTCTAAGAAATCTCAGACTGGCATTGCAGCCAATTGGTGAGCAAGTTTAGCTTATCAATAATTAATTAGACTTATAATTCTTGTTTGGGCAGTTTTGGTTGTATTTTCTGTATGGTGTTACCTGTCACTCTCTGAAAGGTTTCGAATCAGAAGTTAGAGGAGGATGCATCTCTTGTGGTGTAGATGAGACTCCCAAATCACTAGGGTCAGCTAAGTCAGCAACTGTTTCTCCCTCTCCCATGGGATGACTATTGTCATGTATCTATATGTTGGAATCCACTGAATGTGGAACAACTGTGATCCTGGCTGCAATTACTGACAGGGCCCCAGGATCACCTTGAGTCTCTAATGAAGCTTCTGTTCTAACATCTGGCTTCTTGGGGAGGCTCTTCCTGAGGATATTCAGTATTAGAAGGAGTAGGTCTAACTGAGGGTGAGAGGGGGTGGATGAAACCTACTTGAGTCATGCGTAGCCCCATACAGTGTGCTCTCTTAATGTAAAAATCTTGCTCAGCCTGACCAAGAGATCATCTTTATTTTGTGCTGCCCATGAACAAGACCTGCAGGAGTGGTCTTGTTCTTCACAAGGATTAAATTTCATTGGATTTTGACACTGAGCACTGGAAAGCGCTAGTTCAGAACAAAGACCACGAAGAATAACATCACAAGCACTGTTTAAGTGTGTTTTCGAGCCACACCTGTAGCAGACTTTAGGCTGACCTGGGTAAAATATAATACTTTTGTCTTTCTCCAAATAGAAATAGTTGTGTAAATGCCCCCGGTTGTATATTGCTCACCCTTATGGGACATTGTCTGGCAACATGCCCAGTTTCTTTACACAACCAACATTCATTTCTTTTCTCAGAGAAATCTTTTCTCTTAAACCTGGGGCTAATTGATTTTGGTGGAGGCAGTGAGGGTTTTAGCTGCCCTGAAGGCACGTGTTTCCCTATCTGCGCTGCCACGACCACCCCATTTGCTCTCAGAGCAGGTCTGCTGTTATCATAGTGGTCTGACAGTTCAGCAGCCTCTTGCACTTTGGGATCTCAGTCCTCCAGCCAGGTTTTCAGCTCTGCTGGGCATGCCCAGGAAAAACTGTTCTAACAAAATCACATTTTCAATTTCATCTACAGAGTTTGCTTCAATTCCTTCCTACTAACGTTTAAAAAACTGATGTTGTTTCATGGCTAGCTCCTCGTAGCTCATGTCAGGGCTTCTCCTGAGCTGATGGAATTTAGCTCTGTATGCTTCTGCAGTTTAATCATTTTTTTTAAATGTGCAACTTTAAGTTTGCTGTAATCATTACTGTCCTCATTGTTCATTTGACCCAATGCATCCCTAGCTTTCCCAGTAAGTAGCGGGGATAGCTGGAAACTACAGGACTCCCTAGAATTTTCACCTGAATACAAACTTGTTCAAAGGAATTTAAAAAGGCATCCATATCCTCCCCCTCTTTAAATCTGGCTATCAATTTGGAATTCAATTTGTAACCCAGTCCTGTAGTCCCAGTTAAACCCAAGCCATTTACATGCTCTGGTGTGGGTGGTTGGAGTCGTAGCTTCTCTAGTTCATGTTGCCTCTGGTGCTTACGCTCCTCACGGACTGCCTCTCGCTACTCATGGTCCACCTCTCACTGTTCTCCCTCTTCTCCTCTGCAGCTCACTGGTGCTCACACTCCTCATGCTCATCCTCCTGCTGTTCCCTATCTGCTTCTCACTGTTCTCACTCCCTCTTCTCCTGGAACTTCAGCTCCATTCTGTGCAACTCAATTTGCAGCCTGAGTACTTCTGGCTCCAGAATACTGGTGGCCTTCCCTGATGCTGTGGCCCTTCACTGGCACTGGCTCTGCTGCCATCCTCATTGGATCTGGACACTGCACTGGCTGCTAGCCCTTCCACACTCAAGGTTCGATCCCTTACAGTCACTGTCTGTGATTCTATGCTCTGGGCATCTGCTACCATCAAGGCATACATGAGGTTCTGCTTGGTGGCTTTCATCTCTTACAGGACTCCTCTGTCCATGCAAAACTGCTTTAAGTAGTCTACAGTGTACCCGCTGTAGTTAGAAGCCATCTTCTTCCCTAACTACGACTACTCTTACTTGCACTTTAAAAAAAAAAAACAGGTAGGAATGTGACTGTAAGCCAAGTGATATAGTTCTGTGTCCTTTAAAAAAAAAATCACTGCCTAGTTTTGCAAGTGAGCTGACAGTATTAAGCTAACACACTGAACAATAAAAGCTTGCATTACCAAAATTATGCACACCACTGCCAACCAATCTGGAAATTATCAGCACTGCTGTCACCAATCTGTCACAACCCCACTCAGCAGGTCAGGCCCTCTGCTCCCACAGTGCCAACCTCTGAGCACAGTATTGTGAACAGGGTAACAGAACAGGATAACTCTCCTATCTGTTTTGTGGGTCTGAATCACCTTTGGTCTCAACTTCTGGAGGGATTCAAACTGTGAACCTCTTGCTAGCATACCCAAATGTACAGGCTCAGATAATTCTGCTCTTCTGGGAATGCCAGATATCTTTTGCCTTCAGGCACCTAAGCAGGTATACAAAATGACCCCTTAAAAACTCTATGAAAGACCTTAGATAAATTCTTACCTTTTCCCAGTTTGGTATACCATTAAGCTTATGAACAGTGTTGTCAAAATCATAATGATCCATACATCACAAGCAAAAAGGAAGGACTTGGAAGACACAAGCAGTCTCTTTAAAATGCAAGGTTTTACTTAAAATGAATAAAATATGTAAAATGTAACTACAGAACAATATATCACAAAACATACAATCACTTAAAAGAACAAGGTCAAAATAAGTGCAAACAACTTCATACCACCATACGATTAGACTTGTCTATCTAATGTATATCTTCTAACAGTGCTTCAAGTAGATGTTGTTTCAAGAGAGTCCAAACAGGAATGTGTTAAAGTGGAAAGACAAAATACAGTTAAACTGTCTCTAAACCTGCCTCTTCCATGATGTCACCTAGCTCCTCCCTGTTAAATATAAAAATTAATACACACAGGATGTCCCATCCCTCAGGAGGTATATTAAATAAGGTGACATAAGCAAAAAATTTCCCAAATGACGTATTTGATCTAGAGGGGTTTCCTGTTCCTCTTTGATCTTTCAGCATTTTCTGTTTCCACACTTCAAAGGTAGGAGGTCATATATTGCAACTCATCTGAAACATCATAAAAGTTTATGATCCCTCCTTGCAGCTTGTCAGCTACAATTAAGTCAGATAAACAGAAGACTCTTAAGTATGTCTCTCTAGTCTTTAATTATCTCCTGGCTTTCAGGTTAACATATATCCTGTTATTTTAATGAGACCAGATTGGGGGTCATCCCAGGGCACAGGATGTCTCCTGTGAGACAGGTCACATACTACATTCTATATTACAAAAATCATAGAATAATCATTACCAGCTGGCCAAGTGTCACAATTGCCTCTCCTTCTTCCTGGACCTTTTTGTACAGACACAGACAAGGAAAAAAAGAAATGCAACTAATAAAGAAGCAGCTTCTTCAGAAAGGCATTGAGGCAAGGCTTAATTTTCCAGCCAGACTCCTCGTCAGACATTTGCAAAGTCACATGACTTTGCGGATCCTGAAGCGGCAATGGCGTTTGCTGAAAAATTTCTTTCGAACTTACACCCCACTACTAATGTCTTGGATGAAGAAGGTTAACATTTATCTCTCATATAGTAGGGGGTTAAACAAGTGTGGATCTGGTGTTTAAAGTTTTAAGGTTGGACTGATTATGGACTTACTTCCAGTCTGAAAATGTTTAGGTTATACAGTCTCAGCTTAAGGGTTAAACCTTTAGTGGCTGTTTTATTAATGAAATGCCATTTTGTTACCTACTGTACTGTTTATGTTGCATGTATGATGTTCCAATATAAATGTGTATTTCAATCACTCCTAGGAGGCGGTTACTGTAAAATGTTATATGTTGGTGCATAGTGCACCTCTCAGTTTGTGAACTGAATTACTGTATTACCTTTTTATTCTCCTGACCCCATAGGGCAGGTTGCCATGTCAAGCTGAAACCTATGGGTGCTTTAATCAACTTAATTGAGATCAGACTATCTGGTTAGTATCTGTTTGCAGTTACTCTAGCCTGTTTTTATTCCCTCCACAAATACATTCTCCGAGGGAACTGGCTTCCTGGTTCAAGAGATCTAGTTTATTATTTTAGGTGAGAGGGTTAATACTGTACAGAAGACAGGGCTATCCTAGATCTAGTACTGACTAGCAGGGAAAGGATCACAGATCTCCAGGTAGAAAGTCACATGGGTGCCAGTGACCATCACATGGTATGGTTCAATTTGGCCACTAGAACAAAATCATTCCATTCCAAGGCTAAAATATGGGACTTCAGAGGAGCTGACTTTGATAAGATGGCCAACAGAGTAAAGCTAGACCTGGCAAAAAGAAATACAGGTGAGGGGGTACAGGCAAAGTGGGCAAGCATTAAATATGCAATACTTGAAGCAACATCTCATTGTGTCAGTGAGAAAAGGAAGTGCAAAAGGAGAAGGAAACCACTTTGGTTCTCAAACACAGTAGCAGAAAACGTCAGATCCAAAAGGCTGTCCTTCAGGAAATATAAGGCAACGCAGCAGGGTGAAGATAGAGAGGCATATCAAACTTCTCTAAGGGAAGCAGGGAAGGTAGTAAGGCACGCAAAGGCCCAAACTGAGGAAACACTAGCACAAACAGTAAAGAAGGTGGCAAGACTTTCTATAGATATATTAGTGAAAGGAGAAAGTCCTGAGAGGGTATCGCTAAGATCAAAAGGGATAAGGGGGCATGTGAGGAGGAGGACCATGTAAAAGCATCTGTCTTAAATAGATACTTCTGCTGAGTATTTTCTGAAGAGAAGGTAGAGCAGGGCCCAGAACTCAGCACCTTGTACACAGGGGGGAGGGAGGTGTGCACTAGTCCTTTCACAAAAGAAAGGGTCCTGCAAGAGCTCGATAAGCTCAGGGAGGACAAGGCAATGGGCCCTGATGGCATACATCCCAGGGTACTAAAGGAGCTAAGGGTGGAACTAGCAGAGACATTATCAGAAGTGTTTAGAGAGTTTCTGAGCACAGGAGAGGTCCCAGAAGACTGGAGAAGGGCTCATGTGATCCCACTCCACAAGAGTGGTAGCAGGGAGGAGGCAGGGAACTACAGACCAGTCAGTCTTACCTCAGTAGTGGGCAAGATTATAGAGACACTCCTTAAGGAAAGGATAGTGCAACACCTGGAATCCATAGGAGCACAGGATCCAAGACAGCATGGGTTTACAAAAGGAAGGTTCTGTAAAACTAATCTCATAGATTTCTTTGATTGGGTAACCAGAGTGGTGGACCAAGGTAGAACAGTTGATGTCACCTACCTCGACTTCAGCAACGCTTTCAATACTGTTCCACATAGAAGATTGATTAATAAGCTGGGTAGGCTCAGAGTGGGTCAGACGTTGGTCAACTGGGTGGCAAACCAGTTGACGGACAGAAAACAGAGAGTGGCGGTAAATGGTATACAGTCAGAAGAGATGCAAGTCACAAGTGGGGTACCTCAGGGATCAGTCCTGGGGCCAGTCCTCTTCAATATATTCATCAGTGACATTGCAGAAGAAGTGGAAGGTAAGGTTTGTCTGTTTGCAGATTATACCAAGATCTGCAACAGAGCAGATGATCCAGATGCGTGGGCAGAATAAAAAAGATCTGGATAAACTAGCAAAATGGTCGGAAGAGTGGCAACTGGGGTTTAACACAAAGAAGTGCAAGATCATGCACATAGGGAAGAGAAACCTTGAAGCCACTTATAAGCTGGGAGGTTAGTTGCTGGCAGTCACAAGGGAAGAAAGAGACTTGGGTGTCATCATCACTGATGACCTGAAATCATCCAAGCAGACCACTACAGCAGTAGGTAAGGCTAGTGGAATGTTGGGGTGTATTAGTAGGGGTATCACAAGCTGGAATAGGGAGGTAATAATCCCTCTTTACAAGACACTGATTAGGCCCCATCTGGAGTACTGTGTGCAGTACTGGAGGCCACACCTTCACAAGGACATTAACCAAATTGAGGCAGTCCAGAGAAGGGCAACCAAAATGGTGCAGGGACTGCATCAGAAAACATATGAGGACAGATTAACTGAGCTCAATATGGATACCCTAGAGCAAAGGAGGGAGAGAGGTGATGTGATTGCAACATTCAAACACCTTAAGGGCATTAGCAAGGTGAAAGAGTCTAACATGTTTCAACATAAGAAAAATAGCAGGACAAGAGGACGCAGCATGAGATTAGAGGGAGGCCAATTAAGAGGTAATGTGAGGAAGTTCTTTTTCACAGAAAGGGTGGTGGATGCATGGAGCAGCCTACCTCAGGAAGTGGTGGTTATGAATACAGTGCAGGGTTTCAAACAGGCATGGGATACGTATAAGGGAGCAATACAGATGAGTATGAATAGATAGACCATTGACAAAGAAAAGGCCAATGGCACATTCAAAAGGTAGAAAAAGAAATGGGCAGACTGGATGGACCTTGCTGCCCTTATCTGCTGTCAAGTTCTATGTTTCTATGTTTCTATGAACAGTTTGGACTTCATTCCTACATAAAATCTGGTGAATCTCACATTGCCTGAACTTTAGTAACTTTTACAAACCTATATTGCACCATACCTGTACATGTAATGTGGAGGTTTGCATACCTTGTTCTTTTCTTATTTTTGAGAAACATTTTATGCTGTACTATTATAAAATCTATAAATAAAAAGTTAAAAAAAGAAAAGGCACAAAGAACAAATACCCTTAACATTTATGTACCTTCTCTGCTACTTTAAATGTCTGTAGGGCCCTCATAAAAAGTAGTTAGCTAGTCTAAATGAGGCTATCTCAGTGTTCACTAATCTGAATTAAAAAAAATTGATGTTGAGAACAGCATTCAGGAAAATGTGGTGCAGGAAAGGTGCCAGGTACCATGGGCACAAATGTTGTAGAAGGTATTGGAAACATAAATCCCACCAAATAATCTTGCTGCAGTACTAACCATATGATGTCCTCAGTTAGACGTGTCATCTGACATGTAGTTTATGACTAGCATGGTGTTTAGTACTGGCATGCAATGTTTGCATTATGACCATCAAAGTCACTGTTGATTCAGTGGATGCCAGTATAAATGCTTAACAGTGGGGGATGGGAAGACTGGGGCCAGAAACCCCATGTGGAGTTTACTTGCAGACCACACACTTGGCAATGTTGATGTAGTGGGACTGACTGAATGGTGCTGAGGGGGAAAAGATACAGTGTTCAATTCAATAATACTGTCAGCATTGCTGCTGAGTGGTTGAGCTCCTCCACTCTTACAAGAAGGGGCTCTAATAGATGATACCTGCACATTTGGTAGCTTTATCTTCAAGTGGTAGTCACTGATTTACTGGCCAGGTTCAAGCTGCATTTCGCACAGCTTATAGTGCACTGCCACAAAGAACGCAAAACCTTAGTCACATCATCTTTCACAATAATGAAAAGCAGCTACACTGAGCTTTTACTGTCATGAACACTAGCAGCTTTTGACTCCATGACTGCCATTATAAACTACTTTCTTTTTTGCACTGCCAAATCTGAGTACAGAGTCTGTTCTTTTTCATCAGTAACAACAGGCTTCCAACTTGACTTGAACTGTGGTTATGATGAGGCTTGCAGATCCACAGAAAATATAAGGATGAATTTCTGACGGCAGTGTAGTCGGAGCTTGTTCTGTAAAAGGATATGTGTGTTGCTTGTGTTGCACTTACAGTACAACACAACAACCAAGTGAAAGCATAGCACATTAAATTAACATCAGTCATTAATCCACAAATATATTACTACTATAGAAGGGAGTCAGCCAACTATCTTGGCTCAGCATCCACATGTACACCAATGACATTGTATTGTTTGCTTCTTGACACTCTGCTGCTGACCTTGATGTCTATTTCCAACAGGATTTTGACAGTGTTCAGCATTGGTTCCATAAAACCTTCTGCTCCCTCAATGCCATGAAATCTCTCTCCAAGACCTTTGGCTAGCCCACAAACAAATCTAATTCATCCAGCATACCCCACCAAACCATAAGGAAATCATCACTGTATCTATGCCATAAAGTGATTTTGTCAAGACATGGATTGCTGTCACAGTCATACAAATACCTTTCCTCCCAAAGCACCATGTAGAGAGTGGCAAAATTAGGCACAAATGAGGCGCCCATTGCCATTCTGCTTACTTGATGAAAAAAAATTTGCCAAGAAACATGAAGGTACTGTATATTATGCTAGCAAAAATTGTGCTGATTCAATTAGGAATTCTGTGGGTGGTGAACAATTTGGGGGACGCTTATCTAAATAGTGCCATAAGGCATGTAAACCACCCTCATGGGGGACATTTAGTGTAAACTGGTTCTACATCAAGTGTGATTAAAATGTCCTCATCCTCAACATAATGATCAGCAAGCAATGATAAAGCTTGGGCTCTGAGAGGAAAGATATTTGTATGACTGTGACAACAATCTATTTCTTGACAAAATAACTTTATGGCATAGATAAATTGATAATTGCCTTATGGTATGGCAGGGTATGATGGATGTACTAGATTAGTTTGTGGGCTACTTAGAATCCACCAATCCACATATTTTTTTCTGTTTCTGCAAGTGTATCTTACATATCCTTTTTGGATATATGCATTATTAAGAATGCGGATAATGGGGTGGACACAACCATTTATCATAAACCTACTGATAGAAACACATAATTATTAGGTAGTTCATGCCATCCATGCCATGTCATTAGGACCATCCCTACTGGTCAGTTTATTCATATATGACAAAACTGTAGTACTGCCACTTCTTTTGAACTTCATGCAAATTACATTACTGACAGATCTGTTAGAAGGGCTTACACATGGAATGACATTCAAAGGGCTAAATCAAAGCAGAGACTAATAGGGACACCCTGTTTACAGCCACCTCTAAAAAGGAAGGCAATCCTAATAGGCTTTATTTTGTCACTACTTATAGTATAGAGGCTGCTAACATCGAGGGAATTATTAACAAAAACTGGCCAATTTTGAAAATGGAAAAAAAATTGAAGGAGTGCATATAACAGCTTCCTCATATGGTTTACAGATGCCCCCCTAATATTGGTGATTGTGTGACCCATAGTTATCAAACCCTGCAAAAGAGTTCTACCTAGCTACCAGTTTTGCCTGATAGGTGCCACAAATGTTTGAAACATTTACTCTAGGGTAAGAGTGATCTGGCCAAATCTCTTTTATGGCTGACTCTGTAATTGCTTTTTTACTCCCAACAAACTGACAAACATTAAGTATGCTCCTATCCCAAATAATCTAAAAGATAATTCTTGCATTACAGAATACGTCATAGTTCTTGGAAAGATCAACAAATACTTAAACCCAAATAGTAATATCCTTGAATTTTGCTATTATGGTGCAAAGTAATTTATTCCTTTAATAATGCTTCCTTACTCTCAAGGTTTTGCCAAAGCTGATAAAATAAACCTCTAGGATATCTTAGAGAGCTCTTCCAAGAAATTGTTTTCTTCTGCAGTACTTAAAGATAAAATCAAAGTACACAGATATCAATTTTAGTATTATGGCAACTAAAAAGTTCTTTAGTTAATAACATACTAACTCCAGAATTTTCTCTTCCTAAAACCATGAAAGGGACCACATAATAAGAGTTTGACAACTGAGAAAAGGTGTCAGGTTAGTTTGCAGTATGTGCTACTAACAAACAGTACTATTCCACGTAGACCCGGTGGCACTGCAGGATGAGGTACTGGACACCACACCTTGCACCATGCCGGCAACCCGAGCTCAAGAATGAACCCGGGTCATCAGGGGTTGGCAGGGGAGGACTAGGATTGAACATCTGCAGACTGCCTCCTAGTCCTGGGGTGGGCTAGGGACATTCACCATGCTGTTGTGGCCTCTGGGGATCTCCGGAGGTACTACCAGCATTGCTGTAAGTGCTGGGGAGCACAGCGGACATCGGCACATTGTGACTAACATTATTGCATGGCCATGCTCCAATGGGGAACCAAAATTGGAGGAAAATGGTCTGGGCATGACCATGCAGCCTGATGGCCTTGCTGTGCACTGCTCGGAGGACTTGTGAGGGGTCCCATCTGGGAGGATTCTGGGGCTGTCCTGGCTGGGAGAGGCATGGGGGGGCCATCCAGCAGATGGCAAGATGGCAATTCCAGAGCCTCCTGGGTGTGGTTAGAGCCACCCAGCTCTCTGGGTGGGTAGAGCCAGTGGCTGGGTGCCCCATGCTGGACATGTTGCAGCAAGGCAACAAAATACAGTGGAAAAAAAATAGTACTATTCCACTATCCATTTCATCACATGCTAAAGACAAATGGGAAGAACTTAAAATAAGTCAAAATATAAAGTCCAAGATCTTAAGAGACTCTTATGCGCAGAGCAGGTTGTAGACGTGTGTGAATCCAATTCAAATAGAAGAAACACCTGCTTAAAACATGACTTCCAAATGCGTAGATTGTCTTAAAGTTTTTTTATTTTTTCACCAGCTAAGTCCCAATGTTTCACTAGTTTATGGCTTCTTCTGGGGAGCTGTTAGCAAAATAAAAGGATTTTATTACACAATGAATAAAGGAGGGAAGTTCCCTTTAACATAGATCTTACAATAAAATAAATGATTAATATATTGCATATAATAATATAATAGAAATGCACATGCATATCTGATATAATCAAATGGCATATATGAATGGTGCCAAATTGCCAAACATGTATAAAAAATGTGCTCAAAGGCCACCTTCTATTAATCACTTGAAATGCTTCTTTTTGCTGCCACAACGATCTTCAGTCAAATCTACAAAGTACAAAAATTCAACTCTTACTACAAACTAGTGCTGATATTGCTTATGGGATGCAATCAACAACGCATAACAGTATCTACCTGGATATGTAAACTTCTCATATATGTTATTGTGCTTTAAATGTAGACTCCAATTTAGAATGCTGTGAAATATCAGAAACAATAGAGAACCATAAAAACTCTTTTGAAAACATGTAATAAACACAAATTGAAAATATTCCTAATCATTTAATTACAGAAACTCCAATGAGTTCCTGAATTTAAACTATAACCTTATATTGCAATACTACATAGAAGATGTGCAAACCCTTTTATAACGATATGTGTTCACCCATTATACCCATACTAAACTTTGTTGTAGACCCCTTATTTCATGTTAAATTGTCCACATAAAAGCAGTAAGTTTGAAATACCTATGAGGCACACATTGGTCCAAATGAGCTCACAGCTTTGAAAAAAAAGGAAATGTAAAACCATTGGTTACAGAATGTATATACAAAGATAACTGGAATGCCTTCTTAAAAGTGCAAACGAGTGTAACCTACCCGGGATATAGTGTCTCTAGCACAAGTTCTTTACTGAGTGTGGCAGCAAGAGACCAGATCAAGAAAGACCCTCTTATACCCGTACAGAAAAGCACAGGCTACACCAGTGGACATGAAAACACATCATCACTGGGCTGCAAGCAACCCGGCGACCGTATTTCCACCCGGGTATGTGGCAACACACCATAAAATTATTGTTTTGTTAACTAAAGTGAAGGGGAAGTGATAAAACATTCTGTAAAGTGTTCACAGATCAAAAAGGGGAAAATTATACTAAGAACATCCTTTCAAAAATAAAAAGCCTATTGAATGAACAATGAATACAAATATAAAAGAAAAAGTAACATCTGTTAATTCCAAAACCTGAAAGAAGAAAGTAAAGATTAAATAATAAATAATAAATAATAATAAAGAGAAAACTTGACAGTGGGGATGTTGGGAAAACAGGGCAATGCTCAAATGATAATTATATATACATTCATTACCATCATGATTGCCAACAAATCTCTTCATTGAAACCCTATAGTGTGCGGTATGTACCCAACTCAAAAATCCACCAAGTTTCCCTATACTTTAATCATTTCTGAAAGCTGCCACGTCTTATTGGAAATGATACAGACTCTAGACCCCAAAAATAAAGCTGCACAGCTGTGTGACCTCTTTCCATGAAGTGTCTAGCTACATATTAGTTTTCATTCTTTGATCTAATTAAGCAATATACCATGAGAGGGTGTTGGTGATGCCAGGATTTACCCATGCCTTGGGGTGTTGTTCAGTCATGAGGTGTAGCCAAGTGACCAACAATACCCCGGGGTGGGAAAATCCTGGCATCACCAACACCCTCGAGTGATATTGCTATTATACAATGTTAATATTTTGTGTTTAGTATTTTTTTTTATTTTTAGTATTTTTTTTATTTTAAATAGGAGAAATAGTGAAATTGTTACTACGCCAGAGAAAATAGTCCATTTGGTGGAGATTCGGGAGTTTGTTTTTCTAAGATGGTGAGCATTTCTTCTAGCTCCATTTTGTCTATTAAGGCGAATGTATAATCCATTTGTATTTAATTTTTTTTTGTTCTAGTAGTGGCGTTTTTGTCTTCTGAGGCACGTTAGTTAGCCAGTGGTGAATGTGGTGGTGGGTGGAGCGGAGATGGAGTCAAAGTGATTTTTGCGTGTGACAGCTCGAGCAGTTGCTTGGTACCTGTTCTCATGGGGCAGCATGACAAGAGTTAGATTTCTTTTTATTTAGTTTTTTTAAGATCAGATCAGTGTATACTATACATTCATTCTTGAGTAGATCTTAGCTATTTAACAGTGTAATTTTGTATATTGGAAAACCAGAGTGGAATTGGAAGAAAAATATGAAAGAGATGTGAGTTTAGTGGCAATCACAACTAACGTGTTCATTTCTTTGCGCACTCAGACCGATACCCATACCCGATTAAGTATGGAATAGGATAGGGACAATCCTCATAATATGGAATCAGCATGCGGTCACGTGACCCTATTTCAGTGAAGGTCAGGGTGCTGTGTGTGGCTCTGTGACAGAAAGCAGTGCAGGGGAGATCTGTGAGGAGCAGTCGTTGTGTCTCAAAACTGATAGAAGGAAGGTCTCAGTGAGAAGAAACGGGATGGAGATGCAGGGAATGAGGTAAGAGAAGGAACGAGGATGGAGGGGAGCAAGTTACTTTTTTTCCCGTAGGTGAGTTTTGGGGAGATAATGAATTTGAAGCTTTTTGCCAATTGAAATGAGAGTTAACACACTGGTGTTGGGGACTGCTGTTCAGTGGGTATTGCTGTGTTTGAGACTTTCGGGCTGGTGATGCTTGGATTAAACTTGAAATGAGTTACTGATGTGGCTGAACAGTGGCTGGCACCTCTTTCCGTGAGGTGATTGTAGGTTTTACAATGGGAGAGGGGTGCCTTTCAGCCAATCAGGATGGAGAATTTGAGGTCTGCTGTTGTGCCCATTGTATAATTCGACTTTTGTGTTCAGAAATTCTCTTTTTAAGTTCCCTAGCAGTTTGTCTGACATATAAATAGTCACAAGGACACTGTAACACATATTTAACTCCCTTGGAAGAGCAATCTATAGAGCAATCTATCTTTTCTTTAATGCAATATTCTTTATCCATGTAAGGATGCCTAAAAAATACTTATTTAGATGTGTTACCACAGGCTACACATTTGTTGCAGGGAACATGACCCCTTTCAAAGATCCAAGTAACAGCTGTCCTTTTTTTTTTTTTTTTATCGTTAGGCAATTTGGCACCAATCATATATGCCATTTGGTTATACCAAATATACATGTGCAGTTCTATTATATTATTATATACAATGGGCTGGATATTCAAACTGCACCCAAAATGTGCGCAATAGCAGGAGCAAGCACAAGTCCATTGCGCACATGCGGAATAGGCCGCGTTATTCAAACATGAAGCAAGGCAAATTGCGCAACCAGCCAACGTCTGAATATCGCACAACCTGCGCCATAGCACAACCAGGAAGGGGCAGCTGAGCAGATATGATGCACTATAGCGCAACAAGGCCAGCCCAGCTGAGCAGTCCAGAGGTGCCATAGTGCAAGCAGAGAGCCCCCCAGCAGCAGAGCAATGGAACTGCACAACCAGGGAGGTAGGCAGGGGCCCACCACCCATGCCACAGATGGGCACAGAAACACACTGCAGAACTAACAATGCACCCCCACACCCCAAGCACAGCATAAGTGGGGGAAGGACGGAATATCCACCGGCCCATGGGGACAAGCCAACAAAGCACAGCTGGGCCATGTTGCCCCAGCACACCCACTGGCAGCTGATACTGCTACACAAAGGGGTGGACAACCCCAGTGCACATCAGCCCCCTTGCAGTACAGCACACCTGCACTATGACCCCAAGACACCACCCATGAGCAGTGACTGTCACTGCAGGAATCCCCATGCATCCCCCATCACTGCAACCTGTGTACCACAGAACCATACAAGCCAGACCCATCATGAGCACCCAGCAGTGGGTGGCAGCACACTGCAAGACCGACTGAAAGCCACTCCCACACCAGAGACACCTCCCCATGCACACACACACATACCCAGGACAATACCACCCCAGATGCCATGCACACCACTGCAAATGAGCACCTATAGCCAGCTGCAAATCAGAGACCACCACAGTATTCATAACAAAATATATATTTCTAATTAATATATGAACAATAACAATATGAACAACCAGAACTATATACAAATATATACAATACAAAGGTGGGGGTACGGGTACAAGGTAGGGGTGGGTAAGGGGCAGGGGTGAACAACTGGGACAGGGAAGATGGGGTGTGAGGGATGGGTAAAGGGGGGAGGTGATGGGCAGCTACTGCCTGCCAGCCCGCTCATCATCTGGCTGCTGCTGGTCCCGGGGCTCCTCCTGCACCTGATACCATGGCGCTGCAGGTCCCTCAGGATGTCGAGGGAATCCATGGCCACCTGAATGAGCTGGTGGACTGACCGCTCAAGCCTCCGCAGGATCTGGACACCTAGGACAAGGGATCAGAATCAATGACTGTGACTGTCCATATCCCTGAAGCCCACCCAACATGCATGGCATACAGCCAAGTGCCCCACTCCTGTGATGGAGTGCACCCACCCACAGTGACCGTGCACAAGACATGCCCAACCAGCCAGCAACAGCCATGTGTGCCACTGCCACACACCACCATGTCAGCACAGCACAACCAGGGCTGTATAGTGGCGATATTTCACGAGTGGGAAGGCAGTGCCACAGCCATGTGCCCAGTGCATGCATGGACCACCATTGACGCACTCCCAGACATGCAGTGCCACTGGACAGTGCTGACTGTCACATGTTGCGTGCATGACAGTGTTGTCCATGGATGGTGGCCATGCCCTGCCCCCCCACAGCATGCAATAGCATTCATGATGTCATGTCACTCACCCTCATCGTACTGCTGCTGCTGCTGCTGCTGCTGTCATGGTTCGTCACCACCACCATGCACAGCCACCGCTGCCACCCTTTGCTGCACCTCAGCCTGGGCCCTCCTCCACTTCGCGCCTGTGTGAAACAAAAGGTGAGAAACACATCAGTGAAATCCCAAAGCAGACATCCCCCTGCCCCAATGAGTGTGCCCACCCACCCAGCCAGACCCATTCATCACATATCCTGTAAACACCGCCACAGCCAACCATAGACCAACCCTCCCCCATGTGCTGGTCACAATACACAGTGTTACCCATACGGACAATACAGGTGCATAGATGGCTCACCCACCTGGCCCAGGCACCACTTCCCTCCTGGCACGTGAACAAAGTCATGACAGTAGTGCCAGCTCCCTCCTCCGCAGGTCACTGTACCGGTGCCTGCACTGCTCTGCTGACCGCCGCTGGCCAGTGGCCTCTTCCAGGGCAGTGGCCACCTGCTGCCACACATGAGTCCTTGCCATGTTCAGGGGTTCATCCCCAAACAGTGGGCCATGGTGAGGCTCCACTATGGCCACTAGGTTTGCCAGTTCCACTGCACTCCATTGTGGGGCTCTCCTGCGTGCCATCCCTGCATGTATATAGTAGGCAGTATGGCACTCCACAGCGCGGCAACCCCACGTGGAAATGTTGTACAATACAACTCCGCTATGCCCTATCGCGCTGTTCATATAGCGCTGCCAGTCCCTATCATGCTGTTACCGAACAGCACGATAGAGCTGCAGACATGCCATACGTACAGCACCAAGGGGAAAAGGTTGGGCACAGGGTCATGGGTCTCTGGCGCAAGGCCACGCACAGTGCCATCAGATGTCTATACGTCCAGCGCAATTGGTCACCTGTGTGCCATTGCCACAGTGGACTATTGTGCAGTTGTACCACAGTGCCATGTAGTGACCATCACTGTAGCACCACTGGCACAATGGTGGCCATGTCCTGAATTGCCTATCGCGCACAGCACATCATCAGCATGGCAGACACCTGCATAAGCTGCCTGGGCATGCGCAGTGCAGTGTACTACACAGTCACAGAACTGTGCCATTGGCTCAGCCAGTTCAACCGTATTCCACAAAGCGCAACAGCGCGATATTCAGCCGTCATATGCAAATCATCCGATCAGCCATTCAATGGCGCAGCGGCGTGATTTGCATCTCATTCAAGTTGCTCAGTCCTAATTTGCATGCATTATGCTATAAATATGCGACACTGTTCTGCAGTGGCCATATTCGGTTACTGCAGTTGATAGGTGAGTTGCATGCATTGTGCTGTTCTGGACCATGGCCCCAGAGAATTGCTGTGTACTGCACAGTCACAGGTGACCACTCTCACCCATACAGGCTGTGAAATGACCGAGCGAGGACTGGGTGAGGAGGATGATGGTGGGCGAAAGAGGAGACCCAACTTTACGAAGGCGGAGACAGAGGCACTGTTTGAGGCCTACCTGGCTGAGGAGCCACTTCTCAGTGGATGGCGGGGCACCCCTCAGGCCCATGCTACTGCATGGGAGGGGGTGGCACATGCCATCAACCTGCATGGCAGCCACCAGCGCTCTGTGCAGGAGTGTAAAAAGAAGATGGGGACCGACAGGAGGGGGGTGAAGGAGAAGGTTGCAGCCATCAGGGCGGCACGTGCTGCAACAGGTGGGGGACAGCCAGAGGTGGAGCAGCTGACCCCGGCGGAGGACATGCTCACTGCAAGCATGCAGCGCAGTGCCATTGAGGGTGTTCCTGGAGGTGGCTTCCAGACAGGTGGTAGCCCATCACTGTATGGTATGTCATGTTTGGGGGGGAAGGTAGTTCACATGCACTAATGTGTCCTTCCTTTCTGTTACAGATCCTGTGCATCTGCAGGGGTCAGCAGTGGAGGGTCTGTCCACTGCGGACAGCCACCTGGAGTTGGAGGAGGGACCATCCACCTCCGCAGATTGCCGGCGTGCACTGCGGCAGTGTGCATGCCTGGCTACCTTCACTGATGTTGAGACAGGTGTGGGGAGTGCCTTCCTGTGTCCCAGTGGTCTGGCATGCAAGCATGCCAGCATGCTGCAGCTGTGGCTGTGGCACAGACCTGTACCATCGATGATGCACTGACCACTATGGGCATTGAAATGTGTGTGTCACAGAATGGACACACAGCAGGACAGCTCACACCCATGGATCTAGCTGGTTCTGACGTGTGTGCCAGCATGTCAGCACAGTCCCAGGCTGTGCCTGTCAGCACCAGCGGGGCAGCACCCGTGGCTGTGCAGGTCACTGGCACTGTTGTGGCCACAGCAGTGGAACCACTGATCCCGTGGGCACAGCAGGCAGAGGAGTAGCAGCAGCAGTCACCCACTGGGACTGGGGGTACAGGACTCAGCGGTGATGTAGGTGCACCACCTGTGGACATGCCTTTATCTGGTCCTGATGAGCAGCGCCCACCCTCAAGGGGTGCTGTACATCAGGCCCTTCCAGACCCTGAGGGACAGGTTGCTGCTGTGGCAGACTACCTCTTTGATGAGCACACCCACCTGCTGCAGGCATCAGTACAGCAGCAGATGCGGGTTGCAACATCTGTGGAGGCACTGTGTGTGGCTATGGAGTGGCACAGCAGGGACACTGAGAGGATCCTGTCCCAGATTGACCATTTGTGGGTGGATGTGACCGCTGCCATTGACAGGCTGACACAGGCAGTGGTCGGTGTCGTGGCCACATTGGGCACACAGTCAGGTGCCCCTGTGCCGCTCACACCACGCAGTACGCTATAGACTCCCTGTTCCCAGCATCGTGCGACACCCACCCTGTTGAAGCTGGGTTCAGCTGTGGGCATCCCGAGCACCCCTGGTGCAGGTATGTTCGGTATGCTGCAGACCCGTGTGGACAAGGTCGCGTTCATGCAGTGGGATCCCTGGTGGTACATCGGTGCCACCCCATGTGGCCCATGCTCAGCCTGCCAGTGCTGCTGGGTCTTGGTGGGGCTGCCCATGCATCTGAGGTGGCCATGGCACTGTGCCGCAGGACTGAGCTGTCTCCCAGTGTGGGCTCTGTCTGGTGCTGCCCTGTGTGCAATGTGTGTTTTGGTGGGCAGTGCACCAGTGGGTGTCCTGCCCTACATGCTGACACATGGACCAACTTCACACCCTCCCGACTGCTGTCCACAGGTGTGTGTGCATGATGATGCCTGCATTGTGCTGTACACCAAAGTGCAAGGGTGCCCAGCATCTGACACATGTACATGGACAGTACAGGTGGTGGTGGTGGTGGCCTGTGGACGTGTGTGTATTTAATGTCTGTGTTCCTGCTTTGTTGTGCACCTGACCCTTGTGCACTTTGTGCCTGTTGTGTGTGTGTGTGTGTGTGTCCATGTGGCGTGTTACTGTTCACCCCTCCCTGGTTGCGAGTGTGTGCTTCTGTGCCTTGCCACTTCCCTCACCATCATGCACCCCTGGTGTGTTTCCCTGTGTGTATGTGGGTTGTGCCCTAGCCACTGTTGGTTACACATGGCCCCATGACTTACCTGTGTTGGGCAAAGTGCTCCTCTGTGATGGTGTCCCGGTGCAGCTGGGCCAGCCGGATCAGTCGGGGGTCACGCCATCCAAGGTGGGGCTCCTCATCCCCATCATCACTGGTGTCACCTGTGTTCCCATCGCTGTCCCCCTCCTCGACCTGTATGGCTATCCTACAGTCTTTGGCCATGTTGTGCAGGATACAACAGGCCAGGAATATTCCACAGACATTTGAGGGACTATACTGTAGGGCACCGCTGGAGGTGTCTAGGCATCAGAAACGTGCCTTCAGCATCCCAAACACCCGCTCGATGATGTTGCGTGTGGCGGCGTGTGCCTCATTGAAGTGTTGCTGCGATGGGGTCATGGGCCGCCGGTAGGGTGTGAGCAGCCAGGGACGGAGGGGGTATCCACTGTCACCTGTGTGGAGATAGTGGAGGTTAGTGTCATGTTCAGGCTCATATTGCCCCTAACCCTGTGTGCCACTACCATGGCACCTGTGGCTTACCCACCCTTACCCCTGATTTGCCAATCCTACATGCATACTCACCCACTAGATGTCCTGTGGGGATGTCCCCACTCTCGAATCGATGGCACAGTGCTGATTGGTACCATATGAATGAATCGTGTGCTCCGCCAGGGTGCGTGGCACAGACATTGATGATGCGCCCACTGGCATCACACACCACCTGGCAGTTGACACTGGAAAACCCCTTCCTATTCTGATAGGCAGCCCCATCGGGGCCAGGTGGCATGCGAATGGCCACATGGGTGCAGTATATCGCCCCTAGCATGCCAGGCATACGTGCTACCCTGTGGAATTCCTGTATGTTTGCTGTACGCTCTGCTGCAGCACTGGGGAAATGGATGTACGCAGCATGTGGCAGCAGTGTGCTGAGGAATTGGGTGAGGATGCATGACATGGCCAACTGTGTTATGCCTGTGGTGTCCCCTGTTGGTCTCTGGAAGGTACCCGTGGTGAGCAAGCACATGCAGGCTGTTACCTTTGTCTCCACTGACAGAGTGTGACTCCGTTGTGAGGGTGCCTGCATCACATCACTGCACAGCTCACAGAGCTGCCTCAGTATTGCCCTGTTCAGGTGGTACCGGCCCACAATCTCAACATCTGAATACAGCTCAAAGCTGATGTGGGCACGGTACTGCCTGTTGGGGGCATACCACCGACGGGCCCTTCCACGGCCACGTCCCCCTGCAGCATGCCTTCTCATCCCCCTCATTACAGCTTCCATGTGGAAGCTGGCACTGTCCATGTCCCTGGCTTGTGTTCCCCCCCTGGCTGTTGTTGTTGCTCTGTTACCCCCGCTGTCCTGACTGCTACCTCCACTGCACCGGGTACACCTACTGGCCTCTGCACTCTGTGGCCCCACACACCTTCCCTTGCCCCTCTTCTGTCCTGTGCACTCCCTGACCTGCACTGTTTATTGCTCTGGCTTGCTCTGTCTTCCTGCCTCATGTGGCTTCCCTGTCACGTTCTTGCGCCTCTTCCTTGAGCCTTTTTATTTTGGCTCATTTCTGCTGTGGCGCAACTTCCGCCTGATCCACTGTTGTGCATTGCGCAAGCCTTTGAATATCGCAGTGCGCACTTTATGCATGTTCCATCCCCTTCGGTTGCGCATACCTTCATTAGCATTGCGCTGTTGCTCAGCATGTTTTCTGTGGTGCAACTGCCTCCTGCTGAATATCGCAGAATGGTGCAATTTTGGACTTGCGCTGGTGCAACCCTATTGCGCATGGCGCAACCCTTTTGAATATCCCACCCAATATATTAATCATTTATTTTATTGTAAGATCTATGTTAAAGGGAACTTCCCTCTTTATTTATTGTGTAATAAAATCCTTTTATATTGTTAACAGCTCCCCAGAAGAAGCCATAAACTGGCGAAATGTTGGGACTTAGCTGGTGAAAAAATAAAAAACTTTAAGACAATCTACGCATTTGGAAGTCATGTTTTGAGTAGTTGTTTCTTCTATTTGAAAAGAACTTAAAATAACCATTTTACAAGAGGATTGGGATAGAACTTAGAAAATAGCCTACAGGAGTATTAGAGAAATGCAAGGTAAGCTTATACAGTAGAAAATTTTACATCATTTTTATTTTTCACCTCAAAACTTTTATAAAATTAACTTAAAATCTGATAGCAAATGTTGGAGATGTTTAAAAGATAATGCTAGCCTAGCTTCTATGTTATGGCCGTGCATCAAATTAAATCCCTTTGTTGTCCAAAATGAGGTTTGTGCAAAGGTCACAGGTATAGCTATCCCTCTTTCCCCACCGACTTTTATTCTGGGCATCTATGTTGACTGCCCTAATTTAATAGTATCACAGAAATTATAGGTATCTTCTGCAGCTTTATGTTTTAAGACAGTTATTTTAAGAAACTGGAAAAATTCAGACCCTCTCCAAGTACATGAATGGTATAACCAAATATGTATATTGCCTCCACCTTTGTAGAAGTAATCTGTTGTATTGCCTCATTTTAACTCTTCTATATACCATGGTATTTTCTATGTTTTTATAGGAAACATGATGTAGGTAATTATGAACTGTACCTGATATTTTTCTGGTTTCTTTCTCTAATTGTAATTTGAATGTATTTTCTATTTGGCCTTGTAAGGAAAAAAAAAACAGAAAACAAAACAATGAAAATTGCTATGAAAAAAAATACCCAGTAAATCAAAGAAGCAAGTAGTTTCAATTAATCTGTCTGGTCAGTCTAAGACAGGAAAAAGGGAAGGGGACAAAATAGTCAACCAGGAAGGAATTTCATGACTAAACTTCTCAGCTCAGCTTATCAGATGTAGTGGTGATAAGTGCTTTGTGAGGACTAACTTCTACAAGAGGAATTCTAGGGCATTACCTATTATGCTGCCAGGAACATTTGAGGACATGTTGCCAGATATAATTGACGGTATTTCCTCTGTATATTTTAAACTACTAAACCACATTTCTAGAAAACACAACATATTCAGCCTTTGAGAAAGAGTCAAGTGATGGGACCAGAAACATGTTAGGCAAATGTATTTGCATTTTATGTAATAAAAGAGTCTTTTATTATTTAATACAGCGTGCAGTGTACTCATGTGGTGGTGAGTGCCCAAGCCCTCTTGTTTTTGAAATAAAGCACATTTTTCTAGTTCTGTGAGAGATGCAAGGATCCACTGAAATTATCTATGCATGCCTTATTTTAATCTAGGCCTGCAATAGCACAGAAGTCATCAAGAGTCACATTTTAGAAAGCTTTCTGAGAAATTCACAACCCCTGAAATCTAAAAATGACTAAGTCCAACTTGTCCATATTTAATACTTATGATTTATCCAAGAAGGCTATGTATGCTAATGTGCACATATCTAGCTCCTATCCAATCAGCAAGGTGGAAAGGAATGACTTGGTGACACCCACGTGACAAAAAAGCAACAACACAGCAAGGAGTGTCCTAGTAGTCTGGAACTCTATGATTAGAGGAGTGGAGAACTGGAGAGGAGAGAGAAAGGGGAGGAGGTGTTAAGATGCCTTCCAGGTGTATCTGCCATCTAGCGTATGGATAAAAAGAATGGTAGCAGAGGGGAATGGAGAGTTTGAACTGCTGGTACACTTGGGTGCAAATAATTCAGCCAACCACAGAAACATAGAATCTGATGGTCAACAAGGACCTCTAGGTCCACCCAGTCAGCCCATTTTCCTAGTCTATCCTGTCCTGTGACCTCAGGCCTTACTTGATCGCTGGTACCCCCCCCCACATCTAAGCTAAGATTCCCTGGTGCCTGTCCCATCCATGCTTAAAACCCACCCTGCTGGAAGACTGTTCTAGACATCCACCACTCTTTCAGTGAAAAAAGTACTTCCTCTCATCTCTTCTAAATGTTCCCCCTTCCAGCTTCATTTCATGTCCCCTTGTTTTTGTGCATCTTCTCCTCTAAAAAAATACTCTCCTCATGTTTCTTATTTAACACCATGATGTATTTATAGGTCTCTATCATGTCCCTTTCTCCCTTCCAGTGTGTACATATTCAAGTACTTCAATCTCTCTTGATCTCCCTTTGTATGCACTCCAGCATCCCACTGGCCCAACCCACTGCCTTGTTGCACTGTTTCACCACCCCGAGGTCATCAGATATAATTACCCCAGGTCCCTCTCCTGTTTGATGACCATCAATACTTCTCACATTTTATACTCTGCCTCTGGGTTTCTGTGTCCTAGGTGCATGATTTTGTACTTTGTCACATTGAAACCCAGCTGCCATGCCCTTTACCACTTCTCGAAATTTCTAAGGTCTCTGCACATTCTCTTCTTCCTCTCTGAAATGTCTACCCTATTGCAAATGTTATTGTCACCTGCAAAGTGGCATGCCATTCCTTCCAGTTCATCTGCAACATCTTTCAAAGATAATAAAGAGGACAGGTCCCAGTACTGAGCCCTGAGGCACCTGCTGGTCACCTTCCTTTCCACATATTGAACACTGCTTAACACCACTCTCTGTTGCTGATCCATTAACCAATTTCTTACCCAGTTTACTACCTCAGGACCCACCCCTAAGCTTCCCAGTTTCCTTATGAGTCTCCTGTATGGTAGGGTGTTGAATGTCTTACTAAAATATAAGTTGGCCGTGTCCACTGCTTTTTTCCAATCTATTTCCTTGGTCAAGCAGTCTAAGAAAACTGTCAGATATGTCTGACATGACCCCCCCATGAATCTATGCTGCCTTGGGTCCTGTAACCCACTAGATTCAAGATACTCCACAATCCTTTCCTTTAACAGCAACTCCATTAACTTTCCCACCACTGATGTCAGACTGACCAGCCCAGAGAAGTCACATGATGCACTGGGATGAGTAGGGTGTGTGCCCCAATGCTCCACTTCTTGCCTACCAATAAAGCCTTATATTTGCTGTTTGAAGAGTATTTACCCCTTCTTTTAATTTGATCAAAAGTAGAACTCACCAAGGGAGAGCTTTCTTCAGTGTATCAGAGGAAATGGACTCAGAGATGAAAAATGTCACTGTGTGTCACACACTGCCACTGACCCCAGAGTGTGACAAGGCCTCCACACAAAACAATGCATTACAGGCATCAGAGAAAGCAATGGCTACTGCTCCCCAGCCCCTAACTGAGGAATGCTTTCTCCAGGAATTTTCTCCCAGCAAGGGTACACTTCACTGTATCATGGAAGAGCTGGCATCACGTCAGCAAACTCTCCGATTCCCATACCCAAAAGCTGGGTTTTGTACTGCTCCTCTCTTATCTTTATTTTTTCTCTACACTGGTATTATATCTGCAAACTGCTCTGTATACTATTGTCAAATAATTTGTACTTGTATTGAAATGTTTTCCTGCAATTGTATAACTATTGTCAACTATTTTTGTACTTGTATTGAAATGTTTCCCTGTATTGTTGTACTGTACCCTCCCAGGTTGTGCCTGAAAATAGTCATTGCTATGGCTAGTGCACCTACCTGGTAAACAAAAATAAATAAATAAATAAATAAATCTTTCATTACAGCCAAGAAGACCTCCTCTAAAAAGGAGCACAGCACATTTCAAGCAAACAGCTGGGCCAGTTGTCCAGCACAGCTCACCACTAATCAAGCTGGGCCTGCTCTGAAATCACCCCATTCACCTCCTTTACAGTCACTGGTTTATTACCTCATATGTCTGGGATGTGTCGGCTCAACCCTAATAGGCTATCACTATCCAACTGGAAAGATCTGTCCTGAATCTATGACACCCTGTCTAAGAAGAATCAAGTCATCTCTTGCATTTAGTAAAAGAAAATGCTTTCATGTACTCCAGGCAGCTCAAATGGAGTAGCCTGTCTACAATCCACAAGAGCTAAATTGGTCGATTCTTCACTGCAGCAATCTCCCTAGACAGAAAATCTGCCTTTTTCTGGGTGGTTTCCCTTCAGTATTCATCATAATGAACACTCAAAGCTAGTCTGTCCTCCTGGGCACTGAACCTCCTCCAACTATACTCCAACCACTGTCCCCTGGCCTTCAACTCCCTGAGTTCACCATCAAACCATAGAGAGCTATGGCCTTAGACTAGGGGTTATGTATGTGCTGGTGCCATGGCATCAAATGCAGTCAAGTCATCCCTGTTAAAGGCTGCCACCTCCACCTCGACTCCCATGCCTCATGCTGCCATCACACCCAAGAGATCCTGTACCATCATTAGTTCCTGTGGCTGGAGCCCTCTTTGAGGACTATACCAGACCATCTCCACTTTGGGTGGACTACAAGAGGGGGGCTGTAAAGGAGAACTTGATAGTGTTGTGATCTGACCAACTGACTGGATCAGCCTCAAGGTCTTCCACCTTGAGTTCCCAGGAAAAGACCAAGTCCAAGACATGACCATGTTGATGGGTCATGGAAGTAATCACTTGCATGAGGCCCAGTAAAATTATCACTAGGAGGAAATCTTGTCCAAAGTGTGAACATTTTTCATCAACCCAGATATTGAACTTGCTCAGAATTAACTATCTGGGTGACTTCAATATCCTGTCAGTGATGAAGTCTGCAATTTCCTGAAGGAATTCCCCTCATGACCCAGAGGTTGATAGATAAGGAGGGTCCTACAACCTGCACCTGGCACCTGGGCAGTTAAATAATGAAATTTAAAGAGAACTTTTGAATATATAGAAAAAATTTGTACAGTATCCTGTATGTATAGACAAAGGGATTCTAATCAAACAGTATGATACGAATAATGACTTTGCATGGTTGGCACAATTTAACAGGTTAATAATGATCTAATAACGGCTAAGGAAATTGAATGCACTGGTGTGATGCTTTCTGTCAGTAAAATGAGTGACCTGTTTTTGATAGGCATGGGAGTTTGAACATGAAAATATAATAAGACAAAAAGAAAGAAGCTGGAATGAATTTATGGTGAGGGATAGTCCCAGTTTTTTTATGTTAATGATTATATTTAATTTATCAAATGATATGATAAGTCGTGGAACATTTTTTTTATTTATAATAGATGCAGTACAATCTTACTGAAGAAGGACAGTGTCCGAATGTTTAAGAAATATGTTGATACTGTATCAATGTAATTGGTGAATTCAGAAGACAGAAGAAAAATAATCTAATAAATAATTATATAAACATTTTACACATTTGGTGAGTGGCTTGATTTCTACTAATTGTCTATACTGTTTAGAAGCCTTATTGGTAGTGAGCTACTCCCTCAAGTTTTCTTATCCTTTTTACCGAGGTTGGCTGGACTGGGACTGACTAGTTCATGAAACTACAGCTCCCAAGGAAAACAATAGACACAGCATTCTGGTTGAAAGAGCCACAGGTTTTCTTAAACATTTATATACTAAAAACATAAAGTTCAGCTTTTGGGATTAACAATATTTGTTTACTATATTCAATAGTTTCTTTTCAGTAGTTTCAAAACTTTGAAAGCATTGTTATTAGTAATGCATTTACAAATGCATTTTTTAATTGTCTTTATAGTTAATCATGCAGTTTTATGTGAGGGCACATTTTTGGTGGTAGGGGATTCAAATTATTTTAATCATAGGCACAGTACTTGGTAAACACAACTTTGATCAAGTGCATTTTTTCTTTTAAGTTTGAGAAGTGGAGTTGTCTTGCACATGTTAAAAATACCAACTGCAATTAACAACTACTTGTAGAAACAAAAGGCTGTTTTTTTCCTACTTTCTTTTCACTGATATAAACTGAGCCAGGAAAAAAAGTAAGACTGGAACAACTATCAGAGCTGCCATCCTTAAAATAAGACAAATGTAGTTTCACATTTTTACTATGAGGGAAGCAAGAAGACGAATCAGCATGGTTAACAAATACATTCATTGACATTTGTGAATGCGTGGGGAGGGATAGCTCTTTCTAACATTCCTGGTGGTTTTATATTTCCAGGAACCTGCTATTCAGGTCTTTTTTTTTGCATCTTGTCCCAGGCAATGTTCCCAGAATGAAGTTTGCTCTATTGTTTAATATCTCCAGTGGAAGCCAGTGTCTTATTTTTATTGTCTTTTGTTTAAAATTAACCACAGACATCATAGCAGCCAAAGGAGACACACTTTGAATCTTAGGGTATGTACAGCATAATTAATAAGTTTTCATATGCACAATCTTTCCATTCATGTTATTGCTAGACATACTGCAACTAACTTGGCTTGAGGAAGGGTGAACATGGTCAGGACCCCTTAGCAATTGAAATACATATGCAGCAAATAAGTCCAGATGTGCTAACTGCCTGCGGAATAAGGAAGGGTTGCAGGAGCCCAGGGAATAATTATGAGGGGTTGGGGGTGATGGTCATCAAAATGAAAAGGGATTTTGTGGTAATCATACTGGATGACTTAAAGGTGGCTAAACAATGTACCAAAGCCGTGAGGAGAGCTAGTGGAATGCTGTGGTGCATTAGCAAGAGGTATTACCAGCAGAAGGAAGGAGGTGGTGATGCCACTGTGAAGATCACTGGTGAGGCCTTATTTGGAATATAGTGTCCAGTTCTGGAAGCCACATTTCTGTCATGCAACTTTAAATCACAAATGGATTCAATGGTTCTATTTTAGATTTCTATCCCTTTCCCCTACTTCTCCCACTTGTTATGCATAATCTTTCCATGCATGTTATTGCTAGACATACTGCAGCTAGCTTGGCTTGAGGAAGGGTGAACATGGTCAGGACCCCTTAGCAGTTGAGATGTATATACAACAAATAAGTCCAGATGTTTTAACTGCTTGCTGAATAAGGAAGGGTTGCAGGAACTCAGGGAATGGTTATGGAGGGGGGCTGATGGTCATCAAAATGGAAAGGTATTTTGGGGTTATCATATTGGATGATCTAAAGGTGGCTTCACAATGTGCCAAAGCTGTGAGGAGAGCCAGTGGAAGGCTGTGCTGCATAGGGAGAGGTATTACCAGCAGAAGGAAGGAGATGGTGGTGTCACTGTGTAGATCACTGGTAAGGCTTCATTTGAAATATGGTGTCCAGTTCTGAAAGCCAAATTTCTGTCATGCAACTTTAAATCACAAATGGGTTAAATGGTTCTATTTTAGATTTCTGTCCCTTTCCCCTACTTCTCCCACTGGTTAGCCTTATGGAACGCAACCAGAACATATCTTGGCTAGCATGATGAATGCACCTACATCTACTTAAGCTGCTGCTCAGTCTACAGCACTGTCTTTTTAAAATGCTAACTTCTTGTTGAAAATATGGCATACGTTTTCCATCTATGTTATTGTTAGACATACTGTAGCTAGCTTGGCTTGATGAAGGGTGAACATGGTCAGGACCCCTTAGCAATTGAGATGCATATGCAGTAAATAAGTCCAGATCTGCTAACTTACCGTATAACTGTTAAGTGTCACAGTTTGCATTTTCTTCTTGAAATGGTTACTTTTGCATTTATGTTTATTTTAAAATATTTAATATTCTGACCATGTGGTTATGTCATGGACCATAACTGATCTCCAGCCTTAACCCCCCCCCACATGCTCCAAACTGCATTGAAAATAGTGCTTGTAGACAAATCTAATCATTTTGCTACTGTGTTCTGGCGTGTTCATGTGTGTGTGTGTGTGTGTGTGTGTGTGTGTGTGTGTGAGTTTGTGTTACTGAAGCAAGAAATGTACAGCTGTAATTTTTCACATCCTGTTCAAAATGTGTTTTTGCACCTGTGGTACCAAATGGCACAGTCACGCTGCAAAATCTCCTTTTGGCTAATGAACTGATAGTGTCACTGTTCATGTGGTGGGGTCACAAAAAGCACATGCTGAAAACTTAGAGTAAAAATACCAAGAAACACCCAGGGCATTAGGGTTTCTAACCATAACACCCTGCACTGTAGGGACTGACAGGCTTCAGGGGTGTGACTTGGGATTGTCAACAGTAATGCTCACACCATTCCACCCCCATCACCACCCTGCAGCCAGTGATAGGTATCAAGGTGCTTCTTTGACTCTTCAGCCCCAAAGTTCACTCCATTCTCTTATACTGGACCCATTTCAGCATATTTCCTTATGGAATGGGGTGAGTGTAAAGTTTGAAAACCCCAAGGCACACCTCAACCCTTGTCTGCGTCTGCAGGGTATGGTGAGGTGAAATGGCATGAGCGTTATGGGTAATGACCCAAAGGCACACCCCAATGGCTGTCCATGTCTGCAGGGTTGGGTTGGCATCACTTCAGTACTTCACTGCTATTCCTATTCTGCCTGTCTGTATACAATACTGGTCAAAAGTTTTAGAACACCCCCATTTTTCCAGTTTTTATTGAAATTTAAGCAATTCAAGTCCAGTGAATAACCTGAAATGGTACAAAGGTAAGCGGTAAACTGCTAGAGGTTAAAAAAAAAGTTTAGGTTAGCAAAAACTGCTGTAGAGAAATTGCAACGAAAGCCAAGGTGTCAGTGAGTACAAGTTTCCTACACCATCAAAAGGCACTTGAAACTGGAGGAAACTCTGACAGGAAGAGGTCTGGCAGACTCAAAGCCACAACAGAATCAGAAGACAAGATTCTGAGAGTCAACAGCTTGCGTGATAGGCGGCTCACAGGACAACAGCACAGAGTGACTGGCACCCTGAACCAAAAGGGCTACCAGCATTTTGCAGCGCCATGCACACCCTCTGGTCTACGCTTAGTTGGTCAGGGGTTCATTCTACAGCAAGATAATGACCCAAACATACCTCCAGGCTATGTCAGAACTACCTTCGAGGAAAAGAAAAAGATGGTAGGCTTCAAATTATGGAATGGCCAGCACAGTCTCCAGACTTAAACCCCATCAAGCTGGTTTGGGATGAACTAGACAGAAGGGTGAAAGTAAAGCAACCTACAAGTGCAACACATTTGTGGGAACTTCTGCAACAGTGTTGGGAAGAACTTCCGAACAATATTTGATGTCCATTGTAGGAAGAATGCCACGAGTGTGTTCGGCGGTTACAGTATATCTGCAAAAGGTGGCTACTTTGATGAGTCAAAAATTTAAATTAAATTTTGTTAAACAAAATGATTCTATGATTTCTTTTTTATCTCCAATTGTTTATTTGTTCTATGCTTTAATTTCAGAGTACATTGAGACATTAACCTGCATAAATTTCAATAAAAACTGGAAAAATGGGGGTGTTCTAAAACTTTTGACCGGTAGTGTATGTCTCTCTCTCTCTCTTTCTATATATATATATATATATATATATATATATATATATATATGTCTATGTAGTTATCTATCTTTCTATTAATTGCATGTATCACTGTTTACCTGTTTCTAAAACAAATCTACAAATCACATTTGCCTGCATCTGAGCACGTACTTATGAAATTGTGCATATTTGTACTCCACTTCTGAGTAGACCCCATACTTTCCTAATATTCCCATTATCACAAGCATAACTACCCTGCCCTCATCAAAAGTGACCCCCTCCAAAAGTTAATATCACATTTTCTCTAACAGCCCATCATCATTACACCTGACTTCCTGACATCAACATATTGCTTAAATATAACTTACATAACTTCATGGACAAAATCCCTGTTTCTTTTAAAAAAAAAATGTGCAAATAATCCCAAGGCTGAACATATGTCAGCCATTACTTTTTCATGTACTGCCACCTTTTGTACCATCATGGGGATTTGCATATGTTTCCCTTGATGCTTTGCATTACTGCATTACTGGGATATGTGCAATTATGTTTCCTTTAAAATTTGCCTGTCTGGCTAATATCATCCGGGATAATACATACATCAGTGGCATTTGCTCTGGGGTTCTTTCGTAAGTGTCCTATTCCTACCATTAAAATGTACACCTCCATATATTTTCCTAATAATGTGTATGCCTTCCTTAGAACAGAAACTAAAACAAATCTTACTACTTACAAATCATTGTGTTGTTTCTCCATTCCTCCTTAACAATTCCACACAACTTCGCTAACTTCATTATGTAGCTGTGGTGGATCTGACCAGATTTTGTTTCCATGGGTTTAGTTCTCCTGACTGCCAGTAGCCACAGTTGTATATCCACAGAGTTGTCCTGGCTGGGCCCTTCAGCCTTGAACAGCTGACTCTGTGCTCAAATTCCACAAGCAGCATGAAAAATCCAAGCCCTGGAAATCACAGAGACATGACACTCTCTCTGTTTCACACTTCTTCCTGTAGGAGCTGACTGCTCCATCTGTCTCAGTATCTCAGTTCAGGCCACACCCGACCCTTAATTTAAACTTGGTTCCCTGACTCCATGTGCCTAACTCTGATGATGTTTCCACATTCACTACTGCCAGTCAAGGACTGCACTCAGCTCTCTGCTCTATTGCTCCCCGTGCCAACTCTGTTACACCACACTATAGCTATAGCAGTGTTCAAACCAGTTCAGAAATGAAGCTGCATGAAAGATGAACTGCTTCATGTTCAGACACTGTAAGAAGGCTAAAACCAAAAAAATTAAAAATGCATACAGTAGGTCCTGGAACTACTTCACTACAGGCCCCAACGATTCTAGACAAATCTTACTGCTATACTATCTTACAATGTAAAATTTAAATAAACCACAGTAAAAGGAGTGTAGCTGCACAACTCCAGATAGAGGAACAGTTTAAAAGAGTATTACACTCAAAATCTGAAAAAAAAAAATGTTTTGATTTGTTTGTATAGTCTTGATGTGTCCATCCCTTTGTGTGCTATTAAGATTTTTTTCTAAGTTAGCCTGCAGTTATATGGTAGTTTTATGGCCACTGGGGATATCCATCTTAGCAAGGTGTTTTCTCCTCTTTTTTTCTGCAATGCCTCATGTCTATGTGACAGTGATGTATCAGGAATCACTGATTCAGCAAGTATTACAGATAAGAGCCTGATGTTCTAACCTCCACTAAATATAGTAACTGTAATTCAGTATATTTTTGTTTTCTATGTTTGTGTCAGATATAGCCAGCAGGCATAAATGTTTTGCTTTTAAAACATTTCATTTCATCAAAGAACACATAGCCACACATATCACACAAATCACCCCAGATCATCAGTGCTATAATTAGTAAAGATTCTAGCTGTTTTCTTTTTTTTTTTTTTTTTGTCCTGTCCTCACCACTGGACTATCTGCTCGGTCACGGACTCTGGCTGCAGCTTCCCACATCAGCCGCACCCCCTGAACCCCCTGGCTTGCCCCCCAGGGTGGGGTCCCGGCACCCCAGGCCGAAGGGTGCCAGGAACACCGGAAAGGTGGGAGTCGGGCTGGGAGCTGATCGCAGCCGGAGTGGGCATCATCGAGGTGGCGGGAGGCAGGTATTTATTTTTTTTGATGTATGCCTTTCTGAGGAGTCGGACATGCACTGACATCAGTGCACCGAAGTGCAGACGTCCGCTGGCTCCCCCCTTCTGAATGCCCACAGCCTGTTGAAACACCCAGCCTCCGCTGGGTGTTGCTGCAGCATGGTGCATGTCCCCTCACCCTCCTGAAGGAAGGAGAGCTGTCACAGGATGCTCAATCCTTCCTTCCCCCAGCCAACCCCCAGTGGCCTGAGTCATTTCCTGAACCCGGGTCACTGGTGCGGTGCGAGGTGTGGTGTCCATCGCCTTAACCCTTAGCACCGCCGGGCCTGCTCTCTAGCTGTTTTCTTACAGAATAACCCACTCAATTAGCCCTCGGGTACTTGCCAAACTGTAGCCATTAGTGCTCACTGGATAAAGAAGATTACTTAATAGTACAGCTCTATATGTAAAATTGACCCTAAACTAGTGCTTGCTGAATTCATGATCCTGGATACACCACTGGCACTGTAGGAACAAGAAGAGCAATAAATGCTACTAAGATGGGGACCCCAGGGGCCATAAAACTACCATAAAGCTAGCAGGCTGATTTAGAAAAAAACTAACAGAAAGGGGAAGGACACACTAGGATCACACACACAAATCAAGACACTCTGCACAACATATGTTTTTGCAAAGTCTGACTATTGTACTTATTTAATAGCTTAGAAAGCTTTAGATAGCTTAACAAATCAAGCTCAGAGCATGAAGATGAGTCAAGGCGTAAAACACTCCTGATGACCTGCCCAGCCTGGTGGCCATCTTGTGCACTTTTAAATGCCTCCACTATGGCTGAGTTAGATACCCTAACAGTCCAGTACTGGTGGCAGCTGGCAGCCAGCAGCAGCACTAGGGTTAATATGTGGTTAATCATCTGGGACCTGGAGGAAGACATAGTCTTTAGATTTTTATGCCTGACCACAATTTGTTGCATTCCGCTTTTATATTATTTGGGATATATTGGTCATCTCCTCCCATGCTGACCTCCACTCATCTGTATGACACACATTATCAGAACATTTTGGTGCAATTGACAGTAAACTTGCAACTACCTCTAATTTATCCTCTAACTCTGCTGCATGTGTTTCCCTCCTCTCCTGCTTCTTTCCCTTGATTCTCCCACTCTTCATCTTCCCCTTCTACATGTCCATCTGTCTAGATCTTGCATGATTCTTTACTTTCTGCTACCTCTTCCACTTGTGCTTCTGCTTCCCTTTCCTCTACTACCTCACTTTCATGCCCCCTTTACTCCAAGAGCTCTTCCATAGCCTCCTCTTCATATGCTCCTCTACTATAAGCTGATTTAGTGGTGGTGCTACTGGTTTGCTTTTATAGGGTTGGTATACCTTGCCCCACCCCAAACAGTTCCACCTTTTTCTTCAGTGATAAGATAACAGTAGGATCAGTACCAGACTGAGACTCAGTGTCATCTTCTTCACATAATGACTGAGCAGCAGCAGCACTGGTACTTGGTGCTTCTACTGCTGACGATGCCTGATTTGAGAATTGTGATGGAGAGGTGCCATCCTGTAGTGCTTTAGGAGTGGACAGGAAAGCATCCATGACCTTGGCAAAGAGATAGCTGTAGTGGTGTTGATGCCACTTGTGTCATATTATTTGTACTAGATGAACAGGGGTAACCTATCTTTACATATTGGGATGGATCTCTTATATCCCTACTGGTAGCAGACCTCAAAATACTTAAAGGAGGAACAGTGGGAGACCTGTGGGCTTATTTGCTTTTATAACCAGATACACTTGGCAACTACGACTGGCTAGGAAAGTTGCTGCTTGCAGTGTACATTGCACCTGTTGTCTTCTGGGGACTAATACACCGTGACTTCATTGGATAGATGATCACACTCCCACCCCTAGTCCTTCCTTCAGGCACAACCCTTATCTCACCATTATGACTTCCTCTCCCTGTCCCAAATCCCTCTCCAGTACTGCTATTCATAGTACTGGTACTGAGTGGAACAGGCATGGTGGAGCCTTTCCTGTTCCTTTTCTTCTCTTGTATCCCTTTCTCCTCCAGTTCTGTTCCCTATAGATTGTGTACCACACAATGGCAGTTGTCTATACATACACACACACACACACACACATATGTACCTATACCATCACCCACTGACATGTTGCTCCTGACAGGGTGACAGACCTGTAACAGTCTATTTAACTTAGTTTTCACTCAGCCAGCAAAATTAAAGAAAACATTTTTCTGCACCCCACACCACCAGAAGTGAAATTATTTTTCCAATAAATCCTTCAAACTCACCCCTGGCACTTGTCCCAGTCTGCTAAATTCAGTCTACCCTGCTCATGCTCTAGAGGCCTAAAATAAAATAAAAAAATCAATATGAATTTCTGTGCCCTCAACACATCAGCACTCCATAATATTTTTTTGTCAAATATGTTTTTCACAGTCTTGCTGCACCTCTCCCATTCTACTAAATTTACTCTGTCTACTCTTGCTCCTGGGCCTGCAGCTGCCACTGTACTCGATAAGCTCTGGCCAAAGCTGATATAGCAGTGGAGAGCTTTTGGGATGCTTTTAGCAATTATTTCTAATGAATTTGCACAATGTAGATCTGTGGAGAGGCAGTTTCAATGTGGTCCTCCTTTTACACATTTTTGCAATGTGTTTTCCTAGAATATACCTGCTGATTGCAATATATTTAGTCTGGATCATTCACAGAAGAAATGGTATCTTATTTTCTATGGGACTCTACGTCTACACAATATTATGCTGCATTGTGTAAAATCAGAATGCACTAAAAACAATATTTTACATCTGGGGGGTATATTAAGAGCCGGATAGATGCCCGAGCATAAAGATGCATTGCACAAAGTGGGTACGCCAGTCAGCACTGATGCAACATTCAAAGAGAATGCACCAGCAGTACAGGGTGTGCATACAGTGAAGCCCATCAGGATTAAGTACAGCATTGCAGAATTCTTCAGTACAGTTACTGCAGCAAACATTGCAATTTCAAAGGGAGTTAATCCCTTTTGTCATGCAGTGAACTTGTGACACTGCGCTTCATCCTAGCAGGCTTTATCATTTCTGTTGAAAATGTGACCCTGGACAGGAGTCACAGTGCAGGCGGCTGCCAAGTCAGGTGCATCCAGGGTGACCCTGACTGAATACCTTTCAGGGGGAATGCGTGGCACATACCGGCATGCACAGCAGCACCCATGGGCAATATTCAGCCCAGGAATGCAAATGAACTAATTGAGCATGCAGGGTGCAGAGGGGCCTTATGCATGCTAATTACCAGTCCATTTGCATGTTGGCATGGGGATGAATGCACCACAGCAGCTCTCACCCACAAGCCCTGACCCCGATCGCTCTCACGTGGGACAGGCCCTGAAGTATCTGGTGGCATATTGGCACCCCCCTACCCGTTCCACCAGCACTGATCATACCAGAGTCCAGGCTCTATTGGTTCAACATTGTAGGAACCCCAATGCCATCCCTAATTGCACCTGAATACACCCACAGTCCATGTCCATAGTGTAGTGGCCACCGCTCCCCCTCAACAGTGCACAGAAAGCCCCCTCCCTGCACCTCCAGCTCATCCCATTGTGATGACTGGCTCTGTAATGGGATCATATACCACTCTATCAGCAGGTGGAAGAGTACTCACAGTACAATGCTGGAATGTGTCATACATAGGCACAAGCTGTGTGTGGGTGATAACACCCAGAGGCCATACCCCTCATGCACTCACATGCGGATTCATGATCCCAGTGCAATTGCAGTGCTCAATGTGGGTGACAGCCAACACTTTACCCACTCACACAGGTCCCAAAACAGCTATGTTACAGCTGATCTCCCATTCATTTATACAATTAGGGAACTGCGGATGAACTATCTATATCCTGAAGCGTACACTGCAAATGGCATTACAGGATTCCACACCCCAAGGCACCTGGGATACTTCAGAAGTTTGGAGAGTGGTATGTTACACAGGGGGACAGGGGAAAGTGTGGACTTGCAGCAGTGTATGACAGCAGGAAGACACAGCATTAACAAGGCATGCATTGGAGGCATGTAAATTCCCTCTTCAATTTGCCAGGGACATACACACAGCTGCATACACTGGTGGATCCACAGCTGGCAGGGTGCCTCAATGCATGGTACACACACAGTTGGGTCATTCCAGAGTGCAGGTCCCCAGCCTGGGTTCAGTGCAGTCAATGGCTGGCCATTGCAGGGTGTGAAGGGCAGTGCCAGTCTTTGCAATAGGTTGGGTATGGGGGAGTGAGGGTGTCTGTGTACAGGGGTGGTGGATGGGAGTCCTCTAGACTATGGATATGGACCATGGTTTCCTTTGTTGCAATCAGGTTGGGGGGGAAGGACCTACACTTTACAGCTCTTTAGGGATGGAGTTGGCAAGATTGGGGATGGAAATGGGGTACTCTAGTCTATATGTGTGTATATATATATATATATATATATATATATATATATATATATATATATGTCTACCATGGTTGCCAGGCTGCTGTGCACCTGGGTGCACATCTGTAGCCTGCCTGTGGGTGGCTGGCTGGGTTAGGCCAGCTTTTCATGGCCTAACTGTGGGTCACGGTGCTCTGGACTATGTGGGGTACATTCCCACTGAATATGCTGCAGCATGGCATATGCATGGGATTGCCCCCTCAACTTGAATGGCATATCTATTTGTGTGTGCCCTGGCCCATTCCCTTGTGGCCAGTGCATCCAGCACATTTGAATATCATGCTGTTGCTCATTGTTGGAGTTGTGCAACACATCTGCCTTTTCCACCAGGATGCACTGCATATCTCCTTTGAATACAGGGGCCCTGGACTGGATAGTCTGAATGCATTATAAAAATGGTAAAATCATGACTCCACTGAAAACAAGATATTGCATCTAATCTGGGACAGCCAGAGTAAATACAGTGCAATAATGTGTAAATGAACATCCCTGTGACATTGAAATGTAGCATTTCCTGCCCTATCCAAGATACAAAATATAAGATATGAATTATTTAATGCTCCCAGAGCCAAATAACCATTACTCTGTAAGAAGCCCTCATTTTTCCTTTGTTTTCCCCACAAAAACAGAATCAAATCCCTGTATAAAACCCTGTAAATGTTTGTATAAGCCAGTGGTACTTTATTTATGACTTTGTTCTTTATTACATCAGCAGCCTTTTATTGGGAAAAGAGCTCTGATTTGCAGCTCAGTTTTAATATTATATGTCACGATGGCCTTGGAATGATTTGAATTTATGTGCAAGGCATAAGGCATAATGGGGGACTGTATGAAACAACAAATATCAAGCTCATTACTTAATGAACTATACTCAAAATTAGTAATCACAAGTCAGACAATCTTTCAAAAGATACTAGTAATGTCTGTAAACAAATTTATTGCGCCAGTATAGTTAGGGTTGGCAGGGCAGTTTAATGTTAAACCTCACATTTTGCACTTTAATAACTTTAGAACCATTAAGGGGATTTGCACGCAATTTGACATGCTTTATGTGTAGGGAAGGTCTCTTGATGTGCCAAATATTGTGCCATTCTCTGTTGTAGTTTTTGAGATACACAGTGTTGAAAAAACAAAGGGTTTTTCTCTTTTTGGCTTTTTTTTTTGCTCACCTGTACCTCAAAAACAGGTTAACATTAGTGGCTGACAATTTCAGGGTAGAAAGCCTTAGCCTCACAGATGTGCCTTTTGAAGAGTTGGTGTAAAAATCATAATCTGTTCCAAAGTTATTGCATTACATATTTCCCATTATTTCCTATGGGAAAAAATTAAATGTCAGGCACAATGAAGGATTGAAGGCATTTTCAATGTAGAATCCTGCATCAAACTGTCATGTTAGATGCGAAATCCTGCCACAAAGTGCCATTTAAGGCACTTTGCCCTTTTTTTTATTGTATTGCCGACACTGGGGGCCCCAATACCCATGTTGGCAGCAGGAATCAACCACCACCACAACCACAAGCACCACAGATGTGGCACACTGGGAGCCCACCCCAGTATGCTCAAATGTTGCTGGTTTTCCCATTACCTGTTAAATAAAGAAAACTGTCCCCCCAATGTTTTTATCTTTGATGCAGATTCCTGCATCAAAATTTGAAGTACAGGATCCTGCATTGAAGTACTGTGGTCTGCCCCCACATCGAAATTCCTCACCCACATCAATTCAGGGTGCCCAATCCCCATGTCAGTATACCTTCCACACCACACACACACACACACACACAGTTTTATGGCACACTGGGAGCCCACGCCAGTGTGCCCAAATGTTTTTTTTGTTAATTTACCTGTTAAATACAGAAAACTGTCCCCCAACATCTTTTATCTTTGATGCAGAATCCTGCATCAAAATATTCGATGCAGGATCATGCATCAAAGTACTATGGTCTGCCCACATACACAAATTCCTTACCAACATCGTGGTGCCCAATCCCCTTGTCAGTATACCTCACACCCACCACACACTCAGTTATGTGACACACTGGGAGCCCATGCCAGTGTGTCCAGATATCCTTTTTATGTTGATTGAGTGCAGTGCAAAAACATACTGGCACAGCTTGCTGAGAAGCAGGTTGTGGAGGCACAGCACTGTTGTGGCCAATGCCCCCACAGCCTGCAAAGCTTGTCCCGCTTACCCCAATGCCATTGCAGGCTGCTGGTGAAACAAAAAGCCAAAGAAAGTCTTGCACACCAAGTGACATTGAAACCCAGAACAATATTTTCATTCAATCCAAGGCTTTATTTTAAGGGTTTCAACTATAACAAAGCGTTTAGCTCCTACAGGTGGCAAACCCACAATCAAATTTGCAGGACTTTCTTTGGCTTTTTGGTTTTGTATGGAGCAGGAATTAGCAACCCCTTTAGCCCTGCACCCAGCTCTTTTCTTGCTGAGCACACGGCGTCCTGGTTTTTGCTAGTGAAACAAGTTTGGAACGTTCACACCAACTTCTGACAAATCAGCAGCTGCAATCAGGGGTCACCTCGTCATTGCAGTGTCAGCCATCAGCTGCAATAAGGGAGTGTCCCATCATTGCAGGGCAGATCTAGCAAGCCTGATATTGTTTGTGAACATGGCTGTGGGTTGCCACCGTGTTCACAAACAATACCCCCCCACCATGTTTATGTGCTGACAGGGGCCACAATTCCTGTCTGCTTTGGTGCCCGTTCAGTTTGCCGATGGGGGCCTGTCACCATTGGCATTCTGTCACCCCCTGTGCTTTCAATTTCTACCAATGAATTTCATCCCATCAGCATAATGAAGCCCCCTTTGTGTGCCAAGGTGCCCAATCCCTGTCAGCTATTGCTGCCCCACCAACAGAAAGCCATTGGTGCCCTCCACATGCTGTTATTTCTGCCGATGGGGTGCCCAGTCCCCATCAGCATAATGACCCCCCCTTGTGTGCTGACGGGGGTGCCCAATCCCCCATCGGCTATTGTTGGCCCCCCAAAGGAAAGCCATTGAGTGGCACGCTGGGAGCCCACCCCAGCATGTCACATGCCCCTGTAAAAGAAAAAACTGTCCCACAAAGTCTTTTGCTTTTTCCCTCAAAAGCAGAAACAGTCCCTCGTAGTCTCCTTGCTACTCACCCACCCACCACTGCACCCACCCACTGTGCACCCTACCTCTCCACACCCCCTCACCCCATACTTACCTCTGATTCTGGCTTGATGATCTTCGCATGGACTGGAACACGTCTGCACTCTAAAAAGCAGACTGCGAACTGAGGAAATGCCGTAAACTGTATAATGTAATGAATAGGGTTTTTTCAACTTTACTGCATATCTCGGCATTGTTGGGAATTTTTTCACCAAATTTTCAACATGGGGTTTTTGGGACCCTCTAATGAATGTAGAACTGCCATGGCATTAATTGGCCCCGAAAGGTGATTTCGCTGTCACTGCACAGAATCACCTTTGGGGGCTGATTAATGAAATGACAGTGCCAGTGTTCATGAGGCGAGCTCTCAAAAAGTCTATGTTGCAAATTTGGTGGAAAAAATCCCCCAAATGACTGTTTTATGAGCATGTGCTGTGCAGTTGCTACGCACGCACGTAACTTAGTGAATTTGCAATATTTTAATGCCATATTTTCAACACGGGCATTTTGTCATACCTCCTTGTGAACAGTATAGCTGTCATTGTTCAAATCCTGGCAGAAATGTGTTTTTGCACTTCCAGCGCAGAATAGTGCAGTTGCTGTCAGAAATAGGTGTTCAGGACAGATTAAGAAAATGACAGAGACACTGTTCATGAGTAGAGGTCCTGAAATGGCTATGTTGAAAATTTGGTAATGATACTCCATAAAATGACTGTGTTACGAGCATACATTGCGCAGTTTGCACGCACGCTCATAACTTCGCGAATGTATAATATTTTCACTCCAGATTTTCAACATTGCCATTTTACCACACCTACTTATGAACAGTGCAGCTGTCATTTTTCCCATCCTAGCCAAAATGTGTTTTCATAGTTCCGGCACAGAATAGAGCAGTCGCTGTGGGAAATCACTGTCCAGGACAGAGAAATAAAATGACAGTGATACTGTTCATAAGCAGAGTTCCTAAAATGCCTATGTTGAAAATGTGGTGATGATAACCCATCAAATGAGTTGCATTGCACACTTTCCATACACCCTTGTAACTTTACAGATTCATAATATTGTCATACCACATTTTCAACAATGGCAATTTTTCACACCTCCTTATGAGCAGCACAGCTGTCATTTTTCACATCCTGAGTGAAATGCGGTTTCACAGTTGTGGCACAGAATAACGTGGTCACTGTGGGAAATCAGTGTTCGGGACAGATAACCAAAATGACAGTGGCACTGTTCATGTGCAGAGGTTGTAAAATCCCTGTGTTGGAAATTTGGTGACAAAACTCCATAACATGACTGTGTTACAAGCATGCATTCAACTGTTTCCACGCACCCTTGTAACTTCACAAATTTGTAATATTTTCATGCCACATTTTCAACAGTGGCATTCTTTCACACCTCCTTATGAACAGTACAGCTGTCATATTTCACATCCTGGCTAAAATATGTTTTTGCACTCCTGACGGAGAATAGCACGGTCGCTGTGGGACATCAGTGTTTGGTATAGATTAAGATGGAACAAGTGAGAGGCGGGAGTGACCGAGCTCAACTAAGCTCTGTCGGGACTGCTCCAGATTTGTTTGTGGGCAGAAAAAGGCCCCAACGCAAGAGACCAGTACAAAAGGGCAGCCTGCAGCAGTGGGAGAAACAGAATGAGAGAGAGAGTGAGTAAGGGAGGGGGAGTGAGCAAACTCACCGGTGTGCTGTCAGGCCTGCAGCAGACTTCTTTGTGGGCAGAAAAAGGCATCAGTGCAGGCAAGGGCCCAGTAGAAAAGGTCAGCCTGCAGTGGTGGGAGAAACAGTACAAGTGAGTGAGACAGGGAGACTGAATGAGCTCAACGGAGCTCTATCAGGACTGCTGGGGATTTCTTTGTTGGCAGAAAAAAGCCACCAATGCAGGCAGTAGCCCCGTAAAAAAGGGCTGCTTGCAGCGCCAGGACAAACAGAATGAGCGCGTGACAGAGGGAGACTGAGCGACCTCAATGGAGCTTTTTCGGTACAGCTGCAGGATTTATTTGTGGACAGACAAAGGTGCCACTGCAGTCAGCAGCCCGTAGACAAGAGCAGCCTGCAGCACCAAAAGAAACAATGAGTGAATGACAGAGTGGTAGTGAGCGAGCTCAATGGAGCTCTATTGTGACTGCGGATTTCTTTGTGGGCAGAAAATGCGGCAACGCAGGCAGGAGCCCAATAAAAAAGGCCAGCTTGCAGTGCGGGCAGAAATGGAATGAGTGAGTGAGAGAGGGGGAGTGAGCAAGCTCAATGGAGCTGTGTTGGGACTGCTTCAGATTTCTTTCTGGCCAGAACAAGCCACCAATGCAGGCAGGAGCCCAGTACAAACGGGAAGCCTGCAGCAGCAGGAGACACAGAATGAGCAAGTGAGGGAGGGGGAGTGAGTGAGCTCAACGGAGCTCTGGGACTGCTGCAGACTTGTTTGTGGGCAGAAAAAGGCTGCAATGCATGCAGGGGCCCAATACAAAATGGCAGACTGCAGTTGCAGGAAAACCAAAATAAGCAAGTGAGAGAGGAGGAGTGAGCGAGCACAACGGAGCTGTATTGTAACTGCTGCAAATGGCAGAAACACAGGCAGGAGCCCAATACAAAAGGGCAGCCTGAACGCCACCACACAAAAGGAAATGGGCGAGTCTGAGAAGGGGACTGAGCGAGCTCAATGGAGCATTGTCAGGACTGCTGCAGATTCTTTGTGGGCAGAAAAAAGTGCCAACAGAGCCAGGAGCCCAGTACAAAAGTGCAGGCTGCAGCGCCAGGAGAAACAGAATGAGTGAGTGATGCAGGGGGAGTGAGCGCCCTCAATGGAGCTCTGCTGGGACAGCTGTGGATTTCTTTGTGGGCAGAAAAAGTGCCAACACAGGCAGGAGCCCAGTACAAAAGGGCAGTCTGCAGCGCCAGCAGAAACGGAATGAGTGAGTGAGAGAGGGGGACACAGCAGGCTCAACAGACCTGTGTTGGGACTGCTGCAGATTTCTTTGTAGGCAGAAAAAGCCACCAGCAGAGGCAGGAGCCCAGTACAAAATGGCAGCCTGCAGTGCCAGGAGAAACAGAATGAGTGAGTGAGAGAGGGGGAATGAGCCACCTCAACGCAGCTCTGTCGGGACAGCTGCAGATTTCTTAGTGGGCAGCACAAGGTGCCAATGCAGGCAGGAGCCCAGTACAAAACAGCAGCCTGCAGCACCAGGAGAAACAGACTGAGCGAGTGACAGAGGGGCAGTGAGCGAGTTCAACACACCAGTGCAATCAACATTCAGTATTGACAAATGCTTATTTATATTTCTGACACTGGGATGCCCAGTCCCGGTGTCGGATTCCCCCCCAAGCCCACTTTCTTTGCTGATGGGGGTGTCAGATGCCCCTGTTGACGTGATGATCTCCTCCCCAAAAACAATTATGTGGAACACTGGGAGCCCATCCCAGCATGCCCACATTTTTGTTTTTCCTTTTGTTCCTGTAAATGATGAAAATCATCTATCAAAGTATTTTTTGTTTTGTTTTTAACCTGTAATAAAGAAAACAGTCCATCGTGGTCTCCTGTCCCCCTCCCCCATCCCCACCCTCCTCTGCACTCCCAGCTCCCTGCACCTTCCTCACCCATACTTACCCTCCAGAGATTGGGAACCACGATCTTCTCTGGATCAGGAGACAGCTACACTCTTCAAAGCCAAACTGTGAAATGAGGAATCGGGTAAGCTCTGTATAATAGGACTGAATGGGGGCTTTCAACCTAGGTTGATATCTCAGTCAATTGTAGGACTTTTGGCCCCAAATTTTCAACATGGGATTCTTGGGACCCCTGTTCATGAAAACTGTAACTGTCATTTTGTTTCTCTGTCCTGAAAAATTATTTGCAGTTGCTGCATGGCATCACCTTTTGGGACCAATTCAAGAAAGGACAGTGCCACTGTTCATGAGGTGGGGTCCCAAAAAGCCCATGTTGCAGTTTTGGTGAGAAAATTCCTAAAAAAATGACTGTATTACAAGCGTGCATTGCATGACATTGTCAATTTTTAATATTTTCACTCCAGATTTTCAGCATTGCCATTTTTTCACACTACCTATGAATGGAATAGCTGTCATTTTGCACATCCTGTTTGGAATGTGATTTCACACCTGTGGCGCAGAATGGGGCAGTCACTGTGCAAAATCAACTACTGTGACGGATTTACAAAATCGCAGTTGCATTGTTCATGGGGGGATGTTCCATAATGCCAATGTTGAAAATTTGGTAAAGAAATTCAAAAAAATTAGCATTTTAGGAGTGTGCATTGTGCAATTTCTATACACGCTTGTAACTTTGCAATGGTGTCCCATTTTTAACACTGCTGTACTATATGGATGGAGGGAAGGGAGCATAGTGTACAAAGGACCCTGGCTCCCACTGTAATATATGGATACTGTTGTACTATCTTGATGGAGGGATGGGAGCTCAGGGTCTGAAAGACTCTGCACTCCTTGGACACTGCGCTCCCACCACAACGTGGACACTGTTGTACTATCTGGATTATGGGATGGGAGCGCAGAGTATGAATAACCCTGTGCTCCCACTGTGATGTATGGACAGTGTTGCACACCTCCTCATGAACCACACTGCTGTAATTTTTAACATCCTACCTGAAATGTGTTTTCAAACCTTTGTCACAGAATGACATCGCTGTATGATTTCACATTTCTGGATAGGTTTACAAAATCACAGTGCCATTGTTCATGAGGGGAGGTCCCAAACAGCCCGTGTTGAAAATATGGTTAAAAAAATCACATGTTAACAGAAGTTCTATGCAGAGAAGTACAAAGTAATACACTTGGGAAGAGGAAATCCTGGGAAGCACTACACAATGGGTGCAGAAGGTGTTGATAATCAACAAAGAAGAAAAAGACCTAGGAGTTCTCTTTTCTGATCACCTGAAGGTGTCATAACAAGGGAAATATGATAAGGCACTTGGCATATGGACACAATCCTATCCTAAATTTTCAGCCCTCTCTTTCACCTGTAGAGAAATATAGTTCAGTTCATAAAAAGTGAGGCAATTAAATGCAAAAAACTTTGTTCTTGCACCAGTTAGGGTTTCTGTCATGCCCTTGATAGTATGGAAATATTACGCTAGGTTGTCAAATCGTAATAGCACACCCAGACTCAAAACACAGTTACAGACATTGCTAACATACAGAACTTTAACCACAACACTTACAACAGCTTATGTTACACACACTCAGAAGGATCAGCACTCTTAAGCCAACTCATGTCCCTAATGCTCAGTAGAATACATTAGTCAGTTACATGAAATCACAATTGTACTGCAGAATTGCTATTCTTATCTATTCTACTGAGTGTTAGTGACATAAGTTGGTAAGAGTGCTGACCCTTATAATATGTGTAACATAAGTTGTTGTAAGTGTGTTGTGATTAAAGTTATATATGTTAGCAATGTCTGTAACTGTGTTTTGAGTCAGGGTGTGCTATTATGATTTGACACCCTAACGTGATATTTCCATAGTATCAAGGGCACAAGAGAAACCCTAACTGGTGCATGAACAACGTTTTTTCCATTATATATATATATATATATATGAATACAAATGCTATTTTTGCATCTTATAGTTATTACTTTTCAGACAAATTCTCATAGACTTTTTTCTGTCCACCTGATGGAATTTTGAATGAGTTAAGTAAATGTTATTATTTTATCAAGGCACTGATCAAGTAACTCAGTAAATACACACTCATTGTATCATATTATAAAATGACAAAAACAGTCTTCTGTTTGCAGTTGTTTGATCAGGAATTTTATAAATGGTATAAGTTCTTTATGTCACATCTATGTTGGTCCAATAAAAGGTATCAGATCATTTGCTTCTGTGTCACTCATGGTTTGTCAGCAGTTAATTCATTAGATGAGGACTTCCTTGCCTAGAGTTTGACTGTTTCTTTACCCATCCCCCACACACACACACACACACACACACACTCACTTACTATAAAAGATCTCAGTAGCTCTTATCTGTTATGTTTGCGAAGCAGGCTGCAGCCCTTTTCTGTAAAACAAAGAAATATATGTATTTAGTATGGGTAGTTCACTGAAGACCTGGCATTTCATCAGATAGGTCTTGAGAGGTTAAAAACAGTGTGAATCTTTACAAAATTTGCTGGGAAAAGGTAACATTTATGAGGTATGAATCTTTCTTGAAAGATATTCCTCCCAACTGAATTAGTAGAAAAAAAATGTTTAAATGCTGATCATTTAAATGTGCAAGCTGTTGCATTTGAAGAGGGTAAACAAATATTCAGTTTAATAGGCAACCAATATTTAACAAGCAGTTTCAGTTTCTTAACGTCCCTCAGATAAGCAACTTGGAGATTTGTCTCCAACATTCTAATCAGAAAGAAGGGATTATTTTATTTTAGTTGTCATAGTGATTTGTAAATGTGGAAGAATACATTGAAATGTATAAAAAATGAGTTCCACGAAACTCCATTTTCAAGCTAGAGATAGCAAAATGGCTGTAGGCTCTGAACACAGCCATAAAAAATGGTGAGAGGACATCAGGCTTGTCCTCAGCAGTAAAAAAAATAAAAAAAACAAAGCAATACTTTTCTGGTCATGGGGTTAAGCTTGGTAAAGCTCATAACCTCCTTCAAATAATGGTCAATGTCCACACTCCAATATAAGTGGCTGAAAAATACAAATGCACCTTAATCTTAGCTTACCTTTTGCCCTCCACGTATGCAAAATAATCATCAATATCCATCTCAAAAATGGCATACTCTACAGGTTAAAAAGTCAAATGACCACGACCACCAGACAGACAGTAGCACAATACATTCTATGGCCCATGCTGAACTGTGACTCATTTGGGACAATGTCTCTGCCGAGATTCAACAGGGTAGGTCTGTCCTGTATCACTGATATTGCTCACCGTTCACTTGTTGATGAGTTTAAACACCTACATATAACACTAGACTCCACCCTAGATTTCTCCACACACATCATTAGCATTAGCAAGTCAGTTAACTCCAGACTGGGCCTGACCTCCTGCCTACACCACTTCCTTTCTCTCAAAGCATGTCTTGCCATATCCCAAGGTGTGCTCCTACCCTACCTCAATTAGAGCTTGCTTATGTAGTCAAATGTCCCTAAAATCATTTTCCACCAATGGAATGTGGCCTATAACAATATTTGTTGGTTCTCTTTGTCCTCTACACATCATACTCACCACCATAGACTCTACTCTGCCATTGATAAGCTATCTTCATCTGCCTTCTAGTCTTACTTATTGGGGTGTATTCTTTTAAACCAACCCAAATATACCTCTCCTGCCTTGTCTATCTTTTTGCAACCAAGTGCTCATCCATCCTCTTCTGTTGGATCCACTGACTTAAATCTGAAGAAGTGCAGTATAATGCATATGGGGAAGAGGAATATCCAGCAGGAATGTGATATTAGGGGGATTCATTTGAGGACATCAAGGTGTGAGAAAGATCTGGGAATATACATTAGAAATGATATAAAAAGTGAAACTCATTGTAAATGCATGGCAACTAAAGCTATGTATTTAACTAATGGTTTAAGGAGAAGTTTTTTCTCGAGGAATGAAAGTGTATTACTACCATTATATATTAGTTATATATGACCTATTCTCGATTATGGCTCTCCATGCTGGAGTCCTTATCTGATGAAAGATAAAAGGATCATTGAAAAAAACAGAGCTCTTACATGAAATTAATAGGAGGCTGCAAAGGGAAATCCTAGTTAGAAAAATTAAAATGTTTAAACTTATGGCCAGTAGAGTTGAGACAAAAGAGGGGACCTGTTATTGATGTATAACATTTTGAATGATGATAGATTAAGGAAAGATTTGGATTTGGTATTAAAAGATTGTAGATATAATATGAGAGGGCATAAGATCCAGATAAAAGAAAATACATATAGAACTGAGGCATAGAAACATAGCTTTGTATCAGGATCTGTTAGATGGTGAAATGAATTACCAGAAGATGTAGTATATGCTCAAACAATTCAAATCTTTAAACAGATCAGACAGATTTTGGTGGTTAGTAACTTTGTTACTTCCACTGTGTAGTGGGGACAACTTATATGGGCACAGGCCTTCTGTTGTCTTATATTCACAAATATTCATGAGAATTCAAGTATAGACTCCTCCTCCCTAGTAGCCCCTAAGTGTACAACCAAAATGGGCAATAAGGCCTTTTCTTTGTTTGCTCCCTAGGTTATGGAACTCCTTCCCTTGGTACACAATAATCCCACTTTTCCATCCTTTAAGATTGCACTGAGGATACATCTCCTCATATCCACAGCCTGTAACTGCACCTAAGTCACCCCCTCCCCTGATTGCATAACTGCTGTCTCCCCTATTTGGATAGCAACATTGCATCTTAACTTCCCTATCCCCTCTATGCACTTTGTTTACATCATCACTAAATATACTTAGGCCTGAGCTATTTGTGTTTATCACTATATTTGCTAACATGTCTTATGTTTTTCCTCTTAACTGTACACTGTATTTGTGAATGTGTTCATTATCTATACTTGTTCTGTGTATAATGCCGCCATTTGTACCCTCCCAAGTCATACCTGTAAATAGACATTCAGTTGTTTAGTGTACTTACTTAATTAACAAAAAAACATAACAAAATTAATTAAATAACCAACCTGATATGGTGATTTGCCATAGGTGAAAAAGCAAGAGCACCACAGCAGTGACTTGCAGCATCAACTACAGTAAACTGGCTCCCCCGGAATACTTAACTAAACTGAGCTTAGATGCATATAGTGGTGCCAGTCAGGATGCAAAACAGTATCTTGCAGTATTACAGTGAAATTCAGCAGTATGCTTCAGGGGGCAATGTAATTCAATGGCAATTAAGTCATATTGCCATCCAATATTTTGTGATGTAATTTACTACAATTTATTATGTTGCATACTGGATGGCTCTGCTGTATATTTGATACAAGACATTATCAGGCAGGAGCTCCTCTTGCCTACTTGACCGTGTCTCCCCCCAGAAGCACAAACTGAACCTATGGTCACAGGATAAAAAGCTTGTATGTATCCCACTGCTACAAACAAAACTGGTGCCACAAATCCCTCAAATACTGTATTCTGCAGTGAAAGGATGGAATGCTGTACCTCTGCAGATATGTAGCATTAGCTCCAGTAAATTATATATATCCAGTTATAAAGAGTAGCTAATGCCAACAGTAGATTGTACTGCAATTGCTACATCACTTAACCTTGTCACTGGTTGTGATGATGCATTAACTTTGTTTTGTAACATGGCATAAATGTAATAGGAAAATAACCATCTGACATTGGTCAAAGAGCATCAGGTGACTACCAAGCAACCATGGATTAATGTCACAGTAGATCCATGGTTGCTTTTGTAGTACCATAGTTATCCACAGTAAGTTCCATGGCAGTGTTTTCTATGCTTCCCACCCACCCACGTGGACACTATTCACTTGCCATATCTCGAACATCAGCATTGAAATCTTAGCCATGGATGTCAATTTTTGTATATAACAATCCCCTAATGCATCATGAACACAGCGTCCATAGTTAGAATGGGAGAACTGAGTGCATAGCAGGGACTTAACGATTAAAGTAAATGCAAGTTAAACAGTTTTTCAAGCCTTCAGTCTAAAAGCGAGAGAAATGATAGAAAGGGTTAGTTAGAAAAAATGGTTATGCAAGTGTTACCCAAAGACTCAAAAGAAACTACTTGTTCTATGAAAGTTTTTTCAGATTGGCTCAATTCAGAACACTTAGAAATTGATCTAAAAATTGTTGTAAACAGTACTGTGCTGCTACCATTGTTTCACAGCCATCTGTTGGCCAGTCAAGGGACTGAAGGAACAAAATATTAAGATCTACCCTAGCATGGTCCCATCATGCAGTGCAATCCATATCTTGTAATACATGCAGACAAAAATTGAAGTACCTAGTACCAATCCTGACAGTAAGTTAGGAGAAAAAGTATCATACTAGTAAATGCAGACACGGATTACCTGAAGTAGCAATGTTAGCACCATGAGTGAGTTTAAAAATGTGTTAATTAAATCTGTTAATTATGGCTCTGCACACCCACAATATATATGAAGAAGGCTGCATTCAGCAGAATGTAAGATGAGCCTGCAGTTCCTCTAACAGAAAGCAAAAATAACAAAGAGTGAGATATACAAAGCAAAATCAAAGAAAGAGGCTGTTTCTATAGGTGAAAAGAAGAACAAGAAAATGAGAAAAACCAAAAGGAAATCAAACAAAAAGATTGACAATACTAGTCAAAAGACATATTTGAAAGGTGAGAGCAGTAAACTTCATGTTGTTCTATCTCCTGCTGAGCTAGATCATTTAGAGAGGGAAAAATGAAGTTAATACACATAAAATACTACTTGGTCTATGAAAGTTTGTTCAGATTGTCTCAATTCAGTGCATTTGAAAATGGATCTAAAATTGCTGTAAACAGTTCTGTGCTGCTATCATTGTTTCACATCCATCTGTTGGCTTGCCAAGGGACTGCGGGAACAAAACATAAAGATCTACCTTAGCATGGTCCCATCATGCAGTGCAACCCATATCTTGTAATACATAAAGATGAAAATCAAAGTACCTAGCACCAATCCTGACAGTAAGTTAGGAGAAAAAGCACCATATTAGTAAATGCAGACTTGACTTGCATTAGCTTTAATAACAATGTTAGCATCATGGACTGAGCTTAGAAATGTGTTTCTTATAGCTCTGCATGCCCACAATGTAAATGAATAAGGCTGCATTCAATAGAATGTGTGCATTACATACAGGCTTTAACGAGAGTAAAATTGTAACTGTGTCTCTGTCTTTTTTGCAAAAAACTAATCATACATCTGCTTATTCATCCATATTACTCCTACCAGCACTTGCTATGTTACAAGAGCATTAAATCACTCCAAAGCATTGTTCCACTTGTGGCATTAATTCATGTTTGGTGGGCTGGATGCACTCTGCCTTCGGCTCCATGCCCCAGCCAGCACAAACATGGATTACCGGTAATGCCACAGTAGAACCATGCTCTGTTGTGGTTTAATGCTTACACCACTTATAGTACATTAATATTGTTGTACTGATATCTAGCTCACTCCTGGGAAAGAAACATTGGGTCCAGTGAGCCTAAGTGGGAACAAATGAATAAATACAAAATAAATAATAAGTGCCATCACTTAGGTGCAATTCCAGTTCCAAAACAGTAAGTATTTTTTAATCCATTTTGGTTTAGACAAATGTTCAAGGCATAACACCATATGAAAAATATAACGTAAGGTAGTATACTGCGTGCACAGAATGATTGTTGTTTCGTATGTGTTGAGCAAGCAATAAGTAAGGTGGTGATGTGTTCCTTTACTAGCAAAAAAATGGTAATGTCATCAATTTTGCCCTTCATGAAGACTTGATAAAGAGTCCTTACTTTGTTAAATTTGTGATGTAATACACTTCTGAAAATTACAGTATATAAGGTGAATCACTGACAATGCCAAATCCACTAAATGAAGTGTGAATAGCATTAGTAATAAGATTTATTTAAACTAGAAGATGACTAAGGTTGAGATTTGGAGTGACTGAATTTAGGCAAAACTTGAATAGGATCCTGAGAAGGTGGATAAAGTAATTAATTACATGTGATATAATTAGAGAGGGACTGAAGTTTTAATACACCAGTGAAGTTGTGGCCAAAATTCTCATCTGCGGAGTTTCACAAAGTTTTTCTGTCCCCAGCAACTTCAACTGTGCCCCAAATCATGACATTTCCAATGCAAATGGCAGAATTTTGCTGCATATGTCAGAATTTCAAACATGAATGGCAGAATTTTGCCTGTGAAGGGTGAGATTCTGCTGTTCGTGGGCAAAATTCTGTACAAAACTGTATTCTGCAAAACCATGAAGACAAACTATATCACTTATATTGGTCACTCACAGTCAAGAAGCCATACTGTATACAGTAAGTGCTCCAAGAGGGCTCAGTTGGTGGCCAGTTGCAGTGGTGAGAGGAGGGCTGTGCTGTCACTAACCAAAGATTGGGATGGGGTTGGGAGGTGGATCACACTTGACGGGGTGAAGGGGTGGGGTGAGGGACCCTAGACTACCAGTGAATAGGTTCTGTTCTTTTTGGGGATGGTAATACTGACCAGTGGGGGGAAGGGACCACTACACTATGGAAAATGGGTTTGAACATTTCAAGTGGGAAATCGGAGAATGGAGAGGGACCCTACACTATGCAAATAATTTTTTTACATTACGGGGGGGATCAGGGAAAGGGGAGGGACCCTACACTGTGGACATTTTTTTAACATTATGGGTGGGAAATCAAGAAATGGGGAGGGGTCCTATACTATGAAAATTTTTTTTTATATTATTGGTGAGAGATTGGGGAACGGGGAGGGACCTACACTATGGAAATTGTTTTTTTACATTATGAGTGGCAGTTTGGGTAACATGGGCTGCAGTACCACTGCAAAAGCACTAGGGTTGTGCAGATTACAGCCAGGTTTTTGCCAGTGGTATTTTTCAACACAAGGGCAATCTCAAATGGCCTTTGTGTGACCACAGGTTTTGTGAATGGAATTACAGGGATATGCAGGTCCCCTTCCTCTCATTTGCATTGCGGTCCCTCTCATTGCATTGCCCAGGTGCAAACCCAGTTTTCCTGGGCAAACTGGGCTTTGTGAATACCACTTCTGGGCAAAACCCAGCTTGGTCCATGCAAATCGGGTTTGCACTCAGGCAATGTTTTGTGAATATAGCCCCTGGTCACTTAAAGTGAGCTTTTTCAGTTATATGGTTAAAAAACATATTTATTTAGTCTAGCTTTTATTTAATTATGGTTGACATATTTTAATGTTGCTTTAATTTATATTATGTATATGTTTTTATGTACAGTGCCTTGGCTCTGAACGGCGTTATATAAATAAAGTTGATTTGATAACAAAGCTTTGGTCTTCACATTGCTCAAAATATGACAATTGCCAATCCATCATCTTAACAATAGTGGACACCCCACACACAGCTTCCTGCCTGATATAGCTGCACAGCACATAGTCCATGCCGCCATCCAGTAATGGGTTTGACCCAGTGATGCATCTTCAGTTCATCCTCTTCTGCTTGAGTAATTTCACTGCTCTTTTGCTCCTTCCAACCTATCTTCTGGACCACATACTGACCAAAGCTCAGACAGAGCTGAGACAGACAATGTATACATATGATCAGTCTGACAGATCCGATATCCCACAACATCAGTGCATCCAAGCTATGCACACCAAGATGAAGAATGTATGGCTCCCAACACCTTCAAATCCTTATATGAATATCTAGTTAATTCTAGATCTTTACTCCTGCAGTTCATAAATTGAAACATGCATTTGCTTCCACTCAGACATTAGAGAAAGTGTATACTTTCTGGGGCACTGTTACTAATGGCAAGTTGACAGTTACAGTCACACAGTCTGTACTGATGTCACTGGAGACAGAACCAGACCCTTTTTTACAGCTGTGGATAGAGCCAACAGGAGTATTGCGTGTACAAAAGGAGTGATGTCATGTTTTCTGTCCATGGAACTGACTGAAGTTGTAAATAGTCTCCTCCACCTTACCCTCCTCCAAGAAATGTTTTCCGCCCTCAAATAAACATGCTTTCATGTTAATCAATGGTTGCAGGGTACTATTTTCTTTCTTAAATGGGTGGTACAAGAACTGGAACCTGAGTAGTGGGACACAGCATTGTTTTTTGGGGGGAGGTAAGGTCCACCGCACTCCACCCAAGAAGCTCCAAAAGCTTCATCCCACCTTTTTGGTTTTTATTCATGTGAGAGGGGCATGCGGTGGATCTATCATGCTGAAAGAAGACTCACTAGTTTGGGGTGTGAACCAAGGAACAACAAGTCTGTGGAGGCCCTGCATTTTGTTAAGGACTAAAAGAAAAGAAGATACTTAAAATGCCTTCAAACTTACTTAAAAACCCTTGGAACAAATGATTATCAGAGTCACCTGGTATCTCAAAAGTAAAGACTAAGAAGTGTCTAAAAACTAAGGAAAATAGACAGCTTTCAGGTATTTCTTAAACATTTACACACTAAAAACAAAGTTCAGCTTTTCAGATTCACATTATTTGTTTACCATATTCTATCTATGTATAGTTTGTCTTTTTAGTAGTTTCAAAACTTTGAAAGCATTGATGTTAGTAATGCATTTAGAAATACATTTTTTAATTGTCTTTACAGATAAATCATGAATGTTCATGTGAGGGCACATTTTGGGGGGATGGGGTTCAAATTATTTTAATCATGGGCACAGTACTTGGTAAACACAGTCTGTGATGAAGTGTATTTTTTCTTTCTAAGTTTAGAAGTGGAGTTGACTTGCACAAATGGATAGTACAGACATGACAGAAAGCTATTAGAAGTAGAATGGGTTAAACACTTCCTGGAACTTTCTGCATAACAAGTTCCCCTAGGCACCTCACAGCATTTGACACCACCATCCTAAGAGCAGTCAGTGTCTTAAAGAGAGCCAGCCTTGCCTTTTTCCAAATAATATACCAACTTCATTCTCAGGCAGGCAGTTCTGGGCTACTGCTTATATTCTACTGAATCTTCTTAAAGGAAAACTGCATGTTAAAACCAGGAATATATGTATTACTACCAGTTTTGAGTTCTCACTTCAATCCAGTGTTTTGTTTCTGCCTAGGCTGTGATAGTTTGTTTTTCTAATTTTCCCTGGGTGTTTTATGATGTCTGGGGGCTGTCATTCAAGTTTGTTTTATTGCATCTTCTCCAAGTTAGTCTTCACAGAGTACCCTTTGGTTTGATGTCTAATAGCCACTACAGCAGGCCAGTGTCTTGTTACAGTGTCTTGTCTAGCCACAGCAGAGAAAGAATATTGCAGCCAGGATTCACAGTGCTATACTATACACTATAGAAAATTACATGTTTAAACACATATACAGACATACACACACACACACACACACACACACACACACAAACATATACACACCAAGCAGAACACAGCTGGATAAGGTACCAGTATTTAGGAAACTTGTCATACTTACCCAGAGTCTAGCAATATGAATCCTGGCTATGACTATAGGTGTTTACAACTGAATAATAATAGCAACATTTGCTTCACTTGCAGATAGGTAGGCATTTGTGTCTAATTTCTGTTTGACTTACTGTAGGTTACACAAATAATCTGAAAATTCATAACATGCTGTATTGTGATTAAATGAACTGATAAATGGGGATTTTGGTTTCTTTTACAAATTCATTTTTCCTGACCATGGATATACTAAAACAAAAATTTCTCAACAAAATGTTTTTAAACAAAGAGTTTAACTCACAGCAGCAGAAGAAGCATGTTGGCATTAAAAGCTTAGTGGCGTGGATGTAGAGGCACCAGTATTTAAGCATGACTTTGGTAGAGGATTAATTGTGACTGGGGGTGAGGGAGGGAGTGAGTCTTGTTATTTGTAGCATAATGGTTTTCTGAAACTTCAACCTTCAGTGGGTTAGACTCTGCAGCCATCTGTACAGTATATCACTAAGCCATATGCAGTGTGATGTGGGTAAAACCCCGATCACCAAATCAGGACCAGTGCTGAAAAATCTGCACTGGGCGCAGCTTGTGTAAATATTGCTGATCCAGTGGATCAAATAAATAGGTGCAAATAAATAATAAATAAATAAATACTCTACTTTGCCTCGTTCTTCAACCCACCCCAGGAGTGACGTCATTACATGATAACACACACCCTGTCATGCCTTATTGATTTAATATGCCCTTTGTCAATGTGCTATACTTTGATTCAGTTAGTGTATGCAACAGCCTTCATGTGAACACTGTGGGCTTCTCTTTGACTCCTGATGTCTATTTGCTTTAGCTATCAGTATATTATTTGAACTGCTTTGGTCTTCTTGATGTGGTTCCTGTGTGCCCAAACTATGCAATCTGTTTATCTACTACTACCCATGTATCTCCGGTGAATGACTGTTATAACTGTTTGCTCTCCGAGCCATTGTTTTTTTGACTTAACTGTGCTGTTTTGTATTAGTTTTGATGAGGTGCATTTGTAAACAAGTCTCTGACTCAAAGGTTTGTAAATCTGATATTTTTTTTAAATAAATAAACAAACGTTTATGTTTAAGTCCATGAAACACCCTTATCTAGTTAATGCATTCACAGTCAAAGTGGCTCTGCCAGAGCTTGTCTTCCTTTGCCACTGCTGCTGCAGATTCAGATTTCCTCAATGTCCTGTGGGATCCTCTGATCAGAGGAGCACATTTGCTATTCATATTTAAAAGTATTTTTAAACTCTATCCATCAGCCTATGCTAGATGCTGGTGTGATGTAAACAGACCAATCCCTTGACACCATTTTTGGTAATGCAGTTGTGATATTGGCTGAACCATCATCACGTTCTGGTATCTTATAAGGAATTAAATTAACAGTACATTCAATAGGTGGTAGATTACTTTTGTTTTTGTTTTGTTTTCTTTTTAAAAAAAACTTTTCATGTGGGGTTCATTAGAACTATCACTCAACTGATGAGTGGCAGGAAGAGGATTACCTGCTTTGAACTTGGGTTCAGAGATTTTTGTATCCTTTTTGTTATTCTGTCCAATATTAGTTTTACTTTTTCTTACTTTTATTTTTGTTTTGACTGAAGAGGATTATCATTGTCCTTAGCTATGTTCTCAACAGGGGCGAGGATGTTTTTGCTAAACAATCTCTTCAAGGGAGGCTCAGTGTTTTTATCTTCAATCTTCCCTTCATGAAGCTCCAACTCACAGAGAAAGCTCAACTTGAAATAGAATGGGAAACATTTTTTGTCTCCATTAAGTCCTTAAGAGGGTATATTTTAACCATTGATGTAGCTTTATGAAGACAGGAGAAAAGGAGCAGAAATGGCCACTGCCCCAAGACCCCCGTTCTGCTGGTAAATACTAGGTAGCAAAAACAACAAACCATGCACATGGGAAAGACATCACATTACAAAGGATAAGAGATGCAAATGTTTATGAAAGTGCCATCACACATGTGCACTCAACATTTCACACTGTTGTGCTTTCTCAAGTGTGTGAGTGGACATCACCTACTATACATGTTGCCTTAAATTCGGCTACAGTTTGGAACTGTGCCTTTAATTGTTGTCCGGTTTAAGTCAGCATGTAGATGACACCCACTCACATTATTGACAAAGTACTTCAGTGCACAATGTCAAGTATTTGCCCACCTATGATGACACTTTAAAAAAAGTTTATAGTACATATCCGTTATGTTGGTGGCATCTTTCTTGCATGCACAGATTGCTGTAAACTTTTATTTAAGTGCCATCACAGGTGTGCAGACACTCGATGATTTATGCTGAAGTTCTTTCTCAGGAGTGTGAGTAGGTGCCACATACATGTTGCCTTGACTAGTGTAACAATTAAAGCTGCAGCTCCAAACAGTTACAAGTGTTGTGAATGTGCTTGTATTCATACATGTAAAACAAAATTACAATTGATATTACAAAACTTTAAATGCATCTCAACTTGATCAGTTTAAAATAAATACTGTTTTTTTTCAGATAAATGCTGTTTTTTTCAAATGATTAGCAATGATGAATACATTTCAGTCCAGGTTAGATCTGAAAGACATACAGTGTCATTTATCCTGTATATTACTGCCACATGTATACTTGGGGAAAGCATACCTCACTATGCATGCCACATTCTTCTTATATATTCTTGCAATGCTGTCTATATTTTGCCTCTGTTCTTTTGTACTGGTACTGGGTTGAACTTAGCAAATTTTCACCTTTCACCCTCCTTTTTTTTTCTCCTTCCCCTATTATTTCCCCTGCTTACCGTATTATTGCTGAATGCCCCACCTATTACACTGTTTATTACCTCTGTTATACCCATCAGGGGCTAACAGGGAGCCCCTCTGGGATCCATTCATGGATCTGACTGCAGGAATGTGGTCAGAGGAATGGGGATAGTTATGTTACCCTTTTGAGCTACCAATGTTTTGCATTGTTATTGTTGTGTTTCTTTTGGAACAGTTTGTTACAGGGTTTGTTGTGGGTGGGGAGTGGGGTAAGAGCAAGTACACATAGTTATTGCTGTGCAATTTACATTATGGACATATATACAGGGCAATGCTTAAAGGTTATCTTTAACTTCAGTATTATCCCAAATTAAGTTCTCTACATGGAATGTCAAAGAGGCACATTCCAAAACTAAAAGGTATCAAATTTTGAAGCATCTAGCACATCTAGAGATTCAGACACACTTGTTAACCTCTGAGAGTACCCTGTTCCACAGAGATTTTATTGGACCGGTTCATGGGGTGGGAGATAATGTTAGGCAGAGAAGGGTGTGTGTTCTGATAGTGAGGTCTATTCCCTTCAACCTAACTGAAACTGTCATAGACTCTTCCGGTTATTTTGTGTTTGTACGTAGGATCCTTGCTCAAACTGAAGTTATTCTTGGCAATATTTATGGCCCCTGCATTGACTCCCCAGCTTTTTTTGTAGAGATAGTCTACTGTTAGCCCTCTTCACCCCTTACCTATTCTTTTAGGCGGCCACCGCTTGGCGAAAAGGGAACCAGGAGGCTGGGGAGAAGCCAGAAAGGTAGGGAAAGCCGCTCAGCCAATCGGAAGGTGACCGCCGACCTTTGCCAGCCTCTGATTGGTGCGCCTTCTCCCATTGACTTTGCTGTATCTTTGCACCACCAAAACTGCTCGAGTTTACTTGCCTTTTTGTGAAAAGTTTTAAATTTCTCTAAAAGGGGCTGTTTTTGCTGTTTTACTGTGTACTTCTGTATAATGCCTGTTACCTGACTAGTTAGTAATTGCAGTCTTTTGGGTTAATTTTGTGCTGGGCTAGACGCATAGGCGCCTAACCCCCCACCCTCCCAGTCTTTTGTTGTGCTAATAGCAAAATTTAGCACCTCTAGCAAGCCACTGCCTGCAAGTGCTTCTTCTGACTGCCCTCTCCTCTGTCCCCTCCCTTCTGTGGCCTGCCCTCAGGACACACTCACCAGAGGGGCTCGACGCCAGCCAGGCGTGGCCACCGCTCAGCTGAAAGGAACCAGGAGGCCGAGGAGAAAGCCAGAAAGCACGAAGCTCGCAAAATTTTTGCCCGCCCCCACCCCCTCAGGGTGTTTCTTTTATACAGACCTTCCCGCCAACTCATCCCACCATAGCTATTCTCCACACCCATTTGAGCTCACTTTCACATCATCTACTTTCTTTAACCTCTCCTTCCTCCACCATGCTACTGCACCTACTTCTGCTGCTTTGCTTCTCACCTTCCTTAGATCCAGATGAGATAACTGTTGGATCCCATACCAAGGTGCTTAGGGTGACCACTCAACACTGCCCCTCTACTGTCTCAGTGGATACCCCTAAACTATACATACTTATACTACCACTTCTGCACAATAATCCTTGGGGAATCCAAAAAGGCTCACAACCAGTTTGGAACTCCTCTATCCCCCTGCTACCATACTGGCACTACTTACGCCTGTCCATTAAGCTGGCAATCTATGATAATCTCGATAACCACGCAGCAGGATCATCAGCCACTATATTGGATCCCAAGAAAGAGAAGAAGAAACTCCCTGACTGCTCCCTACTCCTATCACTTGGTGCCCTTATCAAGTTAATCTTCTTTCTGCTGGTCTGTGTTGGCAGTGTGGAAATCAACCCTGGACCCACTGAAAGCTCGATCTCTCCAACTGACCTAACCTCCATAAATGGGTTGGAGTTTTCTTCAATGCCTGCAGCCTCCAAAAAGTTCTCATCAATACATGCCTGGGTTGCACACACCTACCGGACTGTCTGGTTATATCTGAAACTTGGCTCAAATCTGCAACAAAAGATAGTGAAATAAACCTTCCCAACTATCAGCTCTTCAGATCTGACCATCTATCCAGGGGCGGTGGGGTTGCCATCTATGTCAAAGCAAATATCTCTGCATCCTGCCTCAATTCCACATCTCAACCAAAGGAATTCGAATGCTTGTCTATTAAAATAACCCTTCCTGACACATCTTCCTTTCAACTGGTTGGTTGCTATAGGCCCCCCTCTGCAGGCCTCAAACTCCTATCCCATTTAGGATCCATACTTAATCTGGGCCCTGAAGACACCATCATCTTAGGAGACATGAACTTAAATTGGCTGACTAATGCATCTGCACCCCTGGTAACCTTCTGTGACACCTATGGTTTCTCTCAATTAATCAAAGAACCAACAAGGATCAACCAAAGAATACTCTCAACAGCACACTCCTGGATATTATATTGGTAAATAAACCTCATCATTATCCCTATGCAGGAGTACTTCTCAGTGACATAAGTGACCACTGCCCCATAGCTGCCATTAGATCAACAATCAAGCCACCCAATCCTGCAAAATTCCTCCCACGAAGGTCAAAAAGAACTTTAACATTACAGGATATCTCCATGATCTGTGCCACCACACGTTGGCAAGAATTCTATCTCACAGCCTCAATAGAGTCAGCTCTTCAAATCCTAAATGATATAATCATAAGTGCCCTCAATTCACATGCACCCCTCACCAGTGTCAGAACCAAACTCAAATCCTGTCGCTGGTTCTCTGCCGACCTTAAATCACTGCTTGCCGAGACAAACTCTGAAAAGGCAAGAAAGACAAAGGACCCAAATGACTGGCTCCAATTCAAGCCAGAAACTCCTGCACAAAACAAGTAAGAAAAGCCAAGGCAACCTTCTACACAGCTGAACTAGATGTCTCCTAACAACCCTTCCAGGTTCTGGGGTACCATAAAGGGCATCCTAGGTCAAACCTCTACCCTGTCTTACCATCCAAAATTAAATTAAATAATATTGAAATCACCAACAAGCAAAATATCTTGAATGCCTTCAATGACCATTTCACTACAGCTGGCCTGGCTCATCCTCTCCTGCAAACCTATTAAGATCATCTCTAAACCTACAATCTACTGAGAATCAAATGGTTGCTTCCACATTCTCATTCAAACCAATATTGTTTAAAAGTAGAAGACCTCCTACTCCAACTAGATACCACCAAAAGCACAGGTGCAGACTCCCTGGATCCTACTTTCAAAAGTAGCACTGTATGCCTTAACCACCCCCTCACCCATCTCTTCAATCTATCACTTGTCACTGGTACTATCCCTCAATATGGAAAACAGCTTAAGTGTTTCCACTACTTAAGGCAGGTGATCCCATGGACCTCAATAATTATAGGCCCATCTCAATCTTACCAATACTATCCAAGATGCTTGAGAAGCTGGTAAACTCTCAGTTAACTGCCTACCTTGATACCAACAATCTCCTAAATCCAGCTCAATCTGGGTTTAGATCAATGCATAACACCATCTCTGCTCTAGCAAAAGTCACAAATGACTGGCAGACTGCCCCTAGATAAAAGAAGAATACCTGTGCTGTGTTTCTGGATCTAAGCAAAGCCTTTGACACTGTGGATCATGATCTTCTAATCACCTCACTAAACTCCATAGGCCTTGACTCACTCTCTATTAAATGGTTCAGATGCTATCTCTGGAAGGCTACAACTGGTAAAGAATGATGGTGATCTATCTACCCTAAGCCACTCCTAAGAGGTGTACCATAGGCTCCATCCTGGGTCCCATCCTTTTGCCATTTACATCAACAATATTGACTCCAATCTCTCTTTCTAATATCCACCTTTTGCAGATGACACTGTACTTTATGTGAGCGATCCTCACCATCAAAAGCCTGTGAGCTCCTACAGTCTCAATTCTCCTCCTCCAGCATAACCTATTAAAAAGAAATTATTACTAAATGCTAAGAAAACCAAAGCTATGTTCTTTGCCCACAAGAACTGTTCTTCCACTATCCATCATTCACCCTCCCACAACTCTACCATCCTTGGTGAAAATCTGGAATATGTTGACAAATTCAAATACCTAGGAGTATGGATAGACAATAAACTGAACTATACTACCCACGTTGAAAAAGCTCCTGAAAAGCTAAGACAAAGACTTGGTCTATTCTATAGAATCAAACACTACCTGACCAAGATTCCAAACAAAGATTAATCCTTGCATCATTCATGTCCCTCATTGATTATGCTGACTTCCTCTCAGGTCATTGCTCCCTCTCCCATCTAAACAAACTAGACACCCTGTATCATAGAGCTATTAGATTCATTACTGACCTTCCTCTAGCACCCATCATTGCTCTCTCTACAATGCAGTCAGCTGGACATCCCTGCAACATAGAAGAAGAAAAATGCTGCTATCTGGATCTACAAAGCTCTGACAAACAAACTCCCTTCCTACATCTCAGATTGCTTCAACCAGATCACATCCAGGCACTACACCTTGAGGATCAACAAACTGATCCTGCTGAAGATTCTATCACCTGCACCGGTATGGAAGAGCTTCAATCAGTTATTCCCTGGCACTTATCTGGAATTCTATCCAAAGACATTGAAAATGGAAACACTGGATCCCCTTACATCCTTCAAAAAGCTGTACACCAGCCTAATCCCAGATTCATGCAATTGCTTCCACAAGGCCTAGTCCTCCCACCCCACCCCCACACCCTCTCTCTCCCCACCCACCCCTTCTAAATCTCATCCCTATTCTTCTATCATTGCTCTGGTCCTTTCCACATCAAACCACAAACATATTTGCCCACCCATGTACCATTATCCAAGCCTTATCCCACCAGACTGTTTGTTTCTCACCTTTAATAGGTTTTGGTTTACTGTCCTTTGCCTTGATATATGTAAATAATTGTATATCTATCTCACTCATAAATGTTTGTATTTGTGCTATTTCAATATCATGTTTTTTGTATACACTCTGTAACCTTTTTTGTTATGACCACTCAGGTCCATCTTGTAAATGAGCTATGCTCAATGATGTTCGCCTGAATAAATAAAGATTTTGATTGATTGATTGATTGATTGAATGGAATCTTACTTCAACTCATGGCCTTGATAGAGCACAGAGAATATCATCAGGGCTTTTGCCAGCACAACGTTCCTTACACGATATGATAGCCTCATTGGGGTTATATGACCCTTGGAGGCTTCTTAACCCTACTATAAAAAAAATAATTTTTGTTTCTCCTGTACACCATTCCTGTTGCAGATTGGATTACTTGTTATTTAGCCAATCCCTGGTTGCTGGTCTTCAGACCTGTAATATCGTCCACAGAGTTCTATCTGACCACTCTTTGATTTGGCTATCCCAATCTTTGGCTCCACACTCTAAGTGGGACACCACATGAAAACTTAACAATCAAGTACTGAAAGACACTTATGTGGTGGGTTATATGAGGGACATAATCAATCATTTTATATCTAAATATTGGGGAACTATAGGATGCAGCAACATAGAGTGGGCCACATGTAAACCTGTGTTGTTGGGTGAATATATCTGAATTGTTACTGAAAAAAATAGTCTGGTAAGAAAAACAACCCTTTTTCCTTGCAGCGATCAACAGTTTGGAAGGCATAACCATGCCTTCTGATGCTCAAAAGTTGAAACTGGAAATACTGAGAGATCAATATGCAGCTTGTTGAGAGAGCATACTGAGTACGCAATCTACAAGACTAAATCCAAATTTATTGATCATGGAGCTAAAGCTGGAAAATTGATGGCTCTTCATTTGCATCAAGAGGAAAGCTCAAGAATCATTCAATGTATACAGTCACAGGTGACCCATTCTACTTTGTCTCACCTTAGAGAAATAGCCCAAGAATTTTATGCATATTACAAAACCTTGTACAAACCACCTTCTTCTATGCTGTCCCTGGAAGTCACTTAAAATGTTTTGATCTCTATTCCTCTTCCCACCTTGTCTGATGACCAGCAAGCAGAACTCATTACTGCTATTTCTTCTCTGATTTGTGTGAAGCACACATTAAGCATGGGGCTTAATGTTAAGCTGCAGCCCCTTTAAGAGCACTTAGAACTTGCATGTAATGAATTGTTGCACTGCCTGGCAGTGTCATTTATGCCTGTCAGTCAGAGGAATTGTCAGTCTGGAGCTAGACCTCAGGAGAAGAACATGTCTGCTGCACAGAATAAACACCAATTTATTCATTTGTTTCTGCATCTGACTCAGTTCATTCAGACCAGCAAGGGGTCCTCACCAGCAGCAACAGATGGGGCTGGTAGACCACAGAGAAGACAAGGGTCTTTTAGTGGTAGACCAGATACCAAAACTTCACACATTGGGGTGAATGAGGCCCTTCTTCTGCCCAGACCCCATTTTGCTTGCCCGCATTGCTGGTTACCCCAAGTCATCACTCCAGTATGTCTGAACTGCTTGAATGATTAATTACACTACAGCCTTGGCTGGACAGAGAGAAAAAACAAACAAACAAACAAATGATGAACTGTCCTCTGTGTTATACAGCAGCCTGCAGACCTCCTACAGTACCAGGACACTCAAACCAAATACTGTTTACCACTGCTGACAAGTAGCTCACTGAATGCACTGTTAAAATTCAATTCATCCTGCCCTCTGCCCCATGGAGCTCAATAGCAAATCCCCCCTCCAGCTCGTGGCAGGGCTCCTAACTGTTTTACCACAGAATTGTCCTATATCCCTCCCAGCTGCAGCCACCTGTGGAGGTCATAGCTACAGAAAAGAAAAGGAAAAAGCAAGAGACAAGCAGGAAAATGAAGGGACTACAGAGGCAGGTTACTTCCTGCCAAACAGCGACTTTCCCTCATCCCAGAACTGACAGCACGGAGCTCTGCTCCTTCCATATTGCCATCTCACAAAGCACAAGCCACTGCCACCCAGCAACACAAAGCCTTGGCTCTGCTTCTTCTGCAGCTGCAAATGGAGCAAGCAGTACTCTGAGTCCTCAGAGCACCAGCACACAGTCGCACAGCCAAACCACAAGGACCGCGGCTTCTGTCCCCTTGCCCGACTGCAATCTGACAGCCTCAAGCAGCTCTGCTCCTGAACTTCCTACAGAGTCCTCCTCTCACCATGTGGCTCAGCTCTGCTCCCTCCTGACCACAGCATCCTCTTTCTCCTGCTTGGAGCCCCTACTCACAACAAGGAGTGACCAGCACAAATTCAAGGCCTCCCCTGAACAGCCACATCAAACCATGGCTAAGCTCCATTCTGTCTGACCACAGACAGCTACTTCCAGCTGCAGTACCAGCCTTTACCTCCAAACAGCTCAGGATCATACCACAACCTGTCTGCCCAGCTGCTCCAAAGACTCAGGGCCCTTCCCTGCCATGCTCGGCCAAACTACCCATTAACAGCTATTCCAGCAATAAACAAACTAGGGTGAGAGAGAGAGAGAGAGAGAAAGAAAAATCCAGGCTGCAACGGAGCCTCAGTTCCACCTCGGCAACATCACAAGGCAACTGTCTCCTCTCACCACTCAGCCAGGCTTCAAAATGGAGCTGTACAGCAACTAATTAATAAAACAAACAAAACATACAAAAAAAAACTACTCAAGGCACCACCCTGGGAAAAGGAGAGAAAATAAATAAATGCACAGCTTTGGAGACACCAGAACAAGAAAACTCCATAAAGAAAATGGGGGCCATGCCACAACAAAATGAAAACTAAATAAATGAAATGGAGCCCTAGGATCAAGAAGGATACAGTAAATCTTGGGGCCAGAAAAAAAATACAACAACTCAACAGATATTTCACATCGAGGGTATATAACTAAATAAAATTTAACCAGTGGGCAGTATCCAAACTAAGAGAGTGCCTGGGAATAAGACAAAAGAAAAAAAAAAGAGAATAAACAAATCAATCCAGTAAATTTCCCCAGCAGTGTCACTCACCTCAGAAAAAGCCTGCAATTTTTCCTCTCAGGGTTGGGGAAGAAGCTCAGCAGGGTGGCAATCACCATTTTAAACCTTGTAAATCAGCCAGGCAGCCTCCTGGCAAGGATCCTCCATCTTGTGCAGAGTAAAACAACAAGACAGGAAATGAACCCTTGACCCCCCCTGCTGGCGGCTATCTTGCTACAGTCAGGCCAATCAAATCCCTCAGGAACTGCATGTTAAAGTTCAGTGGCCATCTTGTGAAGGGCACAAATTGACCTCGTTCCATTGAAATCAATGGAGTCCTATTGAAATGAATGGACATTGCAACAATTAGCAGATTTTTGCAACAAAACCTTTATTTAAATAACAAATAACACAGAACTGAGTGAGAATTCTTTATTAAGATGTCATTGATGAACTTTGCTACAAAAATTCATACTTTTGTCCACAAAAATAATTTCTGCTCAGCACTTCATCTACGACACAACGTCCTGTTTCCTGCATGTAGGCAACTCCTTCTCACCTGTACTTCTTTTGCTCAGTGAAACAAAGCTCATCTCCAACCATGATGTCTGACAACAACACATATATGGGTGCTGGAGCATCCGGTGTCCTACCTTCACCCACCTCAAGGGTGTGGGGCTACAAAATTGAAACAATCCTCCATGACATCCAGTCTTCACTTTCTGCTCCAGGAAAACGAGCTATGCAAGCTATTCAAGATGATCTGGCCTACATTAAAGCCATTTCACCGCAGTCCATACCAGCCTACAGCCAGTACCCATCTCAGCCTTGACTTACAAAGATGCTGTCGACTGGCTGGAAAAATTCCAAGCATGGATTTCCTTCAATGGTTGGACTGGTCCCTTGCTTATCTCCAATGCCTTACACTTGCTCCTGAGAGGGATTGCCATTTCCTGGTTCAATGCACTTCCAGACCAAGTCAAAAGAGATACTGCCATACTGTACATAACCTTCAAAGCCCATTTTCTCCAAGCACACCCAACCTGGTTATTGGAGCAATAGCTATGGGAATGTACAATGCAACCCACCAAATCTCTTGAAGCCTTCATAGTGGACATTGAGTCTTGGTGCAAACACCTACAGAAAACAGAGAAAGATCAAGTAACAGCCCTTGTCTGGAGACTGCCACCTCAATTTCATACCTATGTCATACAGCAAAAGCCAACCACCTGGACAGAGACCATCCAAGCTGCACAGCTCGCCCAAGAGTCCATCTCAATGTTTCATTCTGCTGGTGCTCAGGCACCCCAAACCTCACAGCTGGCTGCACTTACCACATGTATCCAACAGCAACAAGTAATGATTGACAAGCTTATTTCAACTGTCAATACCTTACACATCAGCTCCTTGGCAAATACTAACGTTATGCAACCACCTCGACAGCGACTGGATCCACCTTTGCCTTCCTGAGAGCCTGTTACTTGCCATTGGTGTGGATTCAGAGGACACACTACCACTGTCTGCCAAAAGTGAAAGTATTACCACAGGACTCAAGAGAACCAAGGACGCCCACTACAGCGCAATCAACATGATAATCGCAATGACTCCCAGGATCAGGGAAACAAGCACCGTCCAACAGACTAGGGGCTTTTGTTGAGCAGGGGAACACAGCAACTGACTGCCTCTCTGACTCTCACAATTCAAACAAAATGCTTCCTCCAACTGTGAACTCTGGCACACTCTCACTTCCAGAGGCAAAGGTGCCTGTCATCCAATCACCTCTCCTAGCAAACTATGTACCTGTAACCATCGGAGATTGATCTACGCATGCCTTGGTCAACACTGGAGCAGAAATATCAGTTATCAACAGCAGTATTCTAAACAACCAAGCTATTTGTCACATACCTAATGTCTCTCCAGCCGACATAAAGTACATTATCACAGCAAGTACGGCTGCAGTACCTATCACAGGTGTGGTCCATCTCAAGCTCCACTTTGGCTCACAGCAAGCTACTGTCAAGTTTTACATCGTGCCTGATTTTCAACCTGCAATAATTCTAGGCCTGGACTTCCTCAAAGCTCACAAAGCCATCCTAGATTTTGCCTCAAACAAACTGTTGCTAGATCCTCGGAGGCAACTCACAGCTATAGACTCAGTCACTGTGCCTCCTCAGTCTGAAATGGTCTTAATTGTCAAGATTCAAGGTGAACCACTTCCACAAGGAGTTGTTGGCATCATCACAGGATCCCCCACGCTGCATTCGTCAGGTCTCCTTCCGGGAAATACCTTATCAGCAGTGCATGATGACGCAGTCTTCCAAAAATGCTGCACCTTCACAGATGAGCCAATGGTCATTTCAAAGGGTGCCAACATGGAAAGTTTTTCCTTCTTGTCTTCAGGAGACAAATTCCATCTCATGCAAGAACCTCCACCTGGTTCCACCTACTCTAATCCTGTCAGTTCTATCATGACCACTCCAACTTAAACAGAGTTACCCCTCAGTCAGCGACTATCCCCTTCCAAACTTCCAGCATCTCCAATGGAAAAGCAACAACTTTTGAAATTCCTGGAGAATTACCTGAATGTCTTTGCTGGTTCAGATAACAAGCTCAGATGCTGTGATATCCTGCAACACACCTTCGAAGTACAGCCCAATCAGAAACCAATCCATCAGCGAGCCTACAAAGTGGGGCACAAACAGAAACAAGTCCTCAAGGACATAATCAAAGACATGCTTAACCAAGACATAGTCGAAGAATCTACAAGCCCCTGGGGTGCACCTTGCTTGCTGGTGGTAAAAAAGGACAAAGGGTATTGCTTCATGGTAGACTACAGAAAACTCAGTGACTACACGGTGCAGGATGCTCATCCCTTGCCTACAACCAAAGATGCTTTAGAGAGTCTTGGAGCGCCAGTCCTGCTTACTTCACCACTCTGGACCTTGAGAGTCAGTGCTATCAAGTTTCCATTGACCCAGCTTCTCATCCATACACAGCATGGCACTGCCACGTGGGACTTTTTCAGTTCAAACATCTGCCTATGGGTCTTCAGAAACAGTCCAGCCACATTTCAACATGTTATGGAAGCCATACTGTGTGGGTTGGCTTGGAAATCTTGCCTAGTCTACCTGGATGATGTGATTGTCATCAGCAGAACTTTGCCAGAGCACTTCCAACATCTCCAAGAAGTGTTTGAATGTCTCAGACAAGCCAATCACAAGCTTTGCCCCGAAAGTGTTGTTTTGCACAGCAACAAATTCATTACCTGGGAATGTGGTTAGTTCTCAAGGCATCTCTCCAGATCCAGACAAGCTCTCAACAGTCAAAGACTATCCAGAGCCTAACAATCTCAAAGACCTTCGAGCTTTTCTGGGCATGTCTGGCTACTACTGAAAGTCCATTTGCAACTACGCCAAGATTGCAGCTCCACTGTATGCCCTCACCAAAAAGGGATGTGACTATATTTAGACTTCTGAATGTAAAAAGGCCTTTGAAACCTTAAAATTAAATCTAATCTCTTCTCCAGTATTGGCCTACCCAAGGTCTGACCAACCCTTCAAGCTCTACTCAGATGCTAGTTCCTTTGCAGTGAGTGCTGTGCTCTACCAAATTCAATATGGAACAGAATGAGTTGTCTCCTATGCCAGCTGCTCTCTTTCCTCAGCTGAGCAGAACTATGGCATCACAGAAAAATAATGTCTAGCCATGGTATTTGCCATAAAGAAATTTGACTGCTACCTTTTCTAATCCTCCTTTACAGCTATTGTTGATCACTTGACCCTCAGATGGTTATTCGAAATGAAGGAGCCAGTAGGCAAGTTCACCAGATGGAACACCATGCTGCAATCCTCCAACTTTGAAATTCAATACAGACCAAGTCGAGTTCATTCAAATGCCAATGGTGTAAGCTGGAGATGATATTCCTCCACATCCTCCTCAACAGATGAAGAATCCTGTTTACAAGTTCTTCCCTTCCATGCCATGGATGTGCTTCCTGTGGACACTCCTACAGCACCTCAGGTTGCTTTGCTGCTACCAACTGCTTCTACAGACAGACCCACAAATCCTCAGTTACTGCAAGCCGCTGAAGAGCTTCTCATCTCCTCAACATCCGATCTGTCCCTGGCAACTGTTAAAACACAACAAAGAGCTGACATTCAATTTATAGACATAATCATTTACTTAGAGTCTGGAACCTAACACAACAAAAGAAACATCGCCAAGAAGTACTTTTTTTTGCTTCGCAGTACTTACTCAATAACAGTGTGCTTTTTTACATTTGGACCAAGGAAGGCAAGAGTCATCACATGGATAGAACTCATGTACAGCTAGTTGTGCCAGCTTCTCTAATCCCTCAAGTTGTTCTCTCCACTCATGCCTCTCCACTTTCTGGAGGTCATATGGGAATACACAGAACTCTTGAAAGGATAAAGTTTCACTTCTTCTGACCACACATGAACAGGGACATTATCCAATTCATAAAATCTTGCCAGCCCTGCTCCCAAAGAAAACCTCCTGCCAAACCGACAAAGCACGCATCATTCCAATGCTTGTAGCCACTGAACCATTCCAAAGAGTCAGCACTGACATTCTTGGGCCCTTGCCAACATGCTTGGACTCTGGCAACAAATACATCCTTGTGTTTGTGGACTACCTGGTGAAGTATTTGGAACTCATCCCCCTAAAAGACATTAAAGCTGCCACTGTGGCAAGTGCCTTTCTCAACACAGTCATTTGTCATCACAGTACCCCATCGTACCTACATTCAGACAGAGGCACTAACTACCTTTCCACCATTGTCCAAGAAACGTGCAAACTTCTGGCATAAAAGAGACACATACCACAAGTTACAATCCACAATGCAATGGACAGAGTGAAAGAATGATGTCTACCATTCTTGACACACTCGCCTAGTATCTGGATGAGACTCATGACACATGGCACCATTTTGTTCCCTTTGTGCAGTTTGCATACAATACCAGCCCTCGTGTCAATAGCACAGAATGCACCCCATTCTTCTTAGTCCATGGACGTCACCCAATAACTCCCTGTACAGGGATCTCACACTGCTAGAGGTTGTTAAGTCAGCTTCTTCTTTCATTATTCCTCTGCTGGAACAGCTTGAACTTGTCCAATGTGTTGTAATCACCAAGTTGGGCCAGAGAAAATCAGCAATGCAAAAAATGTCTGCAGCCAAGGCACATGAGCCTTCATTCTTTGTTGGGGACATTGTTTATTTGTACTGACATGTTCTTGTTCTGGGTGTCACCAAGAAACTGCTTCGCCCCTGGACTGGTCCCTTCTACATCATAGAAAAACTTCCTCTGGTCCATGTTTATCTGTGATGCAAGTTGGATGGAAAGCTGGTACACAGCAAAGTCCATATAAACTGACTAAAGCATGGGTAACTGAGTAACAACCTTCCAGACAACCCCCAGTCCACCTAGAAATGAAGCTACCCTTGAGCATGCCATCCTCTCTGAAGCTGAGATCCTCCCAGATAACTTGCAACTAGTACCTACAAATCTTCCCACTCCTGACACTCTCCAGAAGGATTCTGTTTTACCAGACGATTTGCCTGGGACTTCTTCTTCCTCTTCTTCTCAACCTTCTTCTTCTTCTCAGGACTCTCTTCTACACACCAAAGTGTACCAGATCAAGAAGATCTTAAGGAAAAAGTTCACAAATGGATCCTGGACATACAGAGTCAAATGGTGTGGATTTGAAAGAGGGCAGAACTCCTGGGTTGCTTTTAATGACTTGATCCCATCCTGTCAGGAACTAGTGCAATCAACACATGCCTCCATTTCCACTGACCAGAAAAGTCGACTGAGGTCTTGAACTTTTGTAACTGGACTCAATGTAATGTTTTGGGACTAATTCCTTTTCTGTCTTTAACTGTTTTGCAGTAAATGACTTCTTGTACCTATATTATGAAACTGTTCTGATGGTACTGCATTCCTGCATATAACACTCCCCCCCTTAGGAATGTCTTTACATTTACAGTCCACTTATACTGTTATGCAACTGTTAATAAAGTTTGGCCTGCATTCTGGGTATCCTCCTACTGCTACCCTTCCCTCTCTTCCCTTTTCCTTCCCCCTCACTTTAGCACTTGTGGCATGACCAAGTTTCAAGTACTATTGTGTTCCCCCATCTCTGGTTCTACTCTGACTTGTCCCCAGTGTAGTCCAGTTTCTTTCCTCCCCCCTCCCTGCAGGGTCTGGTATTATCTCAGTCCTTCACATTGTGTAGCGGTACTTATTTAGAACCCTTATTGTTACACATTAAATGTAATCCAAGAATTGCAGGGATTCCTATTGGCTCTGCATCGTATCCACTTTCTCCGTATGCAGACGACATCTTGCTTCATGTGACTCACCCTGTTTCATCCCTGATAGCCATATTGGAAATTTTTATTCAATACAGTTATCTTTCTAATTATAAATTAAATTTAAGTACTGTAAATCAGTTGTTATGCTGCTAAATAAATATCTAATGAAAGCAGATGCCATCCCCTCTGGCCTCCTCTGGGCACTTCAAAGACTCTACAGTACTTAGCATAAATCTTACCTTAGACCAGTCCCAATTTAAAAAAAAAATAACTTAGTTACATTAGTATCTTCTCTCAGAATGGATCTGGACCATTGGAGCCTTTGACCATTCTCTGTGTGGGGAAGAATCAATATAGTTAAATTAATGTTTTACCCTGAATATTTTACCCCTTACAAATGCTGAATGTTTTTCACCCTCTCAAATGGTTTGTGATGCTCCATTCTATAATCTCCAAATTTATTTGGTCAGGTAGTCGGCTATGCCGAGCTTATGTAAAACTGGTACTACCTAAAACTTTGGGAGGCTTGAAGCTACCAAACTTCATGATTTATTATTGGGCCGCACACTTAAGTAAATATTTTAGATGGCTATCCCTTCTGACACTGCTCCTTCTACAACTTACGTCCCTCTTTGGCTTAATATCAAACATGAAAAAATTAGTTCTTGTGGTATCTCTCCAACTTCCTTGCTATATGTTAAATATAACACCCTCCCAAAAAAGGTAAAGCATTCAGCTCTGTGTACCTCCCTACTAGTTCATTGTCAAATGCTTGTGAAACTGTCATACACGTTCTACAAGGATATAGTACAACCGCTGTTTAAAAAATCCTTTCTAAAGTGGGGGTAAAGTGGGGGTAGACCTATTCCAGTGGGGTGGTTGCAGAATATTGATATGATCCCCATGGTAAATTACTATCTGAAGGATGCTTCATTCCTTTTGTTCAAGCTCAGAACCAGCTTGTGTTGTCTGACTGCATGGCCTTTAAATACTTTCAACTTATGCACGGACACTCAGCATATGGGTCCATGCCCATGGCTAACTACCTATGAACCCTTCTTATCTCATCTGAAAGCAGCAGCAAATCAGTCCCTCAGTGTCTCGAAACTGTATCAGGTGCTTCTTCAAGAAATGTATAGTAACTATGGAGCTGATTGTGGGCACTGGCAGTCTACACTTCTGGATGATTCCTTTCAATGGACTTGGATTTGGAAATCTCTGTTTATACAACCCAAGACAGACTATGGCTAACCCAATTTTTTATATTTTATAGCCTTTACTATACTCCACACAAATTGTTCAAAATTGGAAGATCAGAATCCATGTTCTGCACTAGATGTGGTAATGGGGAGGGTACATTATTATAAATCTTTTGGGGAATGTCCTCTTGTTATCAAAGTATGAATGGGAATCAAAGAGAAAATGGTTCCCCTTCTGGGACTTCAGGATTATTTCACCCCAGAAGTCTGTATATTAAGTGACTACACAATGATCCCTGTTAAGGAAAGGAAATATCAACATTGCAATGATTTCTATGACAATGGAAAGAAAAATCTTACACCATTGGAGGGACCAGCACTGTCTCACATATTTGGAATGGCTCAATGAATTATTGTGTAGCCTTCAGTTAGAGAGGCTCTTTGCTACTGCCCACAATCCGATGTCAGCTTATGAGTTAAAGTGGTCCAAATGACATTATATACTTTATACTTCATTTACTTGGTGTATGTTTTAACATTGCCTCTTATAGGTTTTCTGTGTCCTTTTTTATCTATTATAGTATTATCTACTTTGTTCCTGTTCTCAGTCAGAGTATACAGTAGTTCTCATTTATGAGCTTCATTAACAGGTTGTTTTGACCTGTTTCTTTTCCCTTTTAGCATAATGGTTGACTGCCCACTGCTGAAGTTCTTTATTTTGGTGCACTTGATCTTCTGTACAGAGTTGTTGTTGTCCTGTATTGGGGGTGGGAGGGATGTATTGTTTGGTTTGTTGTAGTTGTTATTTGTTTGTTTTGAAAATATAAAATAAACTTAATTAAAAAAAAGATCTGAAAGACAAACAAACACATACAGATTAGTGCGCTGATCACTCAAAACTACTACTGACACTGCTCACAAAATGGTAATAACCTGATTTTGAGTTCCTAGGTACATGTTATTCAAATTGATTTTATTAATTCAACATGCCACCCATAAGAATCACATCAGTGACCAACATTTTGTGGGTAGTTACACATTATCAAGGCATGGTGGTTACACATACGTTTCAACAAAATAAAATACAGATATCATAATTCTGATTCAAATATTTATTGATGCTATTCACCAGTCATTTTCCACACTGGTGTGCAGCAATGCTGTAGTAAAATAAGCTTTCATATCATATCAACAATATGAATCATGTTGTTAACCAAAATATTGTTTTAATGCCATAATCGACCTATCCATAAAAATGCAGTAACATAAACAATGAGGGCAGAAGAAGACCATTTGTCCATCCAGTCTGCCCAACTTCCCTATTTGTCCCTGGGACCTACTGTCCCTCGAGTGTCCTAGCCCTCCCCAGCCTACCCACCCACGCCTCATTCTCCTCCCAGATTCTGCCACCTGGAACAAGCACTACACTCTTCATTCTGTTCCAACCTTGCCTGAAACCACCAACAGTTTTTGTACTCATCACTTTTGCTGGTAGACTGTTCCATGGTTCCACCATTCTTTCTGTTAAATAATATTTCTTCATGTTCCTCTTGAACCTCCCTCCTGTCAGCTTCCACTAATGCCCACATGACTGAGAGCCAGTATTCAAGCTAAATAGTTCCCCACAGTTCACCTTGTTAACCTACCGGGTCAATATGTCATGCATTTAATAGCGCATGACATAACTGCAAATCAGGAACAGCGCAGCAGGAAAGAGGGAGAAGGTGCAAGACCGCAAAAGGGTGAATGGATGGTAGAGCACTGTCTCACTCTCTCAGGCAGAGGATAAGACCTCTTCTGGGACAGAGGACCAGTGAGTAGCTGCCATGGCTCAAAAGGATGAGTCACAGGCAACAAAGGAGGCAAGCAGTGTGTTTGGGACCAGGTTTCAATTCCCGGTCCCAGATGCATAGATTTTTTTATTTTTCACACTTTGTTTGATTTTAACTGTCCCCCCCTCCCCAGAGTTAGTTATTTTAGTTGGGGGAGTCCGGGGCACAGCCCCACAAAACGGGGTGTGGGGGCAGATCTCCCCACATAACAAGGATTTATGCCACTGGCAATATATTGCACTGTATTGGCAGTGCAGTGTATTGCTGTGGCATAATGTCTTGTGACATTATGACCCCGTGCCCCTTGTTAATACCCTATAGAAACTTTAAGCTCTCTTTCATATCTAACGCTGTCTTTTGGACTCTAGTGAATACATGTGCAGTGACTTGAGGCACTTCTCATAAGATCTGCCCCGTTAGCCCTGAATCATCTTTGTTACCCTACGCTGTACTGTCTCCAGCCTATCTCTACCTTTCCTGAGGTGATGACTCCAGAACTGGATGCAGTACTCCAGATGTGGCCTCACTAAGGATCAATATAAGGGGAGCACTACCACTTCCCTTCTGCTATCAATTCCCCTCGTGATATATCACGGCATCCTACTCACTTTGCTATATACCTTTTTGCACTGGCTCGATTGTTGAAAGAATCACTGGTGATAACTCGAAGATCCTGTGCCTCAGCTGTAGTGCTAAGTCTCAGTCTGCCCATCAAGTACTATGTCCTGGGGTTCTTGTTCCCTAGATGAATTACCTTGTACTTTTTGGCATTGAAGTTCAACTGCCAAACCTTTGCCCACCCATCTAGCTTTTGCCCATTGCTCTGCATTTCTCTGATTCCTTCATCATCATCCACCCTCCCACAGAACTTAGTGTTATCTGCAAAGAGACATAACCTGCCCCAGATTTCTTCTCAAGTGTTGCTGAACATATTGAAAAAGACCGTTTCCAAAACAGATCTCTGTGATAGCCTGTTTATGACCTGCTTCTCTTCTGATTTAGCTATGTTGACCACAATCCTCTGCTGCGTTCCTTTAAGCTAGTCACCTGCTCAGTTTACAACCACCTTAGCCAAACCCAGATCCAACATTTTTTCAGCAAGCATCTGTGAGGCACTGAGTCTAAAGCTTTGCTGAAGTTGAAGTATAGCAGATCCACAGCATGACCCCATCCAAGTCCCACATCACCCACTCAAAACATGCAAAGTAAATAAACCAAAATAATAATACAGTTATTTTTAAATCATAATATACATTTATGACAATATCAAATTACTAATCAAAGCATTTACAGCATTTTGGGGAAATAAGATGCTCTTTCAGCCATTTGTTAAACTGGTACTTCATTTATGAACACCTGACATTTAAGCGAAGTAAATTCCATGAGTTGGGACCCAAGTACAGAAAGACTTTTTGATCCACATTAGATGTGACAAAAGGAACTGCCATTTACTGAGTAGTATTCAATCTCAGAGAAATAGATCTTTCAGAAGCTGTATGTCAAACATTCACTAAGTGATTGTGGTTGATTGTTATTTCAAATATTATAGTGAACACTGAATAATCTTTGAACCATTTGTCTTTCAGGGATACCTAACCGAGGCCCATACACAAATTATATCAAGAGTTTGGCTCTCCTCAAAGGCATAATGAGGACTACACTTCCTTTTCCTCATTTGTAAGACAATTGCTTGACACTCTTAACATTCCTCCTTCAGGAAACTGAGGAGGATGAAGATGCTGATTTTATGGACATGATGGGATTGCACATTTAAGGAGGTTGGTAGCCCCCATATGGAAGTCACTTAACGCCATAACAAAAATCATGTCTGTACTTACTTCAGTTTCAGCCATTAATAAAAAGACTGAAAGAAAATATAAGGTGGACAGACAAGACATGGAATAACTGCACACCCACCCTGATCTCCAAGGTGTAGTCCAGGTTACTGCTTGTAAGAGAGAAAAGATCACCCTCTCTAGACAGCCTTATGAAAAGCACTCCAAAAACTGGATGCTATAGCCAAGAAAGTTTATAATAGTTTATTTCCCATATGCCTTTTTCGAGTATCAACTGTACTGAAGCTACTACATGGGTAGGGGCAGTAGGGACACACAGTATTCAGCAGCTGCAGCACCAGCACCCAAGTCCCAGCCAAAGCAAAATCCCTGACAATTCTGCCAAGGTCACCCAGCTATTTCCAGTTAAAGATGCAACAAAATTTTACTTTGAGGGCGAATTTCCCAGCAATGTCCCCAAATCCACCTCATGGATCATTCTGCAAAAGTTTCCTCTTTTATAGCAAACTCGCCAATTGTGACTTTGCTTTGCTTTTGTTTGCTTTTTTAAGTGCAATTGCACTTGGAAAAAAGCAAGCAAAGTTGCTAAAAAAGAGTATTCGTTGGTGGCCCCTCCCCCTCCTGAATCCATGCCCTGTATTTTGTTTTAATTGCCTGGTGTCTAGTGGACCCTTCCCCTTCCTGAACCCATGCCCATATTTTATTTTTAATTCCCTGATGTCTAGTGCCCCCCCATTGATTGCTGACCCCAATGTAAATATCATAATTAAGATCCCTGGTGTCTAGTGGTTCCAACTTTCCCACCAATCACCTGTTGGATTCACATCCATAGTAGAATGCCTAAATACCTGAATACCATTATATAGCCATGTATTGTTTTGAAAGAGATTCACTAATTGGCAGACCATATTATCACATGAAAAAGAGTAGCTTCAGCAAGGAGGGGGCCCAGAAGATTAAAGGAGTTTGCAATGCTTCACTACTGAAAATAAGTGAGTGCCTCAGAGCATGTGCGTGTGTTAAGCAATGCCATTGCCGCTGCTCTACATCACACAAAGTAATGGCACTGAAACTTAGACATTGCTAAAAAACACTGATTTGCTTTTAATAGGTTCAGCTGTGTCTTGAAACTCTTTCTGGGGTAAACTGAGGCAGCTTACAAAGAAGAAGCTACAATGACTTTTAACAGTCAAGTTTATCAGTATGCCAAATTCCTGCACTCCATATGGAATGCCACGTTGTTGAAAGCAAGCAAACTGATTTCTGTTGTTTAGCCAGTGGTATTCTTGTCTAATACCCACTATGTCACCAAACTTCATGGATTCCCCAGGAGAGAGCACTCAAGAAGCATATTAACGTGAAGGGAAAGCTGGCATACCATGTCAAAAGCCTGCAAAGAATTATCAAGTGAGCATGAAGGAAACAATGATGGTGCTACTATACTTGTGACCACCCAGCTTGAGAAAGCAGCATAGAACCAATAACCAAGGAAAGAGAAAAACACAACACTTCAGAGTTCCATAAGTTGTGGTACATTTGAGCGCCACATGCAGTGCAGATTTACACAGAAAATGAATGCTGGTATTAGGGGACAAGATTGTAGCCTTATTTTCAATCAAAATCAATCAGTCAAAATCTTTAACCAGGTGAACACCATTGAGCAATGCTTATTTTCGAGATGGACCTGGACAACACATAATTATAATGTACACAAGGATTACACAACCAAAAGTATAAGATGTAACTGTACAGAACCAGATGCCATGAATCTGATAACAGTAGCATGGCATGTACAATAGTAATTACAAACATATAAGAAGTCACAGCGATTAAATAATATGAACACAATGGCCTGAAGAAAACCAGAAGAAGGAGGAAGGGGTCTAGGATGTTGTATAAGGTTATTAAGAAGATTTTGACAGGGGGGTGGGAGGAGGAGGTAGCAGGGTGAAGGAAGTAGAGGAGATGAAGCAGGGAGGCCCAAGGGTAATCCATGGGATGCCAGGGACCGTTGTCATAGCCAAGTGGATTTCGTACAGACTCCATGTTGGGATTGGTGGGGGGTTCATTCTCAGCGTAAGGGTATGACCATTGGATATGGTTACAATAATATATTACAGTGGCAACTGAAGGGAAGGAATAAGAGGGAACGTGAAATGTAGGAGGAGATGTGGGGATATGAGAACACAGCACTGGCACTTTTCTGAAAGCAAGAAGCTAAAGCTACACAGTGCATGATAAATAGTTTGTGAACTTCACCTCATCAACAGAATAATTGTTCTAGAGGGCCGTTTGCCCCCCCCCCAAAAAAAAAAATATGTTATCTCACACTTAAGAAGTAATAAATATAACAAACTATATATTTGTTTGGGTGAGAACAAATGCAGAATACAGTGAGAGTGAACTGGGGGCTAGAAGGAAGACTGAACATACTAACATTGAACAACATCAAAAGGAGAATGAGCAGCTAAGTAAAATACAGTCACAGTTAAAACAGTCACAAAATAGAATGGAAAACCCCACAAAAATAAGAAAAGCAGGAAGGAACTGAAAAGGCAAAGTAAAAGAGAACCTTAGTATGGTGTCAATTACATTTTAACATTTTGGACAATACTGCTTGGTCAAAAATGGCAGCAAACATAGACACCCAAAAGGAAAATGAATTACAGAAGGGCTCTGCTAAAACCAAGAAATGGATTTAAGAAGCACAGAAAACAGAAAACCCAAAGATATGCAGGAAGAAAGTAAGAAACAACAAGCATTTGTCAATGCCCAATTTTGTCATGCTGGCATTGGCATTGGCAGTGGTGGAGCTAGAGACGCATAATAGGAATGGCAGTGAAGTATTGAAGTGACTCCATCCCCACCCCCACCCTGTAGAGAGTGACAGGAACTGGGGTGTGTCTTTGGGTCATCAGCTATAATGCTCATGCCATTGTACCTAACCCTACCCTGTAGACACTGACAAGTGTCATGGTGTGCTGTAGGGTCTTTGGGCATTATACTTAACCCATTCCATAAGCAAATATGCTGACATGGGTGCAGTATAGGAGCGTGGGGTGAAGTTTGTGGCTGAACTGTGCAAGACACACCATGATGCCTGTCAGTGGCTGCAGGGTGAGTGTGGGGGGTGGAATGGTGCAAGCATTACATCCGATGATCCCAAGTCACAGCCCTGACACCTGTCAGTCTGTACTGGGTGGAGTGCTACAGTTGGAAACCCTAACACCATAGGCATGTAGTGGTAGTTTCACTCTACATTTTCAACAGGGGCTGCTTGTCAGGCAACCTCATGAAAAGTGGCACAATCACTTTGTTAGCTGAAAGGTGGTTTTGCACAGCGGCTGTGGCATTTGGTGACAGAGGGACGACAACACAGTTTTGGACAGGAATTGGAGAATGACAACTGCATTATTCATAAGGAGGTGTAAAAAATGGCAGTGTTGAAAATCTGGAGTGGCAATATGAAATATTGGTGAAGCAATTAACATGCATACAAACTGCGCAGCAGATGTCCACAACTCAATTATTTGTGGGAGTTTTTTAGGCACATTTTCAACATAAGTATTTTGTGACCTCCCCTCATGAACAGTGGTGCTATGATTTTATTAATGTGCCCCAAAAGGTGATTTCCCACAGCGAGCACACCATTGTGTGCCACAGTTGCAGGAACGTGTTTTGGGCAGGCTATGAAAAATGGTAGCTGTACTGTTGATAAGGAGGTGTGCACAAATGCCTGTTGTGAAAATCTGGCATGAAAATATTGCAAATGTACGAAGTTACAAGGCTGCGGGAAATGGCGCAATGCACGCTTGCAGCACAGTCATTTTATGGACTTTTGGCACCAAATTTTCAACATATACATTTTAGGACCTCTGCTCATGAACAGTATCATCGTCATTTCCTCAAACTGCCACAAAAACTGATTTCACATAGCGACCGTGCAATTCTGCGCTGGACATGCGAAAACACATTTCAGCCAGGATATGTAAAATGACAACAGTACTGTTCATATGGGGGTGTGGGAAAATGCCAATTTTGAACATGTGGAGTGAAAATATTACAAATGCATGAAGTCATGAGCGTGCATGCAAACTGCGCAATGCACGCTCATAAAACACTAAATTTGTGGACTTTTGACCCCAAATTTTCAGCATAGGCATTTTAGGACCTCTGCTAACGAACAGTGTCACTGTCATTTTCATAATGTGTCTCAAACATGGACTTTCCACAGCGACCATGCAATTCTGTGCCAGAACTGCAAAAACACATTTTGGTCAGGATGTGAAAAATGACAGCTGTACTGTTCATAAGGAGGTGCAGAACAATGGCAATGTTGAAAATCTGGAGTGAAAATATAAATTCGTGAACTTAAGAGCGTGTGTTATGGAGTATCATCACCATATTTTCAGCATAGGCATTTTAGGACCTCTGCTCATGAACAGTGCAACTGCCATTTTCATAATTTGTCCTGAACACTGATTTCCCACATCGACCGCGCTATTCTGCACCAGGAGTGCGAAAATACATTTCGGGCAGGATGTGAAAAATGAAGCTGTATGGTTCACAAGAAGGTGTGGAAAAATGCCAATGCTGAGCATGTGGTGTTAAAATATTGCAAATTTGCTAAGTTACGAGCGTGCATAGTAACTGCACAATGCACGCTTATAAAACAGTCATTTTGGGGATTTTTCCCACCAAATTTGCAACATAGACTTTTTGAGAGCCCCCTTCATGAACACTGGCACTGTTGTTTTGTTTCTTGCTCCCAAAAGGTGATTCCATGCAGTGACTGCGAAATCACCTTTCAGGACCGAATAACACCATGACAGTGCAAGAATTCATAAGAAGGCGTCCCCAAAACCCCATGTTGAAAATTTGATGCCAAAATTCTAAGAAATGCCAGATATATGCATCAAAGTTGAAAAAAACCTATTTATTCCATTATACAGCTTACCGGCATTTCCTCAGTTTGTGGTCGGCTTTGAAGAGTGCAGACGTGTTCCCAGTCCACCGAAGATCATCGCAGCAGACTCTGGAGGTAAGTATGGGGAGGCAGAGTGCACAGTGGGTGGGTGCAGGTGATGGGTAGGGAGACTACGAGGGACTGTTTTGTTTTACAGAGTGAAAAAAAAATTGTGGGACAGTTTTTTTTTCCTCAGGGGATTTAGCATGCTGGGGTGGGCTCCCAGCATGCCACCTAACTGTTTGTGGGGGGTTGCTGCAGCTGATGTGGGATTAGGCACCCTCGTTGGCACACAACAAAAGGGGGGTAATTTATGCCAACGGGGATTGGGCACCCCCATCGGCACACAAGAAAAGCGGGGAGGGAAGAGCCGAAGAGGACTGGGAACCCCCCTCAGCATATAACAAATGTGGGGGAGTGCTTGATGCCAACAGGGAGTGGGCTCTTCCATCAGCACATACATTGGGGACACAGCAAGCTGGCAGGAGGATTGGGAACCCCTGAAGTCAGCAATTGAGTGGCTGCCCACCATATATACAATGTGGCCGAGCACATCGGGAGGTCAGCTGCATCTGACAAGCTTTGCTTGGATTACAGCGGACCTTTCCTTAGATGTGCTTACCACACTAGTATGCATGGTGTGGCGCCGGCATGCAGGCTGATTGGGGAATGAGGGACGCACCTACTGATGTGTGCCCTGCATTCGCCCAACAGCGACCGTACCTCCAAATCTCCACTGCCACAAGATGTTGACTGTGCAAGTGCACCAACATAAAAATGAACAGAGCAGCTGTTGAGATTTTATATCAGGAAGAGATCATACAAGAAGCCACAGATCCTTATTCACATAAAGTTGTACAAAAACTGTTATTTTCAAATTTTACAGATGGTAAGGTAAGCCACAGCCCAATGAGAGGGATAATGGCCAAGAAAAAAACCCACCTACTATAGCTGGAATTTAAAAATGTTGGAAACAATTGGAAACATAAAAGAGAACCTCAGCCAGCTATAAACAATGCAAAACAGCACAAAAGAACTAAAAAAAATCCAAAATGGGCATTCTTGGGAAAGCTGTAACAAAGGAAATAACCAGGATAACAGAGCTAGAAAATAGACAGTTTAATGCAGAAGATTCCCTCTACCCCATTATAGCAAAGCAAAAAGTGCTGATCAAAAAACAGGATGGAAAAACAAGCTAACAGGAGGAGCAAGAGAAGAGGTCCCAGAGGAAAAATGTACGGGTGTATGGTATGCTTCAACAATTGGAAATGGGAACAAATCTGAAACAACTAACAACAGAAGTGTTCCAACAATTAGAATCTTTTTTCGTCAATCAGTGAGGGGGGGAGGGGGGCAGTAGACACCAGGGAGTTTCTATATTTGTTTTTACAATTCAGATGATGATTTGGGATCACTGGATCTGAAGAATGCCTCTTTTCATGTCCCAATCAGGCCATCACACAGAAAATATCTAGGATTCAAGCCAGGGAACTGCCAAAACCAGTTCACAGCTCTCCCCTTCAGACTCTCCTCAGCACCAAGGGTATTCACAAAGTGCATGGCTGTGGTGACAATACACTTGAGAAGTCAAGTATAGGGCTTACAGGCAGACTGGATGGGCCTAGCGGTCCTTATCTGCTGACAATTTTTGTGTTTCTATGAGTGGTGGCTTTTCCCTACATGGATGACTGGCTAGTCTCAGAAAAAACAGAACAGGAGAAAAGGTACTCACTTCGTGCTGTAAAAGGGGCATTGGAGTTTCTGGGAGTCTTGATAAACCTGCAGAGTTCATAACTAGAGCCTGCTCATGTACTGGACATCATAGGAGCAGAGCTAAACATATTGGAGGGGAAAGCCTTGCTTCCACAGGCCAGAGTTGCAGCTTTGATAGTAACAACAGAGTCCTTTACAACAGGTCACCAAAGACCTGCAGGGGATTTCCAGAAATTACTTGGACACATGACCACATCCACAACTGTGGTTCCATTGGCCAGGTTCCAAGTGAGAGATATCCAGTATAGAGATGCAGGTAATTTTTAATCCGCCAGCAAAGTGGACGCGAAGTGGCCACTTTATGTTAGTGGAGCACAACGTGAAGTGGGCACTGTAAGGTGCTCACTTTGTGTCATTATTATTATTACCACTTCGTGTTGCCATTGTGCCTTAACATGAAGTAAGGTGAAGTGAGAAGAGAATAGGCAGCCCCCACACATCACATGGCTTACAGTACTGTAAGTCACATGCTTTAGCCAGGCAGGAAGGAAGTGAGTCAGAGAAGCAGTTTCACTTTCACCTTTGCATTTGTAGTGGGAGAAAGCATTGTGAGAGGAGACTAGGAGTTAATATGCCTGATTGCCTTCCCACTTGCGTTTCAGAAGAAAACCAACAGCTTTTTTAAAAGCTATATCTTTATTTAGTCTTTGTATTGTATTTGTGTTTTTTGTTAGTGAATTTTTTTGTATAAGTTTTGTTTTGTTTTGTGTGTAACTGTCTGTGTGTGTCAGTGAGTGTCAGTGTGTGTGTTTTGGCCCAGGTACTTGTTGTGTGTGTCAGGATGGACCCAGGAGAAGGCGAGTCACTGGCTCATGGGCATGGTCAGAGGAGAGTGTGGACCCGTGGGGGTGGGGCGGTTATGTCATGCTGGACATCTCCTGACTCCTGGGTGTTGCTTCCCCCCATGTTGAAGCAACAGGAGCAGCAGCAGTACCAGTGCCACTGGAGGCTGCTGTGTTTCACCACCTCCGCCGCCACTACCACCACCACCACCACTGGTAGCAGCAGCAGCTCTAGGGGCTCCATCAGAACCCCCTTCACCACCTTCACAGCCACAGGAGGTGGCCCTGGAAAATGTAGATAGTGGGATTCGTGTGAGTACTGTGTCTGGTCCCTCCCACAGCTCCCCAGTGTGGATGTCTTTTAACTCTGTTGGGGGAGACAGCACAGTGGTGGTGTGCAGTCTGTGTGGTGTGGTGGTGTGCCGTGACCTCTGTGGGACACATTTGGAGACTGGTGGCCAGTGCATCCACATGCTGAACCATGACAGGTCAGAGTGGCAGGCTGCCATGGAAGGGGCCAGGCATCCACCTGCTGGCCCTTCTGTGGCAGTGGCCAAGGGTGCTGCTGGGGTGGGAGTTGTGCCTCGTCACCGCCGCAGCAGAAGGAGGGCTAGTACAGCAGCTGCTCCATCACCACCACAGCCACCAGCACCACCCTCTCCACCACTACCCCACTACCTGGATTCCCTGCTGCAGTGTACCCCGCTACAGTCCCTGCAACACAGGCTGACATTGCCCTGTTGTGGGCAGCTCTTGAAGAAAACAATGAGTGGCTCGGTGCTTTGCAGCAGCAGATGAACAGAATAGAAGCACAACAGCAGCAAATAGTTTCAATGCTGCACCTGCTGCTGTACCACCACAGCATCCCACGGCCACAATAAGTTAGGGGATTGTTTTCTGACCCCCCACCTCCACCCACCCCACTACTGTGTTGTACTGTTTTTGTGTGTTTTTTCTTTGTTGTTGTTTAGTCACACATTTTCCCTTCCAGCGAATCTTTCTTACCACATAGTGCAATACATTTATTAATGAAAACGCCCATAATTTCATTACAGTGTGTCACATGATGGATGAATTCCCATTCTAAAAATCTGCCCACATTCTGCCTCCGATCTCAGCAACGTTAGAACTTGATAGCAGGGAGAGCACGTGTGCATACTCCTTACAGTGAATATCCAATTTTCAGGCAGCTTTCTGAATGTTTCTTTATATTATAATGGTCAGTTTGTGGTGAAACTTGTGGGCACGTTTCCAGTAAGTAGAGCCTTATTAGTGGAAACATTCCCACATTTCACCACAAAGTCAACCTTATAACATAAGGAAACATTGGGATAGCTGCTGGACATTCACTATAGTGAAGCATGGACCTGCGCTCCCCCTGGCTTCACATCCTAATGTTGCTGAGAAAGGGGGGGTGGAATGTAGGTGACTTTTCTGATTGGTAATTCCTTTGTCACGTGACACACTCTAATGAAATTATGAGTGGTTTTCACAGAAATATATTGCACTCTGTGGAGCAAGAAATATTCCAGTGGGAGTAATCCCCCCACATATTAGTTTATGTTCATCACCATAACTATGTAATGTGGCGAATCTCTGTAAAGCAGCAGCGCAAAAATCTGTTGATAACTCTGACCTATATTTTTTAATGCTATGTTACAACTTCCTTTACTTACATCCTGACTGACTGGAATGATACGAGAATTTGCAGTAGTTGAGTCTGCTGTATTACCTTTTTTTCATGTATGAAATAATGAAAGGAGCATTCCTTTTAAATTGGTGCTGACCAGGTCTTTGTCATTGTTTTCCTCTGCTTTTCTCCATCACATCAATTAGTTGTTATATATCACTTCTGTTGTTAATTAACAGTTATGCAGCAGGCAGTGTTTTATGACACCATGGAACAATGGTTATTGAAAAGCAGCTGCAAATAAATACAAACCTGGTCCGAACAATATTGGAAGGCGTGATCATTTTTTTTCATACATGAAAAAAAGTAGTCAAGTAAGTAAAGCAGACATAAATTGTGAAAAGAAGCATATCATTCAAGTGACGACTCGGAGATAACTAGTGGCCGCTCTGGCAATGTAAGGTAGCATAAAAAAAGTACAGTTCAAAACTGTCAGGACATTCTTGCAATGCTGCTTTAATTGTAAAAATGTCAGTATAACATCATGAGCTCACAGCAACAATCACAGAACAGATAAAAGTGGCACAGAGTCCCCAGATTTTTTCTGCAGGCCCAAAATGCATCCTGCTTGTGTGCAGAAAATTGAAAAGTGGTAACACAGTGGAATGAGAGTATTTCAGCACATACAAAGTCCCCCAGAATTAATGGCACACTCAGTCATGCACGCAGTGGTGGTACAGAGTCCCAGATTTTTTCTACAGGCCCAAAATGCATCCTCCATGTGTGCAGAAAATTGACAAGTGGTAACACAGTGGAATGAGACTGTTTCAGCACATACCCCAGTATAAAATGATGGCTGTGAGCATTGTGTTGCTGGTCCAGTGTGTTCTGTGAGATGATACGAGCAAATGCAATGTGATCATCTCAACTGGATTGAAGGGTGTCCTTTGGCTGTACACTAATAGTAGCCTTGGTGAGTAGATATATATACAGGTATATGGTTGTGTATTTTGTAGGTGAGGAGGGGGTTGACATGGACATGTACTCATGGTATTGCTCTGCATCACAGGTCACACAGAAACTGTTGGTGTGTACATTCCAGTGCTCAGTGAATTTTTTGCACTGAAATTGGAAATGGATAACTCTCAAGCACATGAAGGTAAGTATTTTTTGGGGTGGGGGAAATCATATTTGCAGGTTTGTCTGTAATGGTTTCTTATTTTGTTACTTCTTCACAGATTTCATCAGCATCCTTCTGGAGTCTGGTTGTTTATGATGGTCATGGTCATCTAATGAAATGACTTCTGCATGTTGCATGTGTGCCCAAGCTCGGGGGAGGAAGGTGCATGATGTTGAAGAACTTTTTGGGATAAGGCCACTTTGACAGAACAACAAAGCATCTGTAAGTTTCCAGAAAGAAGAAATGAATGACTTCCTACAACTTAATTGTTATTTGTCCCTCCCTGGTTCTCAAATCTCAATCTATCTAAAGTCAAGTTACATTTGAAACCCACATCTTGTCAACTAACACAACCTGTGTGAAATATTTGCTGCAGTCTTTCCAAAACAATGAAATGGATGAAATAAAATCTTCATACTTACCAGAATGGATTTCACATGGATATTACATTGCTTCCTCTCTGTATGGTACAGCTACAGTACCGTTCCCAACGGGTTTTAGCAATGGATCCTTTTTTTGTTACCCTGTAAAAGAAACAAAATAAGTGTACTGTATGTGTTTTACCATTGCGGCTCTGAAAAGCTACAGAAAACAAAACATACACCTAAAAGAAGTGAAGGAGCATAACAAACATGAGTACACATACTCACTTTATGGTTTAAATATTAAGAATCCTTGTGTCTGTGGCTGATGGATGTGGTGGTCCAGACAGACTCAGGCTCAGTGATGACAGTGGTTAACATCAGTCCCGGTGGCGATGGTCCGGGGGCGGACAGACTCAGGCTCAGTGGTGGCAGTGGCTAGCATCAATTCCGGTGGTGGTGGTCCAGGGGCAAACAGATTCAGGCTCACTGGTGACAGTGGCTAACATCAGTCCTAGTGGTGGTGGTCTGGGGGCAGACAGACTCAGGCTCAGTGGTGGCAGTGGCTAACATCTGTCCTGGTGGTGGTGGTCTGGGGTGGACAGACTCAGGCTCAGTGGTGGCAGTGGCTAACATCAGTCCCAGTGGTGATGGTCTGGGGTGGACAGACTCAGGCTCAGTGGTGGCAGTGGCTAACATCAGACCCAGTGGTGGTCTGGGGGCACACAGAGTCAGGCTCAGTGGTGGCAGTGGCTAACATCTGTCCCAGTGGTGGTCTGGAAATGGACAGACTCAGGCTCAGTGAGTGGTGGCAGTGTCTAACATCTGTCCCGGTGGTGGTAGTCCAGGTGAAAGACAGACTCAGGCTCAGTGGAGGCAGTGGCTATCATCAGTCCTGGTGGTGGTGGTCTGGGGGCAGACAGACTCAGGCTCAGTGGTGGCAGTGGCTAACATCTGTCTCGGTGGTGGTAGTCCAGGTGACAGACAGACTCAGGCTCAGTGGAGGCAGTGGCTATCATCAGTCCTGGTGGTGGTGGTCTGGGGGCAGACAGACTCAGGCTCAGTGGTGGCAGTGGCTAATATCTGTCTCAGTGGTGGTGGTCTGGGGGTGGGCAGACTCAGGCTCAGTGGTGGCAGTGGCTAACATCAGTCCCGGTGGTGGTGGTCCGGGTCGGACAGACTCAGGCTCAGTGGTGGCAGTGGCTAGCATCAGTCCGGTGGTGGTGGTCCAGGGTAGATAGAATCAGGCTCAGTGGTGGCAGTGGCTAACATCAGTCCCAGTGGTGATGGTCTGGGGTGGACAGACTCAGGTTCAGTGGTGGAAGTGGCTAACATCTGTCCCGGTGGTGGTGGACCAGGGACGGACAGACTCAGGCTCAGTGAGTGGTGGCAGTGTCTAACATCTGTCCCGGTGGTGGTGGTCTGGGGGGCAGACAGACTCAGGCTCAGTGGTGGTAGTGGCTAACATCAGTCCCGGTGGTGGTGGTCTGGGAGCAGACAGACTCAGGGTCAGTGGTGGCAGTGGCTAACATCTTTCCTGGTGGTGGTGGTCCAGGAGTGGACAGACTCAGGCTCAGTGGTGGCAGTGGCTAACATCTGTCCTGGTGGTGGTGGTCTGGGGTGGACAGACTCAGGCTCAGTGGTGGCAGTGGCTAACATCAGTCCCAGTGCAGATGGTCTGGGGTGGACAGACTCAGGCTCAGTGGTGGCAGTGGCTAACATCAGACCCAGTGGTGGTCTGGGGGCACACAGAGTCAGGCTCAGTGGTGGCAGTGTCTAACATCTGTCCCGGTGGTGGTCTGGAAATGGACAGACTCAGGCTCAGTGAGTGGTGGCAGTGTCTAACATCTGTCCCGGTGGTGGTAGTCCAGGTGAAAGACAGACTCAGGCTCAGTGGAGGCAGTGGCTATCATCAGTCCTGGTGGTGGTGGTCTGGGGGCAGACAGACTCAGGCTCAGTGGTGGCAGTGGCTAATATCTGTCTCGATGGTGGTGGTCTGGGGGTGGGCAGACTCAGGCTCAGTGGCGGCAGTGGCTAACATCAGTCCCGGTGGTGGTGGTCTGGGTCGGACAGACTCAGGCTCAGTGGTGTCAGTGGCTAACATCAGTCCAGGTGGTGGTGATCCAGGGCAGATAGACTCAGGCTCAGTGGTGGCAGTGGCTAACATCAGTCCCAGTGGTGATGGTCTGGGGCGGACAGACTCAGGTTCAGTGGTGGCAGTGTCTAACATCTGTCCCGGTGGTGGTGGTCTGGGGGGCAGACAGACTCAGGCTCAGTGGTGGTAGTGGCTAACATCAGTCCCGGTGGTGGTGGTCCGGGAGCAGACAGACTCAGGCTCAGTGGTGGCAGTGGCTAACATCAGTCCTGGTGGTGTTGGCCTGGGGCAGACAGACTCAGGCTCAGTGGTGGCAGTGGCTAACATCAGTCCCGTGGTGATGGTCTGGGCAGACAGACTCAGCTCCAGTGGTGGCAATGGCTAACATCAGTCCCAGTGGTGGTCTGGGGCACACAAACTCAGGCTCAGTGGTGGTAGTGGCTAACATCTGTCCCAGTGGTGGTGGTCTGGGGACAGACAGACTCAGGCTCAGTGAATGATGGCAGTGTCTAACATCTGTTCCGGTGGTGGTGGTCCAGGGGGCAGACAGACTCAGGTTCAGTGGTGGCAGTGTCTAACATCTGTCCCGGTGGTGGTGGTCTTGGGGGCAGACAGACTCAGGCTCAGTGGTGGTAGTGGCTAACATCAGTCCCGGTGGTGGTGGTCCGGGAGCAGACAGACTCAGGCTCAGTGGTGGCAGTGGCTAACATCAGTTCTGGTGGTGATGGCCTGGGGCAGACAGACTCAGGCTCAGTGGTGGCAGTGGCTAACATCAGTCCCGGTGGTGATGGTCTGGGGCAGACAGACTCAGGCTCAGTGGTGGCAATGGCTAACATCAGTCCCAGTGGTGGTCTGGGGCACACAAACTCAGGCTCAGTGGTGGTAGTGGCTAACATCTGTCCCAGTGGTGGTGGTCTGGGGACAGACAGACTCAGGCTCAGTGAATGATGGCAGTGTCTAACATCTGTTCCGGTGGTGGTGGTCCAGGGGCAGACAGACTCAGGCTCACTGGTGGCAGTGGCTAATATCTGTCTTGGTGGTGGTGGTCTGGGGGTGGGCAGACTCAGGCTCAGTGCTGGCAGTGGCTAACATCAGTCCCAGTGGTGGTGGTCTGGTTAGGACAGACTCAGGCTCAGTGGTGGCAGTGGCTAACATCAGTCCCGGTGGTGGTCTGGGGGCACACTGACCCAGGCTCAGTGGTGGAAGTGGCTAACATCTGTCCCGGTGGTGGTGGTCCAGGGATGGACAGACTCAGGCTCAGTGAGTGGTGGCAGTATCTAACATCTGTCCTGGTGGTGGTAGTCCAGGGGGCAGACAGACTCAGGCTCAGTGGTGGTAGTGGCTAACATCAGTCCTGGTGGTGGTGGTCTGGGGGTAGACAGACTCAGGCTCATGGTGGCAGTGGCTAACATCTGTCTCAGTGGTGGTGGTCCAGGGATGGACAGACTCAGGCTCAGTGGTGGCAGTGGCTAACATCAGTCTCAGTGGTGATGGTCTGGGACAGACAGACTCAGGCTCATGGTGGCAGTGGCTAACATCTGTCTCGGTGGTGGTGGTCCGGGGATGGACAGACTCAGGCTCAGTGATGGCAGTGGCTAACATCAGTCCCAGAGGTGGTGGTCCAGGGGCACACAGACTCAGGTCAGTGGTGGCAGTGTCTGACATCTGTCCCGGTTGTGGTGGTCCAGGGGGCAGACTGACTTAGGCTCTGTGGTGGCAGTGGCCAACATCAGTCCTGGTGGTGGTGGTCCAGGGGCAGACAGACTCAGGCTCACTGGTGGTAGTGGCTAACATCAGTCCTGGTGGTTGTGGTCTGGGGCGGACAGACTCAGGCTCAGTGGTGGCAGTGACTAACATCAGTCCTGGCGGTGGTGGTCCAGAGTGGACAGACTCAGGCTCAGTGGTGGCAGTGGCTAACATCAGTCCCGGTGGTGATGGTTTGGGGCAGACAGACTCAGGTTCAGTGGTGGCAGTGGCTAACATCACACCCGGTGGTGGTCTGGGGGCACACAGACTCAGGCTCAGTGGTGGAAGTGGCTAACATCTGTCCCTGTGGTGGTGGTCCGGGGATGGACAGACTCAGGCTCAGTGAGTGGTGGCAGTATCTAACATCTGTCCTGGTGGTGGTAGTCCAGGGGGCAGACAGACTCAGGCTCAGTGGTGGTAGTGGCTAACATCAGTCCCGGTGGTGGTTGTTTGGGGGCAGACAGACTCAGGCTCATGGTGGCAGTGGCTAACATCTGTCTCAGTGGTGGTGGTCCGGGGATGGACAGACTCAGGCTCAGTGGTGGCAGTGGCTAACATCAGTCTCAGTGGTGATGGTCTGTGGCAGACAGACTCAGGCTCCATGGTGGCAATGGCTAACATCAGTCCTGGTGGTGATGGTCTGGGGCGGACAGACTCAGGCTCTGTGGTGGCAGTGGCTAACATCAGTCCCAGAGGTGGTGGTCCAGGGGCACACAGACTCAGGTCAGTGGTGGCAGTGTCTGACATCTGTCCCGGTTGTGGTGGTCCAGGGGCAGACAGACTCAGGCTCACTGGTGGTAGTGGCTAACATCAGTCCTGGTGGTTGTGGTCTGGGGCAGACAGACTCAGGCTCAGTGGTGGCAGTGGCTAACATCAGTCCCACTGGTGGTGGTGGTCCAGGGTCAGACAGACTCTGGCTCAGTGGTGACAGTGCTTAACATCAGTCCCGGTGGTGGTGGTCCGGGGGTGGAAAGACTCAGGCTCACTGGTGGCAGTGGCTAGCATCAGTCCCAGTTGTGGTGGTGGTGGTGGACCAGGGGTGGACAGACTCAGGCTCAGTGGTGGCAGTGGCTAACATCAGTCCCGGTGGTGGTGGTCCGGGGTGGCACACCACCTTTTAAAAACTTCAGTTAAAACCTGCCAACATTAACCACATCATCATCCTCCTCATGAAGAAAGCTGCCCTCACAGTTATCGATGTCTGAAGTCTGACCACTGGGAAATTCTTTCTCCATTATGTCGTCATCTACGTCAGTGGTGGGACGTTTCAGGCAGCCACTGCCAGCGCCACCAGGATGCTCCATTTCCACATCAGCAAGACCACCATGACTAGGCGGGGTATGAATACTGAGGTTGCAGACTGTGCTGGTATGTGCCTCTCATTCATTTTAATGAATGTTAGTAAACCAACATTTTCAGGAGACAGGTTTGTCTGATGATCCCTGACTATTGTACCTGCTGAGCTGAATACCCTCTCAACACTTACACTGGAGGGTGGGCATGTGAGGTACTTCAGTGCCACTACAGTCAGCTCTGGTCATTCAGTGACCTTTCCACTCCAGTACAAAAGAGGATCTTCAGTTATTGTCAGATGCCTGTTTTCAGACAAATATGACTCAACCATTCTCTGTGCTGCACTAAGTCCAGTTGTTGATGCATCATCCTGTTCTCCTGAATCATTTATTTCACAAATACCCACTTGGGACAAAGCCTCCCAAAATGGGTTAACACCAGCCACTTTGGATGACAAACCACAGGGAACTGCAGTCCCCTTCCCCTTGCAGGATATGCTTGATGGTCCTCCAGGTACACCTTCAGCCGGATTATGCTGCTGAGGTTTGCTGACCTTGGCACGTGACTTCTGTGCCCCATGAACCAAGCGTATCAGTTGACCACTGATATTTTTTACCTGTTCAGGCCCTCCCTCCAGTACTGATGCAATTCTATGTTTGTATTGTGGGTCCAGCATTGTTGCTATGGCAAAGTTGTCACTATGCTGGTTGCTCACAAAGTGACGATTCTGGTCGAATACTGTCAGCAAGCGTTGCAGCAACATACTGCTACCACTGTCTCCAGCAACATCAAGGCTATTCTATACATTAACCAATGTCTGCCTCAGCACCCACAGCAGTGGAATTGATTGGCTGATGGAGGTAGACTTGACACTCACTGCCTGTGTGGCATGTTCAAAATGCTGCAAAATTGTTATTACAGTGTCCTTGAGGCACCACTGTTCAGTCGTCATAGACATGGAGGCCCTGGAACTGTCACAGCTAGTGTGCATAACAAGATATTCTGAGCTGGCTTTGTATTATCCATACAACTTCTCTGCTATGTATAAAGTGGAGTTCCATTGGGTGACAACTTCCAGCTTCAAGCAGTGCTGAGGCAGGATGTTTTGTATCTGCAACTGCCACAGTTAGTCACGGGCCTTTCCAGATGTTGAAATGTGAGAGCAAATACGTCATGCAATGGTCAGCGTTTCTTTTATATCATGATGCTGCAGAAACTCCTGAACCACAAGATTTAAACAGTGGCCCATGCATGCAACAAGAAAAAAAACACCATTCATGATGCATTTCACCACATTTGACCCTTTGTCACTTGCTGTAAACCCAGCTCTCAGGGACAGAAGGTAGAGCCATCTGTCAATTTCAGTCAGTACCACGTCCAACATGTTCTCACCAGTGTATGAACAGGTCACACTGCACATAGCAATCATTGCATGCTGTTGAATTCCTGGAAGATTGCTACCACAACAATCCACCTTACTGCACTGATTATTCACACTACCGATATCACAAACAACCCCTGGCACCTGCGCCCAGGGTGCAGTTATACACAAATATGAACTCCCCGCTAATCTGCCACTTGTCCACATATCCATCCTTAAATGGACGAATGGAGAGGAGGAATGTTGAAGGGCATGTCTTACTGAGTCGGACACAGTGCAGAACAACTCGGGACAGCACGGGTAGAAAAGTATGTCCTGGATGGGACTTTCCATTTTGGACAGGCACGTGCAGCAAACCACCAGAACCCAGAATTCTCCACAAAGGAGAAGGACAAAAGATCAATTGCCAGCATTTTTGCAACAGCAGCATTAAATTTACGTGACGCTGTATGATTTGGGGGGTACTTCAGCTTATGCGCAAAAACACTCTGTAACGTGGGCTGACTTAAATGTTTTACACCTGTTGTGTTGATCACAAATGGTTGTGCTCTATCATGAATGGCATTGGCAGGGGATGGAGTGTGGACATTTGATGAAGACAGTTGCACAGGTGATGATGACAAACCCAGAAATGCTGTCATTTTGCCAGATTTGCCAACCGGGGTTGATGTACCACTTGCACTAGACATACTGCATTCACCACCACCTCCACCAAAACTGCTACTCTCACCAGCACTGGACAACATTTGAAAGTCATTATGGTCCTCCACATCATCATGCCTGAGTAGTCCTCTGCTCTTATTACCTCACTACTTCACACATTTAATTTACTACTGGACTTAGTCATGGAAGGGGATAACATGCTGGCTATGGTTGCCAGTGACGAGGGTGAACGACCCACTGTGGTTTTAGTTGCCAGCTTGTGCTGGGTCCAGAGTGTCAAATGTCTATTCTTAAGATGTGTATTCTGTCCTCCTGTGCCCAGATGGCTCCTCCTTTTACCTCGACTCACCCGCACATGGCAAACCTGGCAGATTGCAACAGACTCATCATTTGCATCTTGAACAAAAAAATCTCAAACAAGGGATTGTGATGCTCTGCTTTTAACATATCCATGATGTGGCTTATTTAAGTCCATTATTTTAAGCTCTGAAGTGGGTGGGGGGCACGTGATGTTTCGGGCACTGCACGCCTGGACTGCAACTGACCACCACAACTACCTATCATATTGATTACTGGGTCATCATCATCAACTAAAACCAGTAGATCACAAGTTTTTACTGGGTGGGGGATTCCTGCAGACAGACTCAGTCACAGCCACTTTGAATTTCTTTTTCTCCAGTTTCCAACTGGGGTCTGTTATATCATCATCATATTCATCAACATCACACACATCCACATCTTCTGTTTGGAAGCTAGCATGTGGACTGCATGTTGCAACAACAGCACCGTCATCATCAACACATTCATCATCAGCATCTACACCACCATCACCTGATATTTTTTCACCACACTGTGAATCACTGCATGGAAAATGCATGATGTTAAGTGCCACGGTGGACAGAATATCATATTGTATGCTATTGACATGATTATCAGAATCCTCAGGTTCAGTTACTGGGATGTTACTGGGAAATATGACATCATCTACGCTGCCACTCACTTGCACTGTTTCACACTCAATATTTTTGGATATAGTACACTGGTCAGAATTAGAACTTGACGCAACAATACTAATACTACCTCCACCACCACTAACACCAGTAACACTAACACCACCGGCTGGGAAAACATCATCTCCTCCAACTATGAGTGAAGCTGCTGATTGGGCTGTAAAAAACATTGCAGGAGAAATACCTTTCTTCACATCAGCAATGCACTTCTGCTTCTACGTACTACTACCACGCCCACACACCATCTTATTGCCAACATTGCCATAGTAAGAAACAGCTTTTCTTGCACGTCTCTTTGCAGGCATTTTGGGGGATCAACCACAACATTATAACTAAATTCAGATTTTGATACGTTCACTCTCTGATTGGAGGGACACCGGATGTGAAGCCAAATAAACAACTGTGGCTTCAGCAACAGATAAGAGACTACTCTGAGACTGTCACACAATTAAAACAACTTCAGTAACCAATGGTGCTGATGAGATCACAAAATCAATCCAATCTGGTAAAAAATACCTTTTGAACATGGGGGGGGCACTGAATGCAGACAGTGCAGATTTTTACGGCACTACAAGCAGCAAAACTAAGAACAGATACCACGATCGCAGTACAAAACCAGGCAGCTGCAGTGGATAGCAGGTTCACACTGCTGCGCCTGCAGTTACACTAGTCTGTGGCACAGTAAAAGGTGTATTATTTGGTGCACACAACACTGCACACACACTCACACACAGAACAGTCTGTGAACAATGCTGAATGAGGAATGTGTAGCAAATGCAAAAGTTTGGTACTATGCCTCGTTACGTATTGTAAATTTGTAATGTAAACAACCTGAACTTATGAACTGCTGCACCACATCCACACAACAAACAACAAGAAAATGTCAACTATTACTGAAAATATTACTGTGTGTACATTAACACAGTCAGTTATATAACAAAAATATAAACAAAAAAAAAAGAAATCACTATTTCTCCAATTTAAATCTACCTACACCACAGATACACCCTCCCCAAAGCACACTTTTACTGTCTTTCACCACACACACTCAATGCTGTAAATTAACATTCAAAATCCACACAAAAACCAAAATGTTCAATGATATGAGCACAGGAAGGTTTCCTACAATCGATGAACTAAAGTTGGAGCCCCCCAAAAAACACAAAAATGCTTTTTGAACAGCTTTTACAAGATTTTAATCACAGACATTTATCAGAGCACACTGTCTTCTACTCCTTCCTACTCGTACTACCCTGAACTGAGGCTTTGCAGAACAATATAGAGCCCATATGACCTGAAATCCCATGAATCACTGCAAAATTTGCCTTCGGAGCTCAAAAACAAGGCGAAGTGAGGCGAGGTGCACTGCCTGCAATGCACTTTGCCTTAAATTTGGCACAGTAGTGGTCTGAGGAGACAAAGTAACATGAAGTCATTGTTTCCAATGGATTTTGTGTTCCTCATTATAACTCAAAGTACTCTGCTTTGTGTTGCGGAGCACTCCGCGAATCCACCTTTGCTCTGCGAATCGCTTCACAGAGCCGATTGAGCCCACTTCGCCCACCACTGATCCAGTACAGCTTAAGAGATAGCTGGTCTCAATGATGACAGCCACTCTTAAAGTTGATACCAGTGACAAAAGTACTGGTAAAGTCACTGGAATGGTGGAAGGAAGAACACAACCTCAGAGAGGGCATTCCCTTCTTTCAGCAATCACCAACAAGCATTCTTACTGCAGATACAGGAGACAGTGGAACATGTCTACCTCTTGGAGCTCATGGTAGTGTTGCTATCAATGCAATCATTTTTCGACCCACTAAGGGGTCAGTCAATCCAAATCAGAACAGACAACACCACAGCAATGTACTACATAAATAAGGATGGAGGGATAAGATCCTCAAAACTTTGTATAGAAGCAATGAGGATCTGAGACCTGGTATACACCTAACAAGAAAACATTTATGCTTTGTACTTGACAGGCAAAGACAATGTCCTCACAGATTCATTAAGCACAATCAGTCAGGGAAATCATGAATGGGACTTGAGCAGATCAATTCTGGCCTTTTGTTCAGAAGAAGGGGCACTCCCAGAATAGACCTGTTTGCTTCTTGGAAAAACAATCAGCTTCCAGGGTTTTGTTGCACGCCAGCAGCCAGAGGGACAGACCAAGAAAATGCCCTGGTCTTGGACTGGATGCTTTCCCACCATTTCAACTAATTGAGAGTGTCCTCATGAAACTAGTGAGAGAACCTGCAAGAAGTTTCATAATAGTTCCAGACTGGCCCAGACAGGCTTATGGGTCTGCCTCCGGGACTTGGCCAGCAGGTTTCCAATTAGCCTGTCACTGAGTCACTATCTACTGACCTTATCCCACGGCAGGATTGCATTGCCAAGCCCCAAGACACTATGCCTAAGAGCATGGTTCTTTAAGAATTAAAATACTCTGGATTAAATCTCTCACAGGAGGTCATGAAGGTGATTAGACTTTCAAGGAAACCAGGCAACCAGGAAAACATACTTCTCTAAATGGAAGTTTTTCTTACTGGTGTACTTCCAGAAAAATATTCTGAATAAAGGCAGGCTTGCGTATAGTCCTGGAATACATTGGACCTCTGCAATCTGTAGGCCTAAGGCATTCAACGCTAAAGGTGCCATTAGTAGCAGTATCAGCCTACATATCAGAGGGCAAGGGGAAGTCACTTGCATCACAACTTATTTTCAGAAGTTTTTTTTAAGACTTCAGCCATTTGTACTCACCAGTAAGGGACCCAGTCCCTCCATGGGATATCAGTGTCTGCTTGCCTAGCTCATGGAGACTGCATTCGAGTCTATGGACACTGATGACCTGAAGTCCCTCGCATGGGAAACCATATTGCTGATTACCAAGACCTCTGCTAGTAGGGTGAGTGAACTGCAAGCCTTATGCATGGAGCAAAATTACACAATCTTCCACAGGCATAAGGTGGTCCTTAACCAACAGGAAATTTCTGTGGTAGCCCATGACATGGAGTTCGGTGAGTGAGCGCTTGCAAAAATGGCGACTCAATCCTGGCAAATGTCAATGGGGCTGCTGCTGAGGAAGGGTGACCAGATGGGGGAGGTGGACAAAAATATTGACAGGATGTCGCTATATGTATACGTGGCGGGGGGGTGACCATGACGGAAGGGAGGGAGGGTTGGCCTGGTGTGGTTGGCATGGGGCTGCCGAAGCTGGCCCTGAAGTGTGGTGGGTGGGGGGGTGGTAGTCTAAAGCTGTGAGGGTTCCGGATTCAGTCCGGGCATGCCTACATTTTTGTGTGCCTGGCCAGAAATTATTTTTTTGTCCAGATTTTGCACCCCCCCCACATGCACCCCCATGGAGTTAAAAATCCTTTAGTAGGGGGGTGCAGCGGACACAGCCCCCCACACAAACATTTAAAATCGAAGTCCCCAGCACTGTTTTCTTGTGCACCGGGGGTGTACATCACCAAAATTGATTTTTGGCAATGTACTTTTGCCCTGCCACGGATCACAATTGCGCTTTTGCCCTAATGACATAAACCAAATTTCTGCCTATGGTGGTGGCTGAATTCCACCTGAACCTGTCAGAAATACTTCCTGTGCTCTGTCTAGAACATCCTACTCCATGTGAAGAAATCCTGCATGGCCTTGACCTAAAAAGAGTTCTGAGTGTTTAAGTGGACTGAACAAAAGAGATCAGGTTCAAAAACACTCAGCTTTTTGTTACCTAAGGTGAGGCTGGAAAAGGTAAACCAGCAACTAAAAGGTCTATCTCTTGATGATGGATAGTCTCTTGCATGCAGTTCTGCTATGAGAAAACAGTGAAAATGCCACCCAAAGGCTTAAGGGCACACTCTACAGGGAGCACCTCTGTCTCTGTGGCATCCACAAGGGGCATCTTCAAATCAAATCAATTTTATTTCTAAAAAGTGCAATTCCAAAGGATTGTTCAAAGCACTTATACAATATTTAAAACATACACAACTGTAATCATATTAATTCAAATAACACCAAAATCTAAAAACCATAAGTATTTAAAAACCTAATCATATACTACTAATAATAAAAATAATAATAATCTTTATTTAAATTAAGCGCCTTTCAGAGTATCAAGGTGCTGTACAATTAAAATTAATAAAACCAATAATAAAATCAGCAGTGCAAACAATAAAATGGTCTATAGAGATCCTTACAGTCAGTTAAATTAGAATAGGCCTGATGCCACAGGAAAGTTTTAAGGGCCTGTTTAAAACCCCCCACAGCCATGCACTCCCATAGCTGATGGGGTAGAGAATTCCAGAGAGCTGGGGCCATGTACATAAATGCACGGGCCCCTGAAGATTTTAAAGATACCCTCTGAATCTCTAGCAACCCCTCATCAGCCAAATGGAGCTGTTGCACGGGTTGGTAAGGTACCAGAAGCTCTTTCAATTAGTCAGAGCCAAGTCCGTGTAGGGCTTTATACATCAGTAGTCCAACTTTGAAGGTAATCTGCTACTGAATCGGCAGCCAGTGCAGATCGTGCAGCACTGGTTTAATATGGGAAGACCAAGAAGTCCCAATCAGTAACTGTGCTGCAGTGTTCTGCACTAGCTGCAGGTGGCAGATATAAATCCCTGGTTGCCCTAAGTACAGGAGTTGCAATAATCAAGGCACGAGGTCACAAAGGCGTGGATCAGTGAGGAAAGGTCACTGGACGGAACAAGGTGCTTGATCCTGGTGATGTTCCTAAGATGGTAAAAGGATGACTTGACGACTGCTGACAGCTGAGATTGCAGTGTCAGCCAGTCATCAAGCACCACCCCCAGATCCCACACCTGTTCAGAGGTGATGATCAGGGAGCACCCCCAAAAAAGTCCAGAGGGCTGACCAGCCCTCAACCCCTCTATCTGGTGACCCGGATCCATGACCATCATCTCGGTCTTTCCCGCATTCAACTTTAGCCAGTTGGAATTCATCCAGTCCTGGATTTCAGTGAGGCAGTTGTTAAATATGGAGAGAGCACTATCCTGGTCAGGTGCAAAATAAAGGTAGAGCTGGGTATCATCAGCATAGCAATGAAACGTCAGGCCACACTGTTTTACAATGTCTCCGAGGGGCAACATATACACAGCAAACAACATGAGGGAGAGCAGCGAGCCCTGAGGGACCCCACATGACAGAGAGAGAGAGGATCAGTGGAATAAATCCCAGATACCACTCTCTGAGTTCTGCCAGTGAGGAAGGATTTAAACCACTTGAGGACTGTACTAGTCAGACCACAAATGAGCCTCAGGTGCTCAAGCAGCACCCCATGGTCCACGGTGTCAAAAGCTGAAGAGAGAGATCAAAGAGCACCAAGATTGAAAGGCTTCTCCAATCTGCAGCCATCAGGAGATCATTGAGCACCCGAACCAGCACAGTCTTGGTACTGTTCCTCTTTTGAAAACTGGATTGGAGAGGTCCATAGTTGTTATGGATGGTCAAGTGGTTCTCCAATTGTACCGCTGCTACTTTCTCAATAACCTTCCCTATAAAGGGAAGGTTTGAGATTGGCCTGTAGTTGGCCAGAGAGTCTGGGTCCAGTGAAGTCTTCTTCAGGAGGGGTGTCACCACCACCTCCTTCAGGGAGCTAGGGAACTCAATCAAATCAAGGGAGCACCAGACACTCTGTGCCAGAACCGGACCGATAATATCACAACAACCCATAATCAGGGAAGTTGGGCCTGGATCCAGACTACAGCATGTAGGGCACATACTCTGGACAATCCGCATGGCATCTGCGAACTCTGGCTGGTCAAAGGTACTCCAGGAAATATGGGGGACACTGACCAAGCACCGATCAATAGCGTCCCCCATAGAGCGAATCAGGAGGATCTCCGTCCTGATATCGGCAACATTATTCGCAAAGAACAGAACAAGTTCATCACATTCTGATTGCAAAAAGGCTCTTCAAGGCTGTGCATAGGCTGGGTTGCACAGCCTGTCAACAGTTCAAAACAGCTGAGCCAGTAGGTTCTGAGTGACAGCGATCTTCCCGGACAGGAATTTTGCCTTTTTAAGGGAGATCGCTAATTGGTAGACTTGATAATGTTCCACCAATCTAAAGTGGTCAGCATCTAGGGTGGATTTTCTCCAGCGCCACTCTAATCTTCATCCTAGTCACTGCAACTCCTTCAGGGTCCCATTAAACCTAGGGGCCTGAGGGTGAAGGGAGAGAGGATGAACACAGACTTGAGCAATAGAATCCAGTGCTGTGGAGAAGGCCTTGTTATAGGCCAGAACCAAAGCCTCAGGACTCCTGTTAGCCACAGGAAACTCCAAGAGGTCAATCACTGCCACTAAGCCTTCAGGGCTTACATCCCATAAAGGGTGGTAACTGACCATTTCTACAGGGATAGACCTATGAAGAGGGGCAAAATATTGAACCCCATGGTGCAGTGATCAGAAATAACTGAAAGGTTCCACCCCCAAATCAGAGGCTTCGATCCTTAGGAGGAAGACCAAATCAAAGGAGTGACCATGTTTATGGGTAGCAGAGATAACAATCTGTGTGAGGCCCAGAGATGTCATCAGCTGGGGGAAGTGTTGTCTAAATTGCAAGAGTTCATCATCAACCCAGGTATTGAAGTCTCCCAGGACCATCAGTCTGAGTGACTCGAATGCCATGTCGATCATGAAATCCACAACTTCCTGCAAGAATCACTTCCCATCCCTGGTGGATGGTGGATGAGAGCTATCCTACACCCTACACCTGCTACCACAGTACACTTGAATGATTTGGCCTCCTTAACTGGTACACTCATGAGGCCCAATTCAGTCTTAAAACAGACCACAACCCCTGCTTGCGGTCCAGTCTCGAGCGGTGTATCACCAAGTACCTGGCTAGAGTTGCCGCCTCCAATGTGGGGCCAGCATTTTCATCTAGCCAGGTATCGGTGATGCAGGCCAGATCAGTTGTTGCAAAAAGAAATGCAATAATTGCAGTCTTATTCTTAATTGATCTGGCATTGTATGTCACTGCTAGAGTTGGATGGGTATTCAGGGCAGTCTCAGCTACTTGCCCACCAACAGTGGTGGTGCCCTTGGGTATGAGGACCAGACATGGCAGACCACAATCCAGACTCCATTTTGCCCCAGGGCATCTTCTGGGTCCCGTTTATTTGTCCTCTGATGTCCACCCCCCCCATGGATGATACCCAAAGGTCGACAGTGCTGGTAAGTTGACAGCATTAAGGGGAGGAACAGGTGGAGGGCACAGAGATCAGAGAATGAATAGAGCATGACCAGGAGGAAGGCCTACAACACATTTTACAGGCTTAATAAAATTAAAATGCACCAAGTCCATAAAGAGAACCCCCTAATAAACTCAAAATAAAACAAGCCCAACCCAATAACTTGCACTTACAAAACTACAAGTATGAATAACACAAGCAAAAAGGCTGCCTAACACTAAATGTTTAAAATAAACACCTATTAGAAACTCCCCCACTCTGTCTCACAAAGGGGAGAGGTTTAATAATATACAAATGAAACTAAAGTAACCAACCCAATTTTAAACAATAAGCTATAATAAAATGCCCTAAATTATAGCAAAAGTACAATAAAATACCCACACCCCCCAAAAGCAAAAACTAAAATAGAAAATAAACAAGTTTTCTTTAAACTGCATGAATATTTCAGTCTAGCACTCAATTCTCAAATCAACAGTCAGTCTGAAGTAAAGAAATACAAAGCCAAAAGGCAGAAATCCAATGAGGGATTACCACTTTAAGAACTGTAAGTAAAGAAATAAAATAAAAAATAAACAAAGTAACACCATAAAGTAAGTAACACAAGGTAGTAATTCTCTGGCAACCCTCTCTCACTGGGTATACCAGGATCAAAAAGAAAAGAAAAAATGCAACCTGGAGATGTTCAGACCCCAAAGCCCTCTCACAGCCAGGGAATACTAAAAGTCATGGCACTCTCACTGCCCGTAATAAGAAATCCAGTAATCTCCTCACATTGGAGATAAGGGAGGCAGTAAATAAAATAATAAAGTTAGGATACCCGAGGCCTCTCACTGACAGCGGGTACCAGGAAAAAAGACACTCTCACTGTCTAAAAAAGATTCAAAGTCTGACCGTAATTCCGGAAAGAATGAAGGACTTTCTGATGAGCCAAAGTTCAATGCAGTTAATAATCCATACTTGGGGAACCCTGCCTGTGAGGGCAGGCCACCAGAAAATAACTATTCTGCAACTACGGCACTCTACACAGACCAGCCCTATGACTGGCCCAGCAAAATGGCCTAGGCAGACCACACACTTTCTGGCTGGCTCTCCTACCCACCCAGTCCAGCCTGCCTGAGCAGAGTAGAATTCAGTGACCAAACCCCAGCAAAATGCAGGGCCTCCAATTGCAATGGAAAAATTCCAAGCTCAGCAATTCAGCTGGATGAGCCAACATAAAATCATAGTCTCCATGAAACTCCAGGACATCAAACAAATCCACTTTATAAAGAACTCTCCTTCCTTAACAAACCAGCCCCCTTCTTGCTTTTCATTTAGGTTCACTTCAGCTTCCACCAGTTCACTCCAAGGCTTCTCACCCACTATCTTCCTTCAAGGCACATGACAGTGAGCACATCCCCATCCTTAATGCTCTCTCAGTACTTCAAGGTGTAATAAGGTCCCAGAGCTCCCGCTAACAGACAGAGTGGTATTGGAGCAAGTCTGGACAGTCTCAGTGCACACTACAGGGCCATCAGTAAAAACACTGGTAAAGCTCAGAGGCAAACAGTGAGCTCTTCCACCGCTAGCTCTGTCCAACCCGAAGCAGACACTCGTGGGAGGCAGAACAAGGTAATAAAAACGGGGAAATGAAACAAAATGAGAGGTAAGATAAAGCAGTTTATAAAACAAACTAGTTGGGAAATCATGAAACAAGGCAGTGAACAGATAAGGGATAAAATGAGGGATAAAACGGAGACACTTCATGGCGCGCTCAGTGCGGCGGCCATCATTCTTCTCAATGTGAAGTTCTAATTTGCATCACACTACTGCATCTAGTACTTTGCGTCATACTAGCAGCTTATAATAACATTTCTAAAGTGCTAAGGACATTCTGGGAATGCTATGCTGAAGAGGTATGTTTTTAAAGCAGTCTTAAAACTCTCGATGGTCAGACACTCCCTTACCTGATGATGTAGAGAGTTCCACAGGGTGGGGACCACAAAAGCAAAAGAATGGGCCCCCAAAGTTTTAAATCAAACCCTGGGAACCTCTAGCAATCCCTTGTCAGAAGAACAGAGGGGGCAGTAGGGACAGAGGAGATCTTGCAAGTGATGGGGTCCCTGTTTGTGTAGGCTTTGTAGGTAAGTAGTCTGATCTTGATGGTGATCTGCCACTGTACCAGTAGCCAGTGCAGTCTGCAGAGCAGAGGAGTGATATGGCTAGATCTTAAGGTGCCAGTCAACAACATGGCTGCTGCATTCTGCACCAGCTGCAAGTGGCAGATATTGATCCCTGGCAGCCGTAGGTAGAGGGCATTACAGTAGTCAAGGTGGGAGGTCACTAAAGCATGGACCAAAGTTGGAAGATCATTGGGCAGTACCAGGTGCTTTACCGGGCAATATTCCTCAGATGGTAAAAAGAGGCCTTGACGACGACTGACACCTGAGATTTAAGTGTCAGGCTATCATCAAAAATAATCCCCAGCTTCCAGACCCAGTCAGAGGTCGTCAGCTGAACACCACTGGGCCAGAGCCTGGAAGGCTGTCCAGCCAGTGAACCCATACCCTGATGACCTGGGTCCACCACCAACACCTCAGTTTTAGCTGGGTTCAACCCCAGCCAGCTGGCACTCATCCAATCCTGGATCTCAGAGAGGCAGTTATTAAAGACCGAGATGGCATCACCCTGCTCAGGTACAAAGGACATATACAGACATGGACTGTACCAGACAGTCCGCAGATGAAATCTTCTTATTAGATATTTGTAAAGCAACTGCTTGGACAACAGTACACACCACTACAAAGCACTAGTGCATAATGTAAAGGATGGATGCCAGCTTTAGAACTGCTGTCTTGCAGAACCTTTTTCATAGCTAGATTCTGAACCCAGCCTCTCAATGTCCTGCTGTATAGTCTACTTCGAGTATTATTACCATTAAGTGAGGGATTCCTGGGGTTAGAAGAAAAAATTACTCACCGCAGTAATGTTGTTTATTCTCAGTGATCTCTCAGTATGGTTACACTCCCACCATGCCTCCCCTTCCAGAACCTGAAAATGGGTTCTCAGTTCTTTTAAGGTTGCTTAAGCATTAATAATGCAGTTACTCTACAATTGCAGTATTTTTTAACATTTTCTATGAACCTTTTGCATTTACCTATTTTTAATTGATTTTTTTTTCAAAATTTGAAATCTACATACATTTTGACAGCCACATAGCTAGAGTCACTAGCCACCACTCTACTCTGTCTGCAGAAGCAAATCTGACAACTGACACAGTGGAGTGCGGCAGCAGAGTTGTTTGAAACAGTATTCTAAATTCTGTATTAGAATGTTCAGTCTCTAGGGCATCTGCCTCCTAGGAAATGATTCCTAGAGTGCATCTATAGAAAGGGATTCCTGAGAAGAAACAACATTACTTTGGTGAGTAATTTTTTTCCTTCCCTCATTATGGTCAACAGCAGAAGTTATCACATAAGAGTGTTCATTTACAGTAGCTCAATTAATTCAGAGTCCGAGTCTGATTAGGAAGTTTATAAAAAGTTGTCAGTAATAATTGCTTTAAACTAGATTTCTCCAAAGAGGTCTCTACTAACTCTTTTACTCTATTCTTCTCCAGTTGTAATCCTTTCTTTACATTTATCAGTGGGGAGGAATTAGAATTATTCTCATTGATGATCTCACTAAGTTTATTTGGAATAGTGTCATTAAAATCTTTCAGTTATACAGTATTTATTTTTTTATTTTATTTATTTAGTTCTTGGAGTAACACCTTTGAGTGGATGCTCATTAAATAGGTTCCACGTCAGTTGACAAAAAACAGTAAAGTATGAAGTGATGAGTCATTATACATAGTTGGTACAGATAATTACAAATATATTAACACAATAGGATGGAAGCAGCTAAGGCATTGTACAGTGTATGCCAGCATCAGTAATTAGAATCACACTACTAAATTGGACACATAGGTAGTAACAGTTGGAAATGACAGAGAGGAGAGGTCAAGGGGAGGGAGAGGGGAGTGGGAGAGGGGGATGCACATAGCGGGGGGCGTGATGTAGTAGAGGTGCCCAAGAAAGGAGGCAGGGCGAGGATCAGGGAAGTGCTGAGGTTGAGCTGCACCAACTGAGAACAGTTGGCAGAGGAGGTTAAGTGCTGGCAGGAGATTACTGATATGGGAGGGGACCTAGTAGAAGCAAATACAGTTGCCAGTTGTAACAAGATGTTGATGAAGATTTCGTTTGAAAGAACCAGTTAATGCAGCAACAGTAATGTCTGGTGGCAGACAGTTGGTCCGGAGAGGGGCGTGGTGAGAGAATGCACATTAGGCCATGGCAATGCAGCATCTGGGAACATTGAAGACTGGTAGAACTTCTGGTTTGATGAGTACTCATATGGGGGGGGTTAGAAGGTTCTGTACCCCCATTGGTAGTAAATTTAAAGAGACTTTTTTTGGCGAGGAGGCAGGTTTGGTATCTGGTTCTGCCTTTCAGTTGGAGCCAGCCTGCCTGGGTATAAAGATCACAAGTGTGCATGAGTCTTGCAGCACCTGTGAGAAGATGGAAAGCCTTGTATAAAGCAAGAGAGATGCAGTGAAGTGCAGTGTCAGTCACTGACCCATATATAACCAGACCACAGTCAATAAGAGAGACAACTGAATTGTGCATGGCCAGGTTCAATGCTTCATGTGTAAGACTGTGTTTATAATGATAGAGTATCCCAATTCTTGTATTAATCACCCTTGTAGTATTATCTATATGTTGGGCAAAGTACAGGGTGGAGTCAGTTGTGATGCCCAGGTACCTGAAGTGCTGAACGAGTTCAAGTGAAGCCCCACTGTCATTTTTGATTGTTAGGGGGAAGGCCTTGTGTTTGCTTAGGGAGCTGGAGTACCACATGGTCTTAGTTTTTTATAGTTTATAATGAGTCTGTGCTCTTTAAGCCATTTTTCTGTAGATGAAAACCCTCTTTGAAGAGATCCCTCTACAAGTTCAGGGCAAGGGTTGCTAGTGAATATAACTGCATCATCAGCATAGAGGAGCATCTGACCTGGACAGGAGACCAGGAGTTTCTTTAGGAATAAACTAAAGAGTAATGGCCCCAGGATTGACCATTGTGGGACACCAGAATGGGCAGGTCTGCTTTCAGAGAGGACATCCCCAATCCTAACCTGCTGGGAGCAGTTCTTTAGGTAGCTGTTGAACCATTTCATGGTTTCTGATGAGAGCCCAATGTCTGTTAGCTGTTTGAGGAGGAGTGCATGATGCACCATATCAAATGCCTTGGATAAGTCGATAAAGACTGCTCCTACCAGGTGGCCTTGATCTAGAGCATGGTGGATGTAACCAGTGAATTCCAGTAAAGCCGTGATAGTACTGCGTCAACTCCGGAACCCATGTTTTTCTAGACATTGAAATTGGTGAAGGTTCAGATATTCGAGAAGCTGGTCTGCCACAATCCACTCAAAAGCTTTAGAGAGTAGAGGGAGTATGGGGATCTTCCTGTAGTTATTATGCAAAGTCTGGTCCCCACTTTTGTGCACTGGAGTTACAGTTGCAGATTTCTGTCATTGGGGGAATTGGGAGTGGCAGAGGGACAGTTTGATTATTTTAGTCAATGGGCCAAGAATCTCCTCCAGGGTCAGATTAACAAATTTAAGGTACAGGGTATCCCCACAATGTCTTGATTTCCCCAAGTACCTTTTCCAGATATTCTCTGACTTCAGTTTCAGAGACTTCCTTGAAATAAAACAACGGGTGGTTAGGAGATAGTCCTGATTTGCCATAGAGTTCATTAAGATTGATAGGATTGAAATAATCTGCTGGGAATACACTACTTAGGTCTGTGAATGCATTGTTCAGAGAGTTAGCTATGAGAAGCGGGTCCAAAGATGGTATGCCTTCGATATTAAGTATTGTAGGGGCAGTTTAGGGATCCCTACCAGTGATGTCATTAAGGTTGGCTCGGAAGGATTTGTTGTTGTTCCATGAGCTGGAGATGACTTCTTTATAGTATGTACTTTTAGCAAGCCAAATAGCTTTTGTGCACTCATTTCTGGCTTTTTTATAGCATTGGATGTAGAGGGGGTGCCATGCACTCGCGCCTTATGCCATAGGTGGTCTCTTGCATTGAGTTGTTCTATTAAGTCCGGAGTAATCCAGGGGTTGCAAGATCCTTTGATTTTTCTTGTCTTTACTGGTGCATGCTTATTGCAGACAGTATTGAATTTAGATATGAAGAGGTGTAGTGCTATATCCATGTCACTTACTTCATGCAGGTCCATCCAGTCTAAGTATTGCAGGTGTGCTTTTAGCTGTGCTACATGCTCCTTTAAGAGAACCCAGTTAGTTATATTTCTGGAAAGGGGTTTACAATAATTGTTGAACCATGAGCACTTAACAGGGGAGTGGCCACTCATCGAGTCAGGGAGGGCAGTAATATTGGTGATATGTGTAGGTCAGTTAGAGAGCACCCAATCAAGCAAGGTGCTGGTCCCAGTTTTATAGTTGACTCTGGTTGGTGTCTCGACCATTTGGGAGAAATGGATGGCTGATAAGGCATCCTTAAAGAGGAAACTGTAGGGGAGAGCCAGTTGATGTTAAAGTCCCCTAACATCACAACTTCATTATTTAGGCTCAGGGTACTGATACAGTCCATTAGGTTGCAGGTGCCAGCCATGGTAATTTTAAGCAGGATGTAGATGGAGAGTAGCGTAAGCACACTGTTGTGTGCACCCAGCAGCAGTCTGACGACCAGTACATGCAAGTTGTCACTACAACTGAGGATGGGTAGGATATGCCCCTGAAAAGAATCCTTCATGTAAATGACACAACCACCTCCTCTTTTCTTTAGGCAGTCCTGTTGGAACAAAGTGTAGCCAGGCAGTGTGATGGCAACATCCAGTATCTTGGGTGAGAGCCATGATTCCACTATGGAAAGAACATCAGGGTTATGTTGAGTAACCCACACTTTCAGGTTGTCCATCTTGGGAAGTAGATTGCAGATATTTATAGAGGCTAGTGTTAGACTGGCTGGTCTTTGTGGCTGTGTGTTCAAGTTATAGGGTGGACCAGGGTTAGGGAGAACATTGCCTGACAGCAGAAGTAGTAGTATCAGGAGACGTACAAGATGGTCCAATAAAGGTTTATTATTTTGTGACCACTTTCTTTTACTGAGTGTGCATACTTTCTTGGTACCTAGGTAGGCAACATATCCAGGGAAGAGTTGTACCATAGAGGGAAAATTAGGCAGGAAATACTGTGACCATATCCTGTGAGGCCCATTCTGGTTGCTGGGAGTAGCGGTAGTCAAATGATAAAGGGAGGTCATGGTAACATACAGATTATGCATGACCTATAGGTGGTTATGTTGAGCAAATGAGGGTGGAAGTATTACAGTGGGATCCAGAAAGGGAAATCAGAGTGAGCAAAATGATGCCCTGGAAGGTCCCAGTGGTCATAGGGAACATTATATTGCACACAGTTAAACGACATGATCTATTCAGTAGAAAGTTGTGACCAGTGAGTAAGACTTAAGTAACCAAAGTTTAGGACATCCTATGTTAAAATGGCCTGGGTAAACAGGAGGTTAGAACAGAAGGGGGATATCAAGTGTGGTAGAATCATTCACTGAAACACTCATTTTTATGTTCACCCTTCCACTTGCACAAAGTGAACATATTAGTATGATAGAGGATTTTGAGAGGTGTGTCACTGTTGGTCCAATGCAGGGCAGTCTGTAAGTCAGTCAACAATGTCAGACCAATCATCAGACATGCTGATCATGACACTGTTCTGGTCTTACTCTGCAGAAACATCTACGTAGTTCAAAGAAAAATGCCAGCTGAATCATAAGGTGTATCTTTCTTTTGATCTGCATAAGCCACCCAACAGGCAGAGCTGATCACCGTCATGATCAGCCTGCTGTTGTCCTCCCCCCAACATAAAAACAATCCCTCCTACCCTCTGCCAAATGTCCCTCCCACCTTCCATTGCTTCCCGCTCTTAATTTTTCAGCACCAATGTGCCTAATCTCCAGTGCCTGCTAGATCTCACATCCCACCCATTTTCACGTGCAACACCAGGAAGCCTACCCCCAATGCATGAAAACATAACACTGATATTGGGGTTCCCTACCCAAGTGTCAGTACCAGGGAAATTGTCCCTTGTAGTCTTTTTTATTTTTATACACCTTGTAAAAAAGAAAACCTTTCATCAATGTCTATTGCAGCCACTGGCATACTGCTGCTATAACACTCCCCCACCCCACTCTCCCACTCGGCACCCACCACCCCACACCCTCACATCCCTTACTTTTAATTTCCCAACACCTAGGTGCTCAATCCCTGGTTCCAGCTAGTACCCCCACCCCACCCATTTTCTCTGTACAACACTAAGGGGCCCAGCCCCAGTGCCACCAAATGTAACACCAACACTGCAGTGCCAAATCCCCAGTGTCAATATCTGAAATATAGAAAACCATCCCTCAAAGTCATTTTTTATTTTTATACACCCTGTAAAAATGAAAATAATCCATCAATGTTTGTTGCAGCTGCCAGCATACCACTGCCATTACCCTTCCCTCACCTGACCATCCCACTCAACATCTACCACCCCACACCCCTTACTTACCTACCAGGGGTATAGTATCATAATTCTGTCTGGACCGGAGACACATCTTCACTCTTCATTGCTGGACTGGGAACTGAAGAAATCAGGTAGGCAGTTCAATGTATTTTAATGGGTTTGAACTTGCCTTCATAACTTGGTAATTTTTAAATATTTTCCCCAAATTTTCAACATTGCCTTTTTGGGACCTCACCTCAAGAGCAAGGGTGGTGACATTATTCAAATCCACCCCAAAAGGAGATTTCACAGTTGCTGCATGAAATTACCTTTCAGGCAGAATTTGAGAATATTCCCTACCCTGTTCATGTGGTGGGGTAATACAAAAGCTACATTGAAAATCTGGAGTAAAACTATTTAAAAACAACAACATTATGAGCTTACACTGAATTTTTTCGCCACACACTTTTAACTTTAGTCATTTTCAATATTTTGACCCAAAATTTTCAACATAACTATTTTTTTCACACCACTTGTTATTTTTCATATCTTGCTGAAAATGTGTTGTGCTGTAAAATCACCTTTTGGGCAAGATTTGAACATTTTGTATGTCCTTGTTCATTAGGTAGGATCATAAGAAGGCCAGGTTGAAAATTTGGAGTACAAATATTTAAAAAACAACAAAGATATAAGTGTAAGTTGAAATTTTTCAATGCACTCTTGTAACTTTGGTAATTTTCAATATTTTGACCTTGATTTTCAACATACGCATATTTTCATATCACCTCATGAATGAGATAGCTGTCATTTTTCAAATTCTTGCCAATATATGTTTTCACACTTGTGATGCAAAATGACGTTTCTGCCACTATTTTATAAATGGCATTTGTCATATTCAGAGGAAGTGGTCAGAAAAAGATTATGAGTCCAAAATGTGAAAAAACAACTAAGTTATGAAGAAACCTTGACTTGTTCCAACATTTACTCATAACTTTATTTTTGCAGATATTGTCCCCTAATGATTAACATATCCCTTACATAGATTCATAGACAATGTCGGCAGATAAGGGCCTATGACCCACCCAGTCTGCCCATTTGAGCTTGTAAGTTCAGTTTATGTTTTCCTAGAAGTCTGTTGCGCCTTACCCCTGACCTCTAGAATTCTTTTATGTCTATCCTATGCATTCTTAAATCCCGTGATTGTTTCAGTCCCCACCGCTTCCCCTGGCAGGGTGTTCCACTTGTCCACCCTTGTGTTACCCCACCTCCTGAACATAAGAGGTGTCATTTTTCAGATCCTCTCCAGAGGTGTCATTTTTCCAAATCCCCTCCAAAACTTGTTTTCACAGTCTCACTGCTAAACCACCTTTCAGATGGGATTTTTAAAATTCCACCTGTCTTGAGCATAACGTCAGATCATAAAAAGACTGTTGGAAATGTGGGATCATAATGTGGGAGCCCACTGAAAATTAAATATTCCATCTCAGCTGGCCTATCCTGGGTAAATGCCACCTATAAATATGTAACTGCAAAACACCACTGAAAATGAGATATTGCACCTGATCTGGACTGTCCTGTGTAAATGTATAGTGAAAATGTGTGCAAGCAAGACATGATACAACAGCAATGCAAGCGGTGAATATTTGGCATTGACAAATGCTTGTTACATTTTTTTTGCAAAGCTGTGAACATATTAGTGTTAGACTGCTGTAAAGGGACTTTTAAGGGCATGTCCCACCTCCACCTATCACAGCTTCAGAATACCAACTCTTTACCTAATTCTGCCCACTGTGTACATTTCTCCTCCTATTCTCTTTGAAGTCCTCACCCAGTCTCAGGGCTGGAAATAAAGTTTCCTTTTTTGTGTTACTCCTAATTCTGACTGCTTGAAACCTTACCCCTGCTTCCCATTCCACATATGTGCTACTGTTTACTACTTTCTTATGTTTTGCAGTTCAGTGTTTTGCTTCTCAGGGAATGGCAGAGATGTTGCACAACTTATGTAGTTTTCATACCCATGATGCAGTGCTTGCAATTCATGGAATTGAAGGGGAATTAAAGTCATCATTTGCAAAAAAAAATGTTGTGCACTGTGTGTTGATGTGTAGATGTATTCCTAGTAAGTCCTTCCCTTTATTTGCTAAAAGGAGTTTGTTTTTTTCTAAATTTGCTTCATGGTTTTATGCCCCCTGGTGACCTCCATGTAAACAATTTTATGACACTTTTTTCCCAAAATGCCTCCTGTTCCAAGTGACAGTGATGTGTCCAGGACCATTGATTCAGAGAGTAATAACTGCTACTGCAGCAACCTACTGTTCAGAGCCTGCTATTTTGGCTACGGCTAAATAACTGTGTCATATACAGGCTTTCTTTTTCTAGATATGTGTCTAGGCCAAGCTTTCATAAGTCAATATTTTGCTTTTAAAGCTTTTCATTTCATCAGTCTACACACAACCATTGAAAAAGCACACAAATTACCTAACGTCACAAATGCTATAATTAGTGAAAACTCTAGCTGTTACCTTACAAAGTATCCCACTCAATTATACCTCAGGCACTTGCCATCTATAAATGTAGCCTTCATTAGAGCTCCCTGGACAAATAGAGTTACTTAAAATCACAGCACTACTATTGTAAATTTGAGAGAAGAAACAACTCTTGTTGAATTAATGGTCCTGGATACATCGCTGTCACATAGGATAGGAGGCATTGTAGACCTATGCATTTTTCTTTATGTATTTGTTTACAGTGATGATATTTTCAGTCAGAAAAGGTCAGTTAACTTTACACAGTACTCAAGAGAGTCTCAAGACAGCAGATGCTGTTCAGTGAGTGTGTGTTTGCATTATAGCCAGATCGTTATCAAAACAAATTATAACTGCCTATCTCCACTGGAAAAACAATGAGCTGGAATGAAAAAGATAGTTTTAGCATTCAATAAATGCCTGTCTAAACAGATGCAACACAACTTCAGGCCCACCTTAAAGGCTTCCACTTCACTGTGATAAAACTTCTTAACTCATTGATCGGTTTAGGAAAGGAACCATGATACTCTTCTTACCGGTGTGTTTTGAACACTAAAATTATAGCAGCTTGATCATTACAACATACAGCAGCACCAACCAGGATGCAAGACAGTAATGTTGCGGTATTATCACAAAATATTTCAGTACTGTATACTGCAGAGAACAATGTAATTCAATGACAATTAATCCTTTTTGTCATGCAGTATTGTGAGACATACATAGATTAGTATTCGGATCACATATGTATACCTGTGGGTATTTAAGTCTTGTGTATTTGTAATAATCATACCCCCTGATGAAGCCCCTTTTGCAAAGCACTGGGGTTTTGGTGGCTGGCCAAAGGACTTGGGTAGGTCTTTTTGCAATTAGTAATTGCTTACTTTTTATGGCTTCAGGTATTTGTGAGGCAATAGTTGGAAGCACAATAAAGATGTTTTTTTTATGAGACAATCTCAAAGCCTTTGCTATATATTTGCTAAGCAGTGTTTGGTTGCTTTATTGTGGTTTTAGACCTGACCCCATTGCTCATCTTTCACTTGTATGGTTACAAGGCTTTAGTATTTTGTGACATGTCACTTACTGTAGGTTATTGCATTCCATCATGGCTGGCTCTGCTATAAATAAACAAGGCTCAATAAATAAACTCAGGAAGTAAGCTGAATTTGTTTATAAAGCATAGCAATACATTGGTATCAATCTAAACTGTGAGAGGGTATTGGATTGGTGGCATGCCCCTTCTTCAACTAGCATAGCTCATGAATAGTGATTTTTCCTTCCTAATTTCACCCAGTCTCTGCCTTTTTCTACCTTTTATAGACCTTGACTAGACATAAAGCTGGAAAATGCAAAGTAATGGATTTACTTGTGCAATTCCTAAGACATGCACAAACCCTTGAACCTGGTTTTATTTCAATTTCATTGTTTCTTCCCAATGCTTTCAATATACTCTAAACTGCAGTGAACATAATGAATAGCATTCTCTACTACTTTACATTTGATGCTTAGTGGGAATGCTTCCTTTCACCTTTCCTTGATCTCTGCCATTCCCTCTCCCATATACTTGCTGTCAAACCCTCCATGATCGCTGACCCCCCACAACATGTCACCATGCTCCATATACACTTGCCACTCTGCAGCAATTGCTCACTCCCCCACTCCACATTCTCACCCTCACCCAAAAATGCCATCATGCCCTATAATAATCAGTGCATGCTGTTGGCCACCTGCTCTTTCTCTCCCCTCCCACTCCATGATCTATGCCCCCCACAACGTCCCATTAATTCCTGGTAAGTCACATTATCCACTGTTCATCACTTAATCTGTATCCCTCCCCTCATCAATCTCTACTCCCCCAAATTTCTGGGTTCTACATATACATTAGTCACTCTGTGGCACTTAATCTCTCCCACCCTGCCTCAAACATCTCACCACTCCTGAAACTTCATATTATCCATTCTGTGCCATTTGATCTCCAGTCTTCCTCTCCCTAACCCCCACGACATACCACTAGAGCCAGGTGAAATTTATCTTCCACCAGTGAAATTTTTGTGAATTGCTGATTTCATTTCTGTGAACCTAAACAAAATTTCCAAGAAAAGTTTGTGAAATTTTGCCAAAATTTAAATTTTAGCAATGTCCATCTAATTTCAAATGCATTAGTCTAAATTGCACAATATTTTGGAAGATGAAATTACAAAGGCCCATACAGATGTGCACCAAGTGGTCTCTAATTGTAAAGGTGACTGAGTTTTAAGCCCCCAAACATTAACAATTTTAAAATTACATTTTGCAATTATGTAAGCTGCAGAATTTTAAGTTCCTGTAACTTTAAAACTAGAGAACATAATATCACCAAATTTGTTAGCTTCACCGACCCTAAATATTACGCTTTGAGGCCACCCAAGGCCCAGCGGCATAGCATCACACTGCCATGCTGACGACCCAGGTTCAGAAGTGAGCCCGGGAAGTTAGGTCAGGAAGTAGGCTATAGCTGAGATAGCTGCTGTTTGGCAGTGCATCTCAGTTGAGGAAGGTTGGCAGTGGATTCAGCTAGCAAAGCAATACCTACTTCTGGGCCAGGGAGATTTCTTCTTCCACAGGAAAAGCTGTGTTGTGTTTTGAAATTCAGTATACTTTATTGGATTTCACAATAGAATACAGCAAACAAACAAACACATAAAACCAAACATCCCATCCCATGCCCCCCCCACCACCTCCACCCCTCTCAGGTGAAGAAAATAGGACTAAAACAATATTTCAGCATAGAAAAAGAAAAAGAACCCTTCCACACGAGTACAAAAAATATAACATAGTGTAACAACACAGATTATCACTCATCTAATGATGCCCAAAAGAAGAGAGCATAGAGTATGCAGCTTATTCCATTTCTTGTGATACAAGTCCATCTTATTATGAATAATAGCTGCCATTTTTTCCAATCGTAGGTTGGACAGGAGTTCCTGCAGCCACTTATGGTAAGAAAATGACTTCTGATCAGTCCAATGGCATAGGACGAGCCGTTTGACTAATAGAGAAATCATAGCTGTATGGTATTTCCTTTCCCATATTGCTAACTCACTATAGTCCCCTAGGACACACATTTCTGGTGTAAAAAAGCCCATCCAAACCCAATAAGGGAATAACTTTAGTTCAGATTTGTTCCCATAAAGATGCCACTGTAGGACAATCCCATAAAACATGAAAAAACTAGCCCTCAGCCTGCCCACATCTAGTACAAAGAGGGGAACTTAATTTACCCATCTTAGCTAATTTTAAAGGTGTAAAATACATGTTGTATATATTATAGAGCTGAGTAAGGTGAAGCTTGTCTTTGGAGATATATCGGTAAAGGTTCTCCCACACTCTTTTCCAATTAAAAGCCCACTGTGGGAGGGCTGAGGACCAATAATCAGATTGTCCAGTAATATTGGGAAAAACCAGGGGAAAAAGAAAAGCAGAACTACACGATACCTGATGTGGCTGTGCCACCATATCCATTATGGACTGCAGGAGCCCACTGTGATCATTCGTTCAGGGCATAGGACCAAACCATTAGAGTAATACAAGGCAAAGCTGGAACACCATAAAAACAAATCTAGTACTTAACTGGAGCATAACTAATATATTCTGAGAAGTCATGAGGCGGGCATCCTGTAGCCGGTCACCACACACCCTTTTCCCCACTAACAGGGGCAAACAAGCCTCCACCAAAACTACCCCTCCTATGGTAAAATTGGTGTTTTGGAGGACCAGTTGAGTCACATCTATAAGGGGATTGTAGTGCATCCACTTTCATAGCTGAGCATAAGCTCACAAGGAGGTTCATATAATGGAGTCTCAAAGATTCACCGCCAGCAATTTGAAAGGAACATGGAAGAGACAAGAAGGGGAAAACCCTGCCTCAGTAATGAGAGCTGTCTCTAGTTTCAACCAAATGGGAATGTCAGAAGTTGAACAACTATTTGAAGATTGAGTCAGCCACCCAAAGAACTTGCCAACATGACTAGCAAGGTAGTAAAGAAAAAAACTGAGTAACTTAAGTCCACCCAAGGTTTTATTTGCTGATAAGCGATTATATGTTCTTCTTGGGGGGTTTCCTTGCCAGATAAAGTTCAAAATAACCATATGAAGATGTTTAAACCTGGCCTAGGTGAGCACAACATTCATTGCATAAAGTGGATAGAACAGACATGGAAAGACATTCATTTTAACAACATTTATCCATCCCCAAAAAGCAAGCGGCGGGGATGACCATCTTTTGAGGTCATGTTGTATGGTAGTTACCAACTCATCTAAATTAAGTTTCTTAAATAAAACAGCACTCCTTGTAAGAGTTATTCCAAGATACTTAAATCGTGTACTAGCCCTGGTTACTCCAATATCCATAATATCTGACCTAGAAACATTGGGGGTTAAGGGCATCACCACGGTCTTGTCTACATTTAGTTTGCAGTGAGAAAACCTCCCAAATTCATCAATAATTGACAGGGCCACAGGTATAGAAATGTGGGGGCTAGTGACATGCAACAAGATGTCATTCATGTATGCAGATAATTGCATGTCAAAGTTTCCTACCCACACCCCGATCAGATGTGGGGACCTCTTAAGTTTGAGCAACAGAGGCTCTAAGTATACTTTAAATAAAAGAGGGGACATGGGGCATCCCTGTTGGGTATCGGAACACAGGGGAAAGACTGATGAAAACACCCTATTACAATAGATTGTAGCACTCGGACAAGAGCAGAGGGCTTTAATCCAGCTGATGAACTTGGATGCGAAGTTAAATCTACCAAGAATGGCAAATAAAAAGGACCAGTTCACTCTATCAAAAGCTTTCTCCATGTCCAGGGAGACCAAGGCCATGGGAGCTATGGCCTCCTGGGATACAGAGAATAGATGGAACAGTTTACAAAGATGACCAGCTGAGGATTGAGATTGCATAAATTCAACCTGTTTGTGACTAATATGCCTGTCTCAAACTTTGTTAATCCAGGTAGCCAACATTTTAGCCAGCATCTTCATATCATAATTCATAAGGGAGAGAGGCCTGTAACTGCTAACTCTTTCCAGAGGCTTGCCCGGTTTAGACAAAACCACTATCATAGCCTCAAGTAAACATGTCTGCTATGCCAGAATTACACAGATAGAAGAAAAGGCAATGCACCAGGGAACTAATTCTTTATAAAAAGCTTTATAAAAATTTGGGGAGAAGCAATCAGGTCCAGGGGCCTTATCAGTGGGGAGGGACTGAATAGCTTCTAGAATATCTTGTTGGGTAATTGGCTGTTCCAAGAGCAACTGTTGTGTAGGTGTTAACTGAGGAAGAGAAATCCCCTTCAGGTAGACCTCCAATTCTCCATCTGAAGGGGGGTCGGTGGGAGGGCCATAAAGAGACCAAATATAAGACTCAAATTCACCAGTGATGTCTCAGAGGGACAATTTAGAAGTCACATCCACCTCAGAAATATTAGAGAGGATAGTGTAGAATATCTCCTGCTTATGAAGATGCAAAGCTAGGAGTTGATCTGCCTTCTCTCCTTGATCGATATATATTTTATTTATATATATATATATATATATCTATATGGAACATGTCTTAAAAATAGCATACTCAGCTTTCTCTCTCTCAGACAGTCATTGTATTTATCCTGGATTTTACTCAGTTCTCTCCAGTCCTCCTCTGAGGACACAAGAGACAACTACTTCTCCAAATCCCTAATACGAGTGAGAAGGTGCAAAGTCTCAGCCTCCCTACTATGCTTCCTTCTGGTGGCCAACCTGATAAATTCCCCTCTGAGATAGCTCTTAAAGACACCCCATTCCATGTCCACCTTTTCAATAGTGCCCCCACTGTGAATAACAAAAGTAGCCATTGACTTTTTAATTTTAGCAATGACATGGTCCTCTTTTAGGAGTTGATTATTTACCTTCCATGTAGTGTCCCTCTGGGACTGGGAAGAGACCTTATGTTCTAACCACACGAAAGAGTAGTCCAATAGGATCCTCAAGGCTATCACACAACCCAGTACTCCTTCCACAGCATTCTGGCTTTTCAAAAAGTAATCTATGTGAAAATACAAGCCTTGAGCTGGTAAGTAATATGTGTAGTCTCATACAGTCAGAAATAAATTACGCCAGGGATTACTGAGCCCCACTGTGTCTACCATATCGTGGAGGGTGCACTGAGCAAGAGACAGCTGAGCCTGTATTCTATACTATAGGTTCTGTCCAAGTCCTGAGTAAATGTAACATTCCAATCCCCTACTAAAATAATATGCAGAGACAGTAAAGGAGCCAAGAGAGCAGACAATTCAATAAAAAAGGAGGAAGTATCTACATTTGGTCCATAGACACTGCCAAGCAAAACTTCAGTGTGGTGTAAAGTACCTGCAACAAAAATGTATCATTCCTGTGGATCCTCAAGACTCTGTAAACATTGAAATTTGACATCCCTGGAAATTTAGATGGCCACCCCCTTGTTGTTTGTACTATTGCCAGCTGCAAATACTTGCCCAATTAATTGTCTACAAAAGTGAAGCCCTTCTGAAGCAAGGAAGTGAATTTCTTGCAAGACAGTAATATTGCAATGCATCTGTTTTAGATGTTTAACGATTTGGTATCTTTTGACCCTGGAGCGGGCACATTTCACATTCCAAGATGCATACCTAATATTCAAAGACATGTAAGAACACTGCAACCAATATAAAAACACAGGTCTTGAGAAATATAATAAAGAATGCTAGAACATAAAAAAGACTCCGACACAATGAAACCCACCCCTCAAAATTACCTTCTCTTGAAAACTAAAGTAGTCCCACCCAAGGAGACCCCACCTATCGCTAATTAAGTGATTCTGAATAATAGTAAGGGCCCTAGGCCTAATCCATGCTGCAAGGAAACCTAATATAATTGGGAATATGTCACGGTAGTGCCCCCCCTTCACCATTCCCCCATTAACTAAACCCCCACAACATAAACCCAGCCAAACATACTAACCCTCCTGAACAAACCAACTAACAAACCAACTATCCCCAGTCCAAATAACTGACCTCCTAGAAAATCCCAGCCCATGACACAAATTCACCCTGCCAAAATCCAGCAGCCAAACCTCCAAAATGCTCCCTTCCCAGGTACCCTACCCATCCAGTAGAATACTCCCAAAGGAAACTTACCACCATAAAGGTGTACCTAAAACTAAGTAAAAGAAATATATGCACTAAGCTTATGGTCCCCACATACAAAAAGAATGGGAGGGACAAGCCCTGCAACTAAAAGTTATACTGATAAGAAAGCTGGGAAGTTAGAACAAGAATTGAAGACAAGATAGCCGTTATAGTCAAGGCGGTATACCCCCTAATCCAACATTAACCACTACCCTACACAGTCTACAGTAAAAAATTACTAAGGAAAGAACTAGGATTCGCAGAAAGTAAATCAGAAACCTTAAAAAACCCTCCTCAAGTTATCTCAAGGCCCCTATAGGAAACTGAAATTAAAACTTAACTGGACTCCGATTGCTATAAGTCTCTAAACCTATAGTCTACAGCTCATTTGGCAGCAAATGCTGCACAGCTATATATTCTCAGAGCCTATACATCCTCTAACCAAAACACATATCAATTATAATAAACAAAATGCAATATCCAAGCCAGTAAGGGGAGTTTTAATATGTAGTAGTCTCGTCCGTATAAAACCTCCCATTTCACAAACAATAGTACATCCCATAAAATGAGTTAAATACAAAGATTATTAAGTAACAGGTCAATGCCATATCAACTGACCCAAAAGGGGAGCAATAAGATCTGTGAAGATCCAATTATCCAGTAAGAATTAAAAGTAAAGCAAAGATTGAGACAGCAACTGTCCTTACCCAACATGAATAAAAAAAGCAAGAATTTAACTAGTCAAAATAAAAGCACAAAGTATCACTGAGGCGAAAACAGCCATCACTTAATAAAACTATGTCAAGAGTCAGTCAGCAGTCTGTATGCAATGTTGGAAGTCTATGGCAGAACAAAAAAAAAAGTCTAGCAGCATGAAGTTGAGTGCCAGTAATGAAGCATGTCTAAATGTAGCCAAGCATAGCGATCCAGGTTCCGACAGTAACGTTGAGGTCCAGACATCTTGATCGATCCGTAACAGGGATTCACTACAGAGATAAGTAAAGATCCCATCCAGTGGCAGTTCTTTCTGGAAGAGTCAGCTGAAATCCAAAATAGGGTAAATCCGCATCTTTGGCTCACTACCTTCAGAGCCCAGAACTAAAGCAAGCCAACTAAGGTGTGGTAACTAAACATAGAAGGACAGACTGCCTAATAAAGATCCAGATACCATTAGAAGAAAATCTCCAGTCCATCTGGAAAGTTTCAGGCTGAATAGTAAGAGGCAAGTTCAATTGGGCAAAACAAGTAAACACAAATCTCAGACATATAATAGTCCACCCAGCCAGGATAAAACCAAAAGATAATTCATTCTGGCATTATACCTTAGGCATTCTAACCCACATGGGCAACAATGTTATCCAGAGTCCAAAAGTATCAGGGGAAACAGTCCTCAAAATCCAAGGTAACACCCCACCAATAGCAACAAAACAGAGCTCCATGACCAGGCAATCAAAAGGCCACATTTCCAGAATAGTCCATGAAGAAAAAAAGGAAAGTTAAATCAAGTGCAGAACACATAAGTTAGCTTAGCTAAAGCAGCACATATTATGTCATTAGTGCCAAATTCCCAGTTCCTTGAGGAAGCACATTCAAAATAATCTACCCAGTGTTATAGGTCCAGCATAAGGAAAAATAAAGAAAGTAACCAGAACCTGGTTAAACAATTGAAAAAAAAAACTCCACAAGCACTGGTAGAGATCACAGGTCAAAGAAAATACATAAAGTCGTCGACGCCTGAAACTTGGTGGATTGAAGAAACTCAAGGAACTTCTGTCCCAAATTGACTGGTCTCCTATACAGTTTGTACCTGACATTGACACGGCTCTATCCTTCTTTATCCAGACATTTAATAAAGCCTGTGATATCTTTGCCCCACTGACAACCCGCCGTACCAAAGTGTAGAATGCTCTCTGGGTAACCCCAGCCTTGATCCAACAACTCTAACATAGGGATAACCTATGGCACCTTGCCATTGAAACAGGCCGGTCCTGTGATAGGCAGATGTATGCTGCTGCAAGAAACAAGTGCACCTGAGCCATCAGAAAGGCCAAGGCTGATCATTATCAGTCCTTGCTTACTGCCTCTTGGGGGAATCCCAGAACCTTCTGGGATAATATCAAACAGTTAAATGGGAGCACACACTCTCCCCCACCCTCCCAGATCAACATCAATGGCACTATCTCCTCAGATCCAGCCCTTATAACCAACTACCTCAATGCCTCCTTCATGGATCTTAGCCCTATCCTCCCTACTGATTTTTTCAACCCTCCACCCCCGTCGCCTGCCATAAGCATTGCGCGCCCGTACTTTCACCTCTGTTGTGTCTCCGCCCAAGAACTCAAACCTCACCTAGTCAATGCCCTTAGGAGTAATAGTATGGGCAATGACACCCTGGACTCATGTATCCTTTGACTGGTTTTAGACCTGGTCCTTACCCCGATCACCTGCCTCATCAATCGATCTCTCTGCCTGGGGCAATTTCCATCTGTCTGGAAAATCGCCACAGTCACTCCCATTCTTAAAGGTGGTGACAGGTCTGTGGCTGGAAACTACCTGCCTATCTCCATTCTCTCTCCTCTCTCCAAAGCCTTGGAAAAGGTGGTGGCTTCTCAAATCACTGACTACCTCACCAACTACAATGCCCTCTGTCCTGAACAGCACGGTTTCCGTGCTGCATAGTACCAGTACTACCCTCCTAGAGTTTTCCAATTTTCTCGACTCCTCCATAGACATGGGCTCTCTGGCTGGTGTTGTGTTCATAGACCTCTCTAAAGCTTTCGACACTGTCTCCCACCCCCTCCTTCTGGATGCCCTTAGTCTCTCTGGTTTTGCAACTGGGCCTCTCTCCTGGTGTGCCAGTTATTTGTCTGCCTGCTCACAGCATGGAAAAATTAACGGGACTCACTCAGACATCTGTCCCGTCCATTCTGGTGTTCCCCAGGGCTCCATTCTGGGCCCCTTACTCTTCTCCCTTTACCTTAACACCCTTCCAGGCTCCTTCTCTGGTAACATATTACTGTATGCTGATGATGCTGTCATCTTTTGCCACAGATCGTAACCCTATCGCCCTCCAGGACTCCCTGCAGAGGTCTTTCAATGAAACCGAGGGTTGGTTCAAGGAACACAGAGTGGTGATAAATCTTAAAAAAACAAAAACCATGATCTTTGCTCACCCTCAAAACAAGTCCTGCAACTTCAAACTTCTCATTCACTCTGGGTCTATGTTCTCACTTGAGTAAGTTTGCTCCTATAAATACCTGGGGGTCCATTTTGACCCCACTCTTTCCTTCCATGGACACATATCTGCCCTTGCCACAGCTGCAAATATCCAACTAGGCATCTTACACCGGTTTAAAAACTGCCTCCCCCCTGAGGCTCTACGACTTGCAGTCACCTCATCCATCCTGTCACTAGTGGACTATGGGCTGCTGGTGTATGGTGCCGCTGATCAGACTGCACTCCATAAAATTTGCACTATTCTAAACAAAGCCTGCAGGTTAATTACTGGGGCACCTAGGTTAATACACACCTGTCAGCTATACTCTAAAGCCTTGTTGCTTGACCTGGATGAGTGCCTCAAATATCAGACCTGTATCCTTACTAAAAAAAACCTCCTTGGGCTATCCCCACTGGGGCTGACCGCTACTATCCGCCGCTCTATACCACTAGTTCAAACTCGTACCTCTGGGAAATCCTCACTATCCATTCCCAGGGCTAGGACCTCACACGGTCAAAGAGCCTACAGCTACAGGGCCTCCTCCTGGTTCAATACACTGCCCCCTTCCATCTCTGAGGCCCCATTGATATCTTGCTTCAAAACGTCCTTACGGAATCACCTACTTAATACCCGAAGCTGTAATTGCTACTAGTCTTTGACTTACTTAATCATTATGACAAAGCTACCTTTTAAGCTGCTTATTGATTGCCTAAACCCTGTTATTGTATGCATCACTCCTGCTTGTACCAACTTGCTGTATTTTCCCCTTTTGTACTTATTACTGTCGTAATTTACTCGTTGTACTGTGTTATGTCTTCCTGTGACAAGGTACCTTTGTAAATGAGCCTCTGGCTCAAAGGTTTTTCCAAACTGCTGTTCAAATAAATAAATAAATAAAGCTGGTACCTGATATAGTTCAGAGACCTCCATCGCTGATCTTCATAGAAATTTTACTAAACTAAGCAACAGTAGGGAACTTCACTGAATCTTAAATAGGTCAGGAAGCAAGGATGAGAGATCAGATGTGGTTTGCTCCACAATATTGTAAGCACTCCAAAGCCCCTGATGCTGGATCTGAAGTCCAGCGGGGTATGTCATCCTAAAGTGGATACCCTGGCTGCTAGCTTTTGGTAGAGAGCAATCTTGCTATCAAAGCAAGGAGGCAGCTAACTAAGGAGCTAGAACTTTACTACTAGAACACTTCTGATTCAGCAAGACAGTCAGAGTCTGTTGGGATTAGGCAAACCGATACTTTATTAGAAGTGCAGGGTCTCAGTTAGGGTAACAAAACAAACAAACAAAAAGAGTGTGCTTTTCTGAGCTGGGGAAGGGGACTGTAAAAAGGAACACAGGTGAGGGGGTACAGGCAAAGTGGGCAAGCATTAAGGATGCAGTACTTAAAGCAACATCCCATTGTGTTAGACAGAAAAGGAAGTGCAAAAGAAGAAGGAAACCACTTTGGTTCTCAAATACAGTAGCAGAAAAGGTCAGAGCCAAAAGGCTGGCCTTCAGGAAATGTAAGGGAACACAGCGGGATGAAGATAGGGAAGCATACCAAACTGCCCTAAGGGAAGCAGGAAAGGCAGTAAGGCAGGCAAAGTCCCAAACTGAGGAAACACTAGCATGGACAGTAAAAGAAGGTGACAAGATTTTCTATAGATACATTAATGAAAGGAGAAAGTCTGGAGGGGGGTATCACTAAGCTCAAAGGAGAAAAGGGTGTATGTGAGGAGAAGGACCCTGTAAAAGCATCTATCCAAAATAGATACTTTTGCTCAGTATTTACTGAATAGAAGGTAGTGCAGGGCCCACAGCTCAGCACCATGGACACAGGGGGGAGGGAGGTGAGCACTACACCCTTCACAAAAGAAAGGGTCCTACAAGAGCTCGCTAAGCTCAGGGTGGACGAGGCAATGGGACCTGATGGCATGCATCCAAGGGTACTTAAGGAGCTAAGGGTGGAACTAGCAGATCCATTATCAGAACTGTTCAGTGAGTCTCTGAGCATAGGAGAGGTCCCAGAAGACTGGAGACAGGCTCATCTGATCCCGCTCCACAAAAGTGGAAGCAGAGAGGAGGCAGGGAACTATAGACCAGTCAGTCTTACCTCAGTAGTGGGCAAGATTATGGAGGCACTCCTAAAGGAAAAGATAGTGCAACATCTGGAATCCATAGGGGCACAGGATCCAAGACAGCATGGGTTTACTAAAGGAAGGTCCTGTCAATGTAATCTCATAGATTTCTTTGACAGGTTAACCACAGTGGTGGACCAAGGGGGAGAAGTTGATATCACCTACCTTGACTTCAGCAAAGCTTTCTACACTGTTCGACATAGAAGATTGATAAATCAGCTGGGTAGGCTCAGGGTGGGTCAGAAGTTGGTCAACTGGGTGGCAATCTGGTTGATGGGCAGAACACATAGAGTGGTGGTAAATGGTATACAGTCAGAGGAGATGAAAGTCACAAGTGGGGTACCTCAGGGATCAGTCCTGGGGCCAGTCCTCTTCAATATCTTCATTAGTGACATTGCTGATGGACTAGAGGGTAAGGCTTGTCTGTTTGCAGATGACACCAAGATCTGCAACAGAGTAGATGATCCAGATGGGGTGGGCAGAATGAGAAGAGATCTAGATAAACTAGCAAAATGGTCAGAAGAGTGGCAACTGGGATTTAATGCAAAGAAGTGCAAGATTATGCGCATAGGGAAGATAAACCCTGAAGCCACCTATAGGCTGGGAGGGGAGTTGATGGCAGTCACAAGGGAAGACAGAGACTTGGGCATCATCATACCGATGACCTGAAATCATCCAAGCAGACCTCTAAAGCAGTAGGTAAGGCTAGGGGGATGTTAAGGTGTATTAGTAGGGGTATTTGTTGTACTTGAGATGTTTATATATATATGGTTTATTTGTTTTAATTATTATTTTGTTTTTCTTTTTTTTCTCTTTTTTCTTGGTTGTATATGTATTATGTATAGTGTTTGCATCTGTATGTATTTAAAAATGAAACTGACTGTACAGTAGGACTCCATTGTAAATTAGCTGATGCTAAATTGGATTTTATCCTGTTTCTGATATCAGAAATAAACTTTTTACTACTACTACTACATTAGTAGGGGTATCACAAGTTGTAAGAAGGAGGTAATAATCCCTCTTTACAAGACACTGGTTAGGCCACATCTGGAGTACGGCATGCAGTACTGGAAGCCACACCTTCACAAGGACATTGACCAAATTGAGGCAGTCCAGAGAAGGGCAACCAAAGTGGTGCAGGGACTGCATCAGAAGACATATGAGGACAGATGAATGGAGCTCAATATGTATACCCTTGAGCAAAGGAAGGAGAGAGGTGATATGATCGAAACATTCAAACACCTTAAGGGCATTAACAAGGTGAAAGAGTCTAACATGTTTAAGTATAAGAAAAGTAGCTGGACAAGAGAACACAGCATGAGATTAGAGGGAGGCCGATTAAGGGGGAATGTGAGGAAATTCTTTTTCACAGAAAGGGTGGTGGATGCATGGAATGGTCGACCTCAGGAAGTGGTGGCTATGAATACAGTGCAGGGCTCAGTAGTGAGCCAGGTTTGGGATCATTTGGGAGCCAGGGAGGGCCATTCAGTCAATGACAGGCTCCACAATGGGCACTAAACAGTGAATAAAGATGGTGGCAGGGTGCCACTAGTCACACTGGGGCAGCCAGGAGGGGCAACTGCCCCCCCAGTCCCCCTCTGGCTTCACCACTGGCAGGGCTTCAAACAGTCATGGGATAGGCATAATGGAGCAATACAGATGAGTATGAATAGATAAGCCACTGACAGAGCAAAGGCTGATGGCACATTTATAAAGTAGAAAAATAAATGGGCAGACTGGATGGGTCTTGTGGTCCTTATCTGCCATCAACTTCTATGTTTCTATGTTTTATCTGGGCGGTTTGCTAAGTCAGGAGGAGAGCTGTTAATTGGGGGGGTGGCTTAGGCAGAAGAAAAACAGGTGACTGCAGTTTGACTTCCATGCTGCTAGCTTTTGGCAGTCAGCAATCTTGCTATCGGAGGAAGGAGGCAGCTGACTAAGGAGCTAGAACATTACTGCTAGAACACTTCTGACTCAGCAAGAGAGCCAGAGTCAGTTGGGATTAAGCAGACAGATTCTTTATTAGAAGTGCAGGGTCTCAGGGTAAAAACAAACAAAAAAAGTTACTGTGCTTCTCTGAGTTGGGAGAAGGGAACGGTAGCATCTGAGCAGTTTGCTAAATCAGGAGAGCTATTAATTGGGATGTGGTGTAAGGCTGAAGAAAAACAGGTGATTGCAGTTAGACTTCCCTGCTACTAGCTTTTGGCAGAGAGCAATCTTGCTATCAGAGCAAGGAGGCAGCTGACTAAGGAGCTAGAACTTTACTGATAGAACACTTCTGACTCAGCAAGAGAGCCAGAGTCTGATGGGATTAAGCAAACAGATACTTTATTAGAAATGCAGGGTCTCAGTTAGGGTAAAAAAATCAAACAAACAAAAAAAAGAGTTAGTCTACTTCTCTGAGGTGGGGGAAGGAGACTGTAGCATTTGGGCTCTTTGCTAATTCAGGAGGAGAGCTGTTAATTGGGGGTGTGGCTTAGGCATTAGAAAAACGTGTCTTATGTTAGACTTTTCTGCTGCTAGCTTTTAGCAGAGAGCACTGTTGCTATCAGAGCAAGGAGGCAGCTGACTAAGGGGCTAGAACTCCACTGGAAAAGCACTTCTGACTCACCAAAAGAATCACAGTCTTTTGGGATTAAGAAAACAGACACTTTATTGGAAGTGCAGGGTCTCAGGGTAAAAGAAAAAAAAGAGTGCACTTCTCTGACTTGGGGAAGGGGACTACAGCATCTGGGCAGTTTGCTAAGTCAGGAGGAGAGCTGTTAATTTTGGGGGGGTGGCATAGGCAGAAGAAAAACAGGTGACTGCAGTTAGACTTCCCTTCTGCTGGCTTTTGGCAGAGAGCAATCTTACTATCAGAGGAAGGAGGCAGCTGACTAAGGAGCTAGCACTTTACTGTTAGAACACTTCTGACTCAGCAAGAGAGCCAGAGTCTGTTGGGATTAAGCAAACAAATACTTTATTAGAAGTGCAGGGTCGCAGGGTAAAAAAAAAGGTTTGTGTGCTCCTTTGAGTTGGGGGAAGGGGACTGCAGGATCTAGGCAGTTTGCTAAGTCAGGAGGAGAGCTGTTAATTGGGGGGGTGACTTAGGCAGAAGAAAAACAGGTGACTGCAGTTAAACTTCCTCGCTGTTAGCTTTTGGCAGAGAGCAATCTTGCTATCAGAGGAATGAGGCAGTTGACTAAGGAACTAAACTTTATTGCGAGAACACTTCTGACTTAACAAGAGAGCCAGAGTCTGTTGGGATTAAGCAGACAGGTACTTTATTAGAAGTACAGGGTCTCAGTTTGGGTAATAAAAACAAACAAACGAAAAAAAGAGTTAGTGTGCTTCTCTGAGTTGGGGGAAGGGGACTCTAGTATCTAGGCAGTTTGCTAAGTCAGAAGGAAAGCTGTTAATTGGGGAGGGGGGATTAGGCAGAAGAAAAACAGGTGACTGCAGTTAGACTTCCATGCTGCTAGCTTTCGGCAGAGCACAATCCTGCTATCAGAGCAATGAAGCAGCTGACTAAGGAGCTAGAACTTTACCGCTAGAACACTTCTGACTGGGCAAGAGAGCCAGAGTTTGTTAGGATTAAGCAAACAGATACTTTACTAGAAGTGCAGGGTCTCAGGGTAAAAAAAGAGTTAGTGTGCTTCTCTGAGTTAGTGGAAGAGAACTGTAGCATCTGGGCAGTTTGCTAAGTCAGGAGGAGAGCTGTTAATGGGGGGTGTAAGTTAGATGGAAGAAAAACAGATAACTGCAGTTAGGTGTCCCTGCTGCTAGCTTTTGGCAGAGAACAATCTTGCTATCAGAGCAAGGAGGCAGCTGACTAAGGAGCTAGAACATTACTTCTGGATCACATCTGACTCAGCAAGAGAGCCTGTTACAGATTGTTATTGTCCTCCTCCCCTCCACCACCCCCCCTTTAGCTAGTTCCACTTTTATAGGCACTGGATATGACTAACAACAGAAACTTCCTGTTTCTGAGCAGGAAATGAAGGATCACCAAGACACATAAGATTCACCATCCTTGAAGGAAAGAAGAAGCTCTCCCTTCCCCTCCAGCTGCTGGAGGTCTGACTCTGAGCAAGGAAGAAGGAGACTACCAATGAATACAGGAAGTTCCTGTCCCAGAACAGGAAGCGAGGGAGCTGTAAGGGCACAAAGGCAGTAAGAAAGTAGGCAGAAAAATAAATACTAAATAAATCAATAAGTAAACAGAGGAAGGAGAGAGTAAGCAAACAAAGCAACATGAGAGAGGCCAGAAATAAGACATGATTGGATGGTGCAGTGCAGTGGCTGTGGAGCAGCAGTCTTCCTGGAGACATTCTGGAGGATGAGGTGCTGTTCCATCTGCAGGCACCTCTTTGGGCTGAGGGTTGAGGTTGCTCATCTCCATGCAGAGCAAGCCAGGATTCAGAGAACTTTGTACTTCTTCCAAGGATCACCCAGTCTGCCCCCACTGCCTCAAAGGTTGTCTGGGTGGAGGAGTGGCTGGATTACAGTGTGCTCAGGAAGAGTGAGGGTGGCTGGCAGAGGGACATCCCTCCTATGGTTAAACTCCTCAACTCCTATGCTGCACTGGCAGGGTGGGGCTGTTCTATGTAGGCACCCACAGTGAAGATCAAGGAGGATGTGGGTGTCTTCCATGGTGGAGACTCTGAGGGGGCAGAGGACCCCAGAGGAGGAGGAGGAAGAGGATGAAGCAACTCATGGTGTGGGATTCTGTTGATGGGGGTAGACTTGGAGGCAGATGGAGTGGGAAAGAGGGAGGTTAAGTGCCTACCTGGTGCCACGGCTTGGAGGTATGGAAAGTGCATCCAGAGGATCACTGTGGCAGCAGGGTAAGAGGGAGAGCTAGACATCATTGTTCACCTGGGGATAAATGATCTGGCTGGTGATGAGGTTAGGGTAGTGCAGGAGGACTTCAGGGTGCTGGGGAGGGATCTTAGACAAGTGGCATGCACTGTTACCTTTTCAGAGGTGCTACCAGACAAGGGGGAAGGCAGAGCACTCCATACCACAAGATTCAATGTGTGATTGAAGGACTGGTGCAGAGCAGAGGACTCCGGCTTCTTTGGAGACTGGTGTCCCACCTGGAGGGATGCAGGCCTATACAAGTGGGATAGACTGCATCTATCCCAGGGGGGGAACCAAGATACTTAGTGAGAGGTTTAAGAGCTTCATTGGCAAGCCTTTAAACTAGCCAAGGGTGGAGGTGATAGTAGGCAGGAAGAAGCTAATTCCCCCCCCCCACAAGATGAAGCAGTCAGTAGGGAGGACACTAGGGTTGGGACATTGACACTAAAACCTAAAACTGAGATAGGTAGAATGGCAGAGATAAGGAAGAATGAGAAAAAAAAACAGGAGAGGAAGGGAAGGAAGACATGTGGACAGGAGGGGAGCTACTATAAGGGGAGGTTGCAAAACTTGGAAGGCCAAGTGCACAAATGCCTGCAGCATCTGAAATAAAATCCCAGGTCTTGTGGCCTTGGTGGCAGAAGCAGACCTGGATATTGTCACTGTTATGAAGACATGGTACATGGGGAACCATGAATGGGATATAGCCATACCAGGTTACATTCTATTTAGAAAAGACAGGGTGGGAAAAAAGGAGGAGGGGTGGCTATCTATGTCAGGGAGGGAATTAAAGCAACTGAAGTTCAGGGAATGCAGGTGGGAGCGGAAGCACTGTGGATCACCCTGGAGACAGGAAATGGGACTGTCATTCACACGAGTGTGATCTACAGACCTCCAGCACAAGGGGAGGCGATGGATGGGGTACTAGTGGAATCCATCCACAAAATGACAGCCAAAGGTGAAGTGCTGCTGGTGGGAGACTTCAATTTGCCTGATGTGGACTGGAGCACCCAGGCTGCAGTCACAACCAGGAGCAGAAGCATCCTGGATGCCCTGTAGGGGGTATGCCTCAAGTAGCTTGTGGCAGAATCCACCAGAGAAGGAGCAATTTTGGACCTAGTACTCACCAATGGGGACAGAGTAACCAATGTAATGGTGGGTAGCCACCTGGGGTCCAGTGATCATTGTACAGTGTGGTTCAATGTGAGAACAGGGGAGGAGTCAAACCACATGAAAGCAAGGGTCCTGGACTTCACATGGGTTGACTTTGCAAAAATGGGGCAATGTCTCAAGGAAGCTCTGGCAGGGAAAGGTGTAGGAGGGATGTAGAGAAATGATGGGCTATCCTTAAGGGAGCCATAGCAGAGGAAAAGCCATTGTGTTAAGCAAGTAAACAAAACAAAGAGAAAGAAAATGCCACTATTGTTCTAAATGAATGTGTTCAGGAAGGTAAGAGAAAAAAGGCTAGCTTTCATGGGGGGAGACAGGGAGCTGTATCTAGAAAAGCAGAGGGAGGCAGGGAAAGCAGTCAGGAGAGCAAAGGTGCAAACAGAGGGAAAAAAAAAGCCCAGGCAATTAAGAAAGGACACAAGACCTTTTTCAGGTACGTTAGTGATAGAAAGAAGACCAGGGGTGGGATTGTGAGGTTATAAAAGGAGGAAGTGGGGTTTGAGAAGGGAGACCTAGAAAAAGCAACAATCCTGAACAAATATTTTTGTTTAGTATTCACAGAAGAAGGGGAAGGAGAAGTACCACTATTGAGGGATAGGAGCACCAGTGGAGAGAGATGGACACCAGCCTGTTTATGGAAGAATGAGTCCTGAAGGAACTCGAAAATCTGAAAGGGGACAAGGCTATGGGGCCAGATGGGATACATCCCAGAATATTAAAAGAACATAGAGAGGTGTTGGCAGCACCGCTAAGAGCCCTATTCAACAAATCAATACAGACAGGGATGGTTCCAGGGGACTGGAGGAGGGAAAATGTAGTCCTTCACCACAAAAAATGGAAACAGGGAGGAGGTTGGAAACTACAGGCCAGTCAGCCTGACCTCAGTGGTGGGGAAATTAATGGAGTCACTACCAAAGGAAAGAATTGAGATATTTCTTGAATCCAGTGGCGCACAGGATCCAAGATAGCATGGATTCACAAAGGGAAGGTCTTGTCAACAAATCTGATAGATTTATTTGACTGGGTGACCAGGGAGGTAGATAGGGGAGGGGTGGTGGATGTGGCCTACCTAGATTTCAGCAAGGCCTTCAACACTGTCCTACATAGAAGGTTGATAAATAAGTCGGGTTGCCTGGGAGTGGGTCCCAGGGTGGTAAACTGGGTCAGAAACTGCTTGAGTGACAGGACACAGAGGGTGGTGGTAAATGGTGTTCAATCTGAGGAGAGGGCGGTAACCAGTGGGATGCCACAGGGATCAATGCTGGGGCCAGTCCTCTTTAATGTCTTCATAAGTGACATTGCCAAGGGGCTTGAGGGGAGGTATGTTTCTTTGCAGATGACACTAAGATCTGCAATAGGGTCGACATTCTGGGAGGGGGGGTGAAGAAAATGAGAAAGGGCCTGAACATGCTTGCGGAATGGTCGAGAGTTTGGCAGCTGAGATTCAATGCAAATAAGTGTAAAATCATGCACTTGGGGTGCAGAAATCCAAGGGAGGAATACAAGAGAGACTGTAATAAAGAAAAGCACTAAAAGAGGGTAGATACACACTTAAGGAGTATATAGGATAACACAATGAGTGGTGCAGTGCAGTGGGTGTGGAGCAGCTATGTTCAGAAGTACTTTCTGGGAACTGTGGTGCTGCCCCAGTTGTAGGCACCTCTCTGGGCTGAGGGAGGAGGTTGCCAGGCTTTGAGCATAGTTGTCAGGAGTACTGGGGACCTTTGCCCCCACACAGGGATAACCATACCACCAGCCACTGCCACAGAGGGTACTCAGTCAGATGTCTGAATGGACTTTGGTGGGGGAAGGTGGAGCTCAAGCACCCCACCCAGTAAAACTAAAGAACAAATATGGTGTTCTCAAGGAGAGGGAGATCCCTGAAAGGGAACCAAAGGTCGTGACCGGGGTGAAGTGTAGACCCACCAGGAGGGGGGCACATGGGAAGGGGCCAGAGAATCCTAGGGGAGAAGGGAGCTTCTCCTAGAGGGGGACTCAGTAGTTTGGAGTATGGAGATAGGATCATGCATCAGGAGGGAGAGGGAGGTTATGTGTCTCTCAGTAGGCACAGCTCTGAGGGAGGGGAAGTGAATTCCAGTTAAGGGAAAAAAGGGTCCGGCTGTGGGGGTGGACATGGAGGTTACAGTATGGGGAAGGATGAAAGGGGGGTTTCAGGGTGAAGGGTAGGAATGTCATTAAGGATGAGGGAACTCCAGGTGGGAAGGGGGACACGTCAGGTACAGAGAGGATTAGGGGAAGGGGCAGGACTTGGAAGGTGGCTGAGGATGGAGTTGAGGGTATAGATAGGGATATAAATGTGCAGGGCAGGGTGGAATCTCAGGGCAGGCACAAGGAAAGAGAGTTTGGGTGAGCGATTAGAAATGAGGGGGCGAATGCATTTGTGCTGGATGAGTTCATTCTAAATGGGGTCAGATGGGTGAGTAAAGGGGAATGACATAGTCACACATGGGTGGAGTCTGTACCTGGATTGATGGCAGATTAAGCAGGCCAGGCTATTCTCAAGTGTGCAAAGAAAAGGAAGGCATAAACCACATCTGGTGGTGCACGTGGGTGCAAATGACTTGGTTGGGGAAATGGTAGAGCTGGTTAGGGAGAGGTTCACGGAACTGGGTAAGTTGAGTGAGGAGGTAGGGAGCTCAGTGGCCTTCTCTAAGGTGCTCCCAGTGCCCAGGGCAAGCATGACAAGGAAGGGTAGGATAGATGGATACAACAGTCATCTAAGAAATTGGTGTCAATCGAAAGGGGTAAGGGTCAGTGGGAGGCTGGGCAGGGTCTGGGACAATAGGGATCTGTATGCAGTGGACAGATTACATTTGAGCAGGGGGAGAAAGGGGTGCTAAAATAGAGGTTAGAAGAATACATTGAAACAAAGGTTAATTCAAACTAGGTGAGGGGGGTGGCGAGTGGGTTGCTGAAGGGGATGCCCTCCAGAGAGGGGAGACAAATGAGCCTACCCCATACAGATTGGGTCGGAAGCAGGGAGGGATCGAAGAGTGAGGCTGAGAAGGGTGTGAAATTGGGTAAGGAGTGTAAGGGAACATCCTGGAGGGTTGTCTCCTTGAAAGAAAGAAGTCTGGGAACAAAACCACAGAACTACAGGCTCTGTTGGCAGAGGGGATGGTGGACAAAGATGCCATCACAGAAACATGGGCCAAGCAATATCAGGACTGGGACCTGGTGCTCCCATGCTATAGGATTTACAGGAAGGATGGGGCAAAGGGAAAGGGGAGAGGTAGCTATGTTCGCAAGGGAAGGGATAAAGTGTGCAAGGGAAGAGTGGGAGGATGGTAGGATAGAGGCCTTGTGGATGTAATTCTAGGACATGAGGAATAGGATTCTCAGGATGGGGTGGTATACAGGCCACTGACTCAAGGGGAAGACCTGGACAGGGAGCTGGCAGAGCAAATTAGGAAGATGTATGGGAAAGGCAACACAGTGATCATGGGGGACTTCAATCTACCAGGAGTGGATTGGGGTACCCCAGCCACCTCGAGTGCTAGGGAGCAAGTACTCCTGGATGCCTTCAGAACGGCTTCCTGGCACAGATGGTCACCGAGCAGACTAGACTGGGGAACTCAGGGGGCATACCTCAGACAGCTAGTGTTGGGACCCACTCAGGAGGGAGCAATCTTAGACCTGGTACTCTCAAATGGGGACAGAGAGAGGATCTCAGATTTAGAAGTAGGTAGCCATTTGGGAACAAGTGATCATCAAACAGTGTGGTTCACAATATGCACAGCTGTAGAGTCAAGCCACACAAATGTGAGGGTACTGGACATTAGGAGGCTGACTCTGGCAAAATGGGAGAGTACCTCAGAAAAGCACTAGCAAATGGACAAGAAGGATGGGTGGAGGAACAATGTGGAAACATCAAAACAGCTTTACAGAGGCAACAAGCCTTTGTGTGAAGCAAATAAATAAATCAAAATGAATTAAAAAAACACACTATTGTTTTCAAAAGAGGTGGCAGGGAAGGTTAGGGAGAAAAAAATAGCATTCAGGAAGTATAAGAAAACACAGAAGGAGCAGGACAGAGAACTCTATCAGTTAAAGCAGAAGGAAGGCAATCAGAATGGCAAAGGCCCAAACCAAGGAAAAGATAGCCAACTCAGTTAAGAAGTGGGATAAACTCTTTTATAGGAACATTGGGAGCAAAGAAAGACCAAGGAGGATAGTTAGGTTTAATAAAGGAGGGTGGGTGGGCAGAGCATGACAGTGAAAAAGCAGGGATACTGAACAAATACTTTTGCTCAGTATTCACAAAAGAAGAGGAGTGAAAGGTACCTAATCCAATCAATAGAAGCACTCTGGATAGAGGGTCGATACCAGTCCATTCATAGAAGAAAGGGTACTGAAAGAACTTCTGAAACTGAAGGTGGACAGAGCAATGGGACCTGATGGGATTCACCACAGAATTCTAAAAGAACTAAGAGGGGAACTAGTGACACCACTGACTATCCTTTTTAACAAATCATGGGATGATGGTGTGGTACCTGAGGACTGGAGGAGGGTTGATGTGATTCTCCTTCACAAATGTGGGAGCAAAGCAGAGGCAGGAAACTACTGACCTGTTAGTTTGACCTCAGTGGTAGGGAAAATAACGGAATCACTTCTGAAAGAAATAATTGTTGAGTACCAAGAAGCCAGCGGGACACAGGACCCAATGCAGTATGGATTCACAGTGGGATGGTCATGTCAGACAAATCTAATAGAGTTCTTTGACTGGGTGACCGAAGAAGTAGACCAGATAGGGGCTATGGACATGGCCTACCTAGACCTTAGCAGGGCATTTGACAGAGTCCCACACAAAAGATTAATAAACAAGTTAGCCAGCCTGGGAATGAGTGTCAGGGTGGTAACCTGGGTAAACAAATTGGCTGGACAACAGGACACAGAGGGTAATAATAAACGGAGTCCACTCCGAAGAAAGGGGAGTTACTAGTGGGGTACAGCAAGGTTCAGTACTGGGACTGGTCCTCTTTAATGTCTTTATAAGTGACATTGCAGAGGGACTGGAAGGAAAAGTATACATCTTTGCAGATGACACAAAGATCTGCAATAGGGTTGATACACAAGGGGATGTGGAAAGGATGAGAAGGGACTTGCCAAGGTTGGAGGAATGGTCTAAAGTATGGCAGCTTAAATTCAATGCAAATAAATGCAAAGTAATGCAACTCGGAAACAAAAACCCAGGGGAAGAGTTCACAATGCGGGGGGTACTAACAACAACAAAAATGGAAAGGGAACTGGGGATAGTCATATCAGATGACCTAAAAGTAAGCAAGCAATGTGAGAAGGCAGTAAGGAGGGTTGGGGGATACTGGGATATAAAGGACAGGCATCATCAGTAGAAAAAAGGAAGTTGTTATCCTTCTGTACAGACAGCTGGTGAGACCACATCCGGAGTACTGCGTGCAGTTCTGGAGACACCATCTCCACAAGGACATAGACAGGAAGGAGGCAGTCCAGGGGAAGGCAACTAAAATGGTGCAGAGTCTGCACCCGAAGCCATATGAAGAAAGACTAAAGGAGCTTAATATGTATACCCTTGAGGAAAGAAGGGAGAGGGGGACATGATAGAAACTTTCAAGTACCTCAAGGGAATCAAAAAAGTCTGAGAGGGTAGCATCTTTCAGAAAAAGAGATGTGCAGAACAAAGGGCCACAATCTGAAGATAGAAGGGGGATGGCTTAGGGGCAACGTGAGGAAGTATTTTTTCACAGAGAGGGTGGTGGACACATGGAACAGCCTTCCTGAGGAGGTCGTGGGGTCAAAAACAGTGGGGGAATTCAAGAATGCATGGGACCGAAATAAAGCAATTCTGGTGGGGGTTTGGAAGAAGTAGGCTGTTGGTTAACTTGGATCTGCAGCTTATCCAATAGGTAGGGAAGTGGACAGATCGGGTGAGTCAAGTGGTCCTTATCTGCTGTCAAAGTCTATGATTCTGTGTTTCTATGTTTCTATGGATCTAGTTCTGGTCAACGGAGGGGGTCTGTAAGGGAGGTGGGGGTGGAGGACCCGCTGGTTGGGATTGACCACCACTCGGTGTGGTTCACACTTAATAAGAGCAGAGAAGCAGTGGGTACAGGGACCAGGGTGGAGGACTTCAGACAGGCTAACTTTGGTAGGATGGGTGAAAGCTTAAAAGGACATCTGGAAGTAATATAGCCACACGGGGATGCGAATCAGAAATGGTAAAAATCCAATTGGGAATATTGGAGGCTACTGAGACATATACCAGATTGCAGAGCAAAAGGAAGAGCTATAAAACCAAGCTGGTTAAGTAGCGGGGTCTTAGAACTGGTGAAGGCTAAAAAAACAGCATTCAAGAAATACAAGAAATGCTGGAAGAGGGAGGATAGGGAGGAGTATGTGAAGAGGTCCAAGGAACGTTACCACGGGAGTTAGAGCAGGTAAGGCCTTCAGGGAATTGAGGTTGGCGCAGGGCATTAGGGATGGGGAAAAGTACTTAATCAGATAGATACGGGAGAGAAAGAGCTGCAAGCACCAGATTGTGAGGATCAAGAAGGATGAGGGTGGGCAGAGAAAGGGGTGGATCAGGAAGAAGCACTGAATGAGTACTTCTGTTCTGCAAGGGAGAAAGGAGGGCAGCTACTGCAGGGGCTGGGCAGGATGGTCAGGTGAGAAGAGGGTGGGTAACGGATGGGGCGATCACTGAAGGTAGGGTATTGGAGAGGTTAAGGTCTCTGAGGATGGTTAAGGAACCAGGACTGGATGGCATACATCCCAGAGTGTTGAAGGAAATGGCCAAGATCCTGGCTGGACCACTGGTGGAACTATTCAGTACCTCCCTGGACACAGGGTGTGTACCGCATCACTGGAGGATGGCTCATGTGGTACTCATCCAAAAAAGTGGACCAATGGATGAGCCAGGCAATTACAGGCCAGTAAGCTTAACTTCCATCATGGGGAAGCTGATGGAGACAATATGTAAGGAAAGGCTGGTGACCTTTATGGAAGACAATGGGTTCCAGAACAATCACCAGCATGGGTTTGTCTCTGGAAAATCCTGCCAGACAAACCTAGCTGAGTATTATGACTGGGTCATGAGGGAATTGGACATGGGTCATGCGGTGGATGTCATATACTTGAACTTCAGTCAGGCCTTTGATTCAGTACTGCATAGGAGGTTGGGAGGGAAGTTGAGATACATGGGGGTGGGGACTAAGATGGTTAAATGGATTGAGAATTGGCTGCACAGGAGACAGTAGAGGATAGTGGTGGTGGGGGAACTCTCATTTCCAAGAGCAGTGACAAGCAGGGTGCCACAGGGATCAGTACTGAGGCCAGTGCTGTTTAGAATATCCATAGCGGACCTCTCATGGCATCAGGAATAAGATTAGTTTATTTGCTGATGATACTAAATTGGGGGCAGTGGTGGAAGATACAGCAGGTTGACAGGGGCTGCAGGATGACCTGACAAATCTGGTGGAATGGTTGAAGCATGGCAGTTTGGGTTCAATGCAAAAAAGTGCAAAGTCCTTCACTTTAAAGCAAATTACCCAGGGAAGGGTTATAGCTGGGAGGAATGCAGCTAGGTTCCACCAAGGAGGAGAAGAATCTAGGGGTGGTTGTAACAGGGAAGATTGAACAATACAGAGCAGTGTAGGAGGGTGGCAGCAAAAATTAACAGGATGCTGGGTTGTATCATGAGAGGGATCTCCTCCAGGAGCAGGGAGGTGATCCTGCCTCTCTACAGGGCACTGGTCAGGCTGCACCTGAAGTACTGTGTGCAATTCTGATGGCCATATCTGAAGAGGGATGTGAAATTACTGGAAGGGGTACAATGCAGGGCAACAAGGATGGTTCAGGGATTGGAGGACAGACCATATGAGGAGAGAATGAGAAAGCTGAACATGTACTCCTTGGAGGAGAGAAGGAACTGGGGGGATGTGATTGAGACCTTTAAGTATGTAAAGGGGACAAACTGAAGGGATACTCAGGCTGAGGAGGAGAAGAGACAAGAGAGGACATGGGCTTGGATTGGAGGGGGGAAGATTTAGTATGGAAATGAGGAGGCACTTTTTCACGGCGAGGTTGCGGCAGAATGGAATGCTTTACCAGAGGAGGTGGTAGCCTGTAAGACAGTGGGTAGTTTCAAGAGGAGATGGGACAAGATGAGAGGGGGGTAATTGGGAAGGGGAAGGGGTGGGACAGCTGCAAGATGAGGGTGCTAGCTGCACACTCGAGCAGACTTGACAGACCAGGTGGCCTATTTCTGCTGTCAAATTCGTATGATTGTATGTTCGTAAGATCGGGGGGGAGGTACTGATGGCCACCAATCAAGAAAGGGACCCAAGGATAATCATATCTGATGACCTAAAGGGTAACCAAACAATATGAGAAGGCTGTGGGGAGAGCCAGAGGGATGCTAGGGTGCATAGGGAGAGGTATCATCAGCGGAGAAAAGGAGGTGGTTATGCCACTGTACAGATCACTAGTGAGACCTCATCTAGAGTACTGTGTCCAGTTCTGAAGATTGCATCTCTGGAAGGACATAGACAAAATAGAGGCAGTCCAGAGAAGGGCAACAAAAATGGTGCAAAGACTGCACCAAAAGTCATATGAGGAAAGACTAGAGGACCTCAATATGTATGCCCTGGAGGAGGAGAAGAGAGAGAGGAGGGATATGATAGAGACAGTCAAGTACATCAGGGGAATAAACATGGTACAGGAGGGTAGCATCTTTCAGAAAAGGTGTACGAGAATAAGGGAGCATGATATGAGGCTGGAGGGTAGGCTCAGAGGCAACGTGAGGAAGTACTTTTTCACAGAATGAGTAGTGGATGCTTGGAACAGCCTCACTGTGGAGAAGGTGGAGGCAAAAACAATAGGGAAATTCAAGAATGCTTGGGATAGACATAAGAGTAGTCTAGCAATAGTGAAGAGAGGGTAAGCAGCAGAACAGCTATGGTCTGTGGTAATGCATTAGGTAGGGAAAAGGGGCAGACTAGGTGGACCATCACCTTCTGTGTTTCTGTGTACCAGTAGCCACTAACTTGGAAACAACAGGGTGAAAAGAAGCCCTCCACTGTCTGATTGTGGATGGAAGATCTTGAGCGACCCTGATTCTTGAACCTTCAAACAGGACTTCTAGAAGGTCTCTCACTTTAGCCAACAAATGCTGGCAGTCCAAATAATTAAATAACTTGAATATAAAGGATCTGGGTGGTGCACCATTTGCTGGCATTGGTTGTAATGCCCTGTGTGCCCTCTCAATTATATATTCAGTGCCATTTTGGGAAGGACCGGCCCGTTTCTCCACAAACTTTTGGGCAAAGAGTATAGCCTGGGTGCCCTCTTCCCAATCCAGAAGACTAAGGACAACCACGTTGTTCCTCCTGCTTTGTCCCTCCAGGTCTTCCAGCCTAGATTCAACCCATGAAAGCTTCTGGTGCAGAGAAACCATTTCAGGGTCCAGTTTAATCCTTCAGTTCTCCAGGAAGCTAGCTCAGGCCTCATTGTCCCCAACCTGTCTAGCTAGAAAATCAATTGAAGAACACATGGCTTTAACTTCTTCCATGAGTCCAGAAAGCATATCCTGCAATTTGTTGAATTCCTGCAGGAATTTGTCTTCAGTCAGAACTGGAGATGGAGATGTGGCTCGAGTTGAAACTGGAGGTTGTGCCTTCGATCTTTTGGAGGCCTTATTGGGTGTTGTTGGTGACATATGCTTTGGTGGTATGGACCTCATTTCCATGTCCATTAGTCGGCAATATTCAGGTAAGTACCACACCCAGAGGCAGCAGTTAATGTTAAGCAATGAATTCAAATGAGTATTCTCTATTAGATAGGGTTTATACTGTAAAACAAATCACTTAATAAAACAGGGAAGATGGGAGCTCAGGAGAAAAGGTGCTAGTGCCGACAGTGCATCATGTCCAGAAAAGCTGTGATTGTGTAAGGCTGATTGAGGCACCACCCCTAATACAGGAGTTGTCGGCTGGGAGAAAAACTAATATGGAAAAAAAATCTGTGCGTGTCAATCTAATTTCTTGTTTAAAGGCTGGCCAAGTTATAAGCAGCAAAAGGTTCCAAAACAACATCAGTAATTAAAGTTGAATTTCATGAGCTTTTGTGAAATTGTAGGATGCTGTGATAGCTTTATTGGAGCCATGTCCATATGTTTTGTCCAATCATACACTTGAGTTGCCATTGTAGAGGAAGGTAAAGGCTATGTGAAGTGGCAATAAAATAGCATTCATAGGAGGCTCAGTAGTAAAAGTATAGTGGTGCCAAGTGACAGAGATGCAAAAACAAATATTGAAAACAAACTAGCTACTAATATGCTGGACAACAAAAAGAAGTTCTATAACTATATAGGCTCACTTAGAGGTTCCCAGACAACAATAGGTCCCATACAAACAAACGAAGGGTTAACCAGTGATGAAACTGAAATGGCCAGAGAATTTAATGATTACTTTCTCACTGTCTTTACACCTAAGGAAAACCTCACTGGGGCAGTACTTAGTAGTAATAAACAGAGAATGACCCCAATCACTAACGAGGAAATAGAAAAAGTACTTCAGAGACTGAAAATGAACTCCTCAGCCAGTCCAGATGAAGTCCATCCCAGGTTCCTCAAGGAAATTGCTAATTAAATCCTAGGACCACTGTGTAGGCCTTTCAATTTACCATTAACTGTTGGGGAAAGCATCTCTGCATGGAATGACGCTATAGTCATCCCCATTGATAAATCTGGACACAGAGTAGACACCTCAAACTATAGGCCAATAAGCTTAACATCTGTTATAGGGAAAACATTAGACAGACTTCTCCTGCCAATGCTGTAAGAACACATTATCCTCAATAACTTACAGGACACTACACAACATGGCTTCACCAGAGGAAGGTCATGTCTGACCAATTTATTGCACTTCTTTGAAAATGTAAGTTCCTCACTGGATGCTGGGCTACCAGTGGACATTATATTTCTGGACTTCGTAAAAGTGTTTGATAAAGTCTCCCATAGTATCCTAATAAAACATGGTCGCATTAGAATTTCCCTACTGTATAATAAACTTGGTCACCGCATGGCTAAATAATCGACAACAGTATACCACTATCAAGGGATACTCTTCCCCATGGGGTGAGGTGACTAGTGGGGTGCCTCAAGGCTCGGTTCTGGGGCCAGTATTATTTAATATACTGATCTCCACAATGTAGTCATCTAATAATGTCTGGATGGCAAAATATGCAGATGACTGCAAACTAGGTTGTATAGTTAACTCCACTGAGGCAGCTGAACATTACCAAAAATAACTATTGTCACTAGAATCTTGGGCAGATAACAAAACGGTGTTCAATGTGCAAAAGTGCAAAGTAATGCACCTGGGGCATAACAATTCAAAATACAATTATAAACTTAATCATGTTGTACTTCAAGAAACCACTAATGAAAGGGACTTAGGAGTAATTATAGACAACAAACTTAACTTTGATAATAACACCATAGCAATAGTTAAAAATGTCAATGCATTACAGGATGCATCCTGAAGTACATCAAGAGTAGACAGTCAAAAGTTATATTACCCTTTTATGCTGGTCTAGTGAGATCACACTTGGACTATTGTGCACCTCTTTGTGCACCAAATACAATCAGAGGAAAAAGGATAATTGAGGGAGTCCAACAAAAAATAGCAAAAAAGATCACTGGTATGGAAAATACAGAATATGGGGAGAGGCTGCAACAATTGAATCTTTACTCAATGAATTATAGACAACTACGTGGTGATCTGTGCTTAACCTACAAAGCCACAAGAGACCCAGTCCTCTTAGAAACCCTTGGTCTTGAAATAAAACCCAACAAGGCTCAAACTAGGTCTTGTGATCTCAAATTAAAAGGTGAACAGTGTAAAACTAAGAAGAGAAGTCAATGGTACTCACAGCGAGTAGTTAACCAATGGAATATACTTCCTTGTACAACAGTTGACAGTAGAACTATGGACACATTTAAGTAACAGTTAGACCTACACATGGGTCCCAATAAAGTTAAATTTATCTAAAAAAACAATACCACCCTAGGGTGGCGAGCTCTCATAAAAGGCATTGCTTCCTGAGCTTGTAAATGACTATAAAACTATGAAACTATCTTGAATGACAAACCATGAAGAATAGTCATGGACATCACTGTGCACTACCTTGAATTCTTGCAGCACGCCAGATAACCACTAAAGCCTCTCTGACTTAAAGACCTGTAGAAGCAAATGTATGTGCAGCAGTGTTTCTGTGCAGTGTCACCTGCTGACACTTTAACAACTTTGTAGATAACAATGTATATTTTTACTGTTTGAAAACGGTGACACCAAATGGTGCACAGCCTTACAACTAGTTGTGACTTAAGCCATTGTGTCACAAGTATCTGGTTATCTTCAGTCATGATGAAGCATGATGCAGGTGTGTTGGAGGGGCATTGCAGGGCCATGATGCTAGTACAGTCAAGCTGATTCAGTGGTGATAAGTACTTTGTGAAAGTTAAATTCCACAAGTGGAATTCTTGTGGCATTCCCTCTTATGTATCCACAAATGTGCAAATATTACCAATTAGTAATTTCTAAAGTATTAACAATACATTTTAACTTACTAATCCACATTTATCCAGCTTAGTTAGATTCCAGGAGATATTTACTTTGGTATGCATGCCAAATCTTGAATGTATACCTGAAATAGCAGTGGAGCTATAAATACCTAAATATTTTCAAAATGTTCACATAGTTTAGCAAATACATTTGGGAATTTTGAATGCCTGTAACTTACAATTTAAATAACCAATTACCTCTCTATATTGCAGTTTCTATGATTCTCCCAAGACAGTATGTATATACATTCTCAATTATGTAGCTTCAAAGGTGGCTAAGTTGTAAGCATAGAAATATTTTCTGAAATGTTCACATGAATAATAAATAATCTGACACACTTTGTCCCTTATAACTTCACTGGCTCTCATCCAAATATAATGAGACTTAACAGTCTGTTAGGGTCCCTTCCACACAATACACATGCCATACCAAATTTCAGAACTCAAGCTATAATATGGACTGAGTTATGACCAATTCAAGAATTTCATTAAATCCTGAAACATTTCATGGGATTTCACAGAATGTCATGCAAATTCTGCGGAATCAGAATTTGCTAATTTCGCCAAGTTCTACATACCACCTTGCTCTATATATGTGACATTTTTTACTCTATCCCTGTTCTACCCCATTTCTGCCCCCAAACATGCCATTATTCTCCTTACACATTTGCTATGCTGAAGCAGTTATTCTCTCCACTCCTTGATATCTGCCCCCCAAAACTGCCGCCATGTATCGTAATTCACATTAGCTGCTTTGCACCACTTACTCAGTAGCCACCTCCTACCTGATGTCTTCCCCCTCCACAACATAACAACATTGTACCTGTACATTAGCCACCTGTGGTACATTCTCCCACTCTCAATCTCTGCCCACTCAAAATGCTGCTAGGTGTTGTCATGTACAGTACATTAGCTGCTCTGTGGCACTTATTAGCTATTTCTCCTCTCCCCAGTATCTGCCCCCTAAATTTAAGCATTTTCCCTACACATTAGCCAGTCTGTGGCAGATACTCACTCCCACCCTTCCTCAAACATCTTGAGACTGCCAGTACTTCATATTACCTTTGTGTGCCATTTGTTCTGTATTTCTCCCGTCCCTCATCTCTCTCCTCCCAACATACTACCCTTCTCCATATACATGACACACTACCTTTTCTACCCCATTTCTGACCCCAACATGCTGCCATTCTCTGTATACATTTGCCACTTTGTGGTACTTGCTCCACCCCCACTGATCTCTGCCTCTCCACATACCACTGTTCCCCATCATTTCACATTTCCTGCTCTGCATCATTTGCTCTCCCCATCCTCTCCCTCATCAAGGATGGAGGAGAGAGAGCCATGGCAGTACATAAGGGTGTGAGAATGGCACTTGCTTTTTCCCCTGTCCCCAACATCTGCTCACCTAGACTGCTACCATTCTCTGTAATTTATTTCAGTCACATTAATTACTGTGTGCCACTTGCTCTATATACATCCCCTTCATGATCTGTCTCCCCACAACATGCCATCATTTCTCCTATACATTGCACACTTTGTAGCACTTGCTGTACTTCCCCTGTCTCTGCCCTTCCCCAAAATGTTACCATTCACTGTCATTCACATTAGCAGCTCTGCAGCACCTGCTCTATAGTCCTCCTCTCCTTGATATCTACCTCCCACCAAAATGCTGGCATTGCCCCTGCATATTAGCAGCTCTGCAACAGTTACTCTGTCCCACACACCCTCAGGCATCTTGTCACTCCTCATACGTCATATTACATACATATATACATAGTGTCAGCAGATAAGGACCTACATGTCCCACGTAGTCTGCCCAGTATCCCCCCTTTACTGAGCCCCCCCATTCCCCCCAAGACCTTACCCATTCAACCTTCCCTCCCAGGACACCCATGTGCCTATCCCATGTTTCCTTGAAACCCAAGGCCATCTCTGCCACAACCTCTGCCACACTACCTCTTCTGGAAGGTCATTCCAAGCATCTATCACCCTCTTCATGCAATAGTACTTCCTCACGTTACCCTTACACTGTCCACCCTCCAACTTCATACTGTTTCCTATAGTTGCTGAACATCCTTTCATTTGAAATACTACCTCTTGTGTGTCATTTGCTCTGTTCTTCCTCTCTCCAGTCTCCTCTCACAATATACTATCATTCTTCATAGACATAATATGTTCTCTGGCTGTGTCCCCAATGTATCCCATCTCTGACCCCCCACAACATGCTGCCATTCTCCCTACACATTTGCTGCTCTTTAGCACTTGTTCTCTCCCCACCTTCTTGATCTCTGGCCCCCAATGTATGCCCATTCCCCATCATTCACATTACCTGTTATGTAGCACCTGCTCTCTCTCTCTCTCTCCCCACCTCAATATCTGCTCCCTCAAGTTGCCGCAGTTCACTGTAATTGACATTAGTTGCTCTGCATCACTTGCTCTATATCCATATGCTCCATGATCTTTTCTCCTCCCTAAATGTTGCAATTCACTGTCATTCATATTAGTAGTTCGGCAGCACTTGCTCACTATTTCTCCCCTTCCTGATATCTGTCCCCCCAAATATGCCGGCACTGTCCATGCATATCAGCTGCTCTGCAAAGCTTACTCTCCCACACCCACACTCAATTTTATTGTCATTCCTGGTACTTAGTATTATCCACTATGAGACATTTGCTGTCTATTCCTCCCTCTCCTGATCTTCCCCCACCATACTTCCATTCTCTATATTCATTACACGTTCTCTGGCTGTAGCCCTGTTATACTCCATCTCTGATGCCCCCCCAACAAACTGTCATTCTCTGTATACAGTACATTTACTGCTCTGTGACACCTATTTTCTCCTCTCCCTGATCTCTGCTCCTAACATGCCCCCATTCCCCATCATTCATATTACCTGATCTTTAGCACTTGTTCTCCTCCTCCTCTCTTTCTGCTCCCCCAAATTGCCACCATACACAATAATTCACATTAGCTGCTCTGTGCCACATGCTCTATATCCCTATGATCCCCACCCTCTGCCCCACCAACCTCATGCCAACATCTTCCCTATACATTAGCCATTCTGCAGCACTTGCCCCCACTGTCTCCAGCTCAAAAAAAATCATGCCATTCACTGTCATTCACATTTGCTGCTTGCACTTGCTCTCTATTCCTCCAATCCCCTTCCCTCCTCGATCTCTGCCCCTCCTCCCAAACCTACTGCTGTTCTAGATCATTCACATTAGTCACTCTGCGGCACGTTGCCTCTGTCCCACCCCTCCCCAATTTCTGCCCCCACAACATGATGGCATTGTCTCTGCACATCAACCACTCTTTGGCACTTGCTCTCCTCCCCTCCTGATCTCTTCCCCCCAGTATGCTTCCATTCACCATCACTCCCATTAGCTGCTCCACAGCTCTTGCTCTCTATTCCACCTATCCTCAGTCTCTGCCCCCCCCAACATGCCCTATTCTTCCTATACATTAACTACTCTACAGCCCTTGCTTTCTCTCCTCCTTTGATCTTTGCCTCCCAAACATATCACTATTCACTGTCATTCACACTAGGTAATCTGTGGCACTTGGTCTCTCTGCTGCTCAATTTCTGACCCCAACATGCTGGCATTGTCCTGCATTGTTCTGCACTTGTTCTCCCCTTCCCTCTCTGTCCCATCAATCTACCACCATTCACAATCATCCCCATTAGCAGCTCTGCTACACTTCCTTTCTTTCCCTCCTTTCCCTAATCTCTGCCAGTCAACATCCCTGTATTCTTCCTGTACAGTAGCTGCTCTGTGACAGTTCCTCTCTTCCTCCTCCCCAATCTCTGGCACTTGCTCTCACACCCTCATTGATCTCAGTCCCTCCCAGATCTTCCACAATCTATCATAATTTATATTAGCTACACTGCAGCACTTGTTCTTTATTACTACCCTCCCTGATCTTTGCCCCATGATGCTATTGCCAGTATACATTACCTGTTACTTTCTATTGCTTGCTACCCTTACAGAAATAATTATATGAAATGTTTTCATGCTGCCCATATAAAACTACTCATGTGATATGCATGCTGTAAGCATGATTTAGATGTATAATTGTAACCGATTGCATGCATGTGGCATGCATGCTGCAAGCAAGTGTGGAAAGCATGCTTTTCATGTTAAACTGGAACAGACTGAACACATGTGGCATGCATGCAAAAAGCAAGTGGTCACTGATAAGTGCACACATAAAAGTTAAGAGACTTGCTCAGAATCACACCATATACTGTAGAAGTGGTGGTTGATGAGATTCAAATCCAGGTCTTCGGGTCACCAAGTCTCTTGGTTTGCAGTTCAGTGCCTTTAACCACTAAGCTATACAGCCTGTACACATATTGCTTGCTTATACTTCAATACAAATCTGCATATTGTATATATGCGCGCATGCAGCATGCTTGTTGCCACTGTTATGGTTTTCCTTTTTCATGTCCTCCCTCAGCTGCACAACTGAACTGTAACGTACATACCAATGAAAATACATGTGATTCTTCTCACCCCCAATACACACACATACACACAAAACTACTTAATTACTTCTCTCTGGCCTGTACTCCTACTATTGTCTCACCATAGTTTTGAATGCTTCCACGCAAACAGACTTTAGGTTGCAAACACAAAAGTAGCAATAACTCGGCACCCACCCACCCACATGGCCAGTCCCCACCCCTCATATACACATACACTGCAACAGGTGTGGCCATACTGCTACAGACAACCCACCAAGTATAGATATAAGTTGAGAGTCTCTTACCTGAGTACTAGGGAGCCAGAGGCTGGAGTCTTTAAGAGATAATGTCCATGGGTCAGAGTGCTGGGGTGTAGTCATAACCCCTTAAAATGAATGAAGTTATTTTGTATTACTATTTAATGCATTATGATGATGAGTTGGAGAATAATGAAGGCTATTGTTCTACTAACAAGGCACTTGTTAGCTTAGCAGTGGCCTTCATTAATCTCCAACTCTCCATCAATAATGTATAAAATAGTAATGCAAAAAAACCCCCCAAAACATTCATTTCAATGATGCATGCTCATGCAGTCTCTCTTGCCTATGTCATAATGTGCCTGAGTGTGGTAATGTGGGGGTAAGCTTCACTGGGGGGGTAAGCTTGACCACAGTGGGGCTCCAATAGTTTGTGCATACCATACTGCTCAACTGCGCCTGAATGCAAGGGACAACCCTCATTTTACCCCTGAAATCTACTCTGTTCCTCATCCATCCCTCATGGGAAACATGTTGCTCACACAGAGTATGTCCTGTAAATTTAGACTTTATGGAATGGGCACCATTTCAGAATTCAGCATGTGGGAGTCAACAACCAGTGGAGGCCAGGTTCTAGTTAGCCCCTTGGTGGCAAGCTGTAGAATATCTGGAATATATCTAAAAGGTAAAACGTATTTGTTGTTACTGAAAAGTGATATGCAAATCAGGAAAAATTCAAATGTGTAATGTGTATACCCCAAAGCAGTGCATCCATTTTGGGCTTAAACCCACCAAGTTATTAACCTTTTTTTTCTGGCTGATATTCTGATCCCTCCCCAAAAAAACAACAACTTTGTCCTGATTTCTCTTCTCGACTCCTTTCCATTCACTACCTATCCCATAGGAGTCATGAAGCCACCCAAAGGTGCAGAAAAGTGAAAAACACATCAATATTTCAGTCCTTCCTCCCTTCCCCAGTACCTCTTTTAAAAAATATTTACTTTTACTTATGTGGCCATTTGGCCAGAACCTGCAGCCTGGCCCAGTGTGCCACCAACCCAGTTTTCAGACCACTCCTCCTCCATCCTTCTTCCAGAAGCTGGATGCTAGAACAAACCATCCCAGGTTTTCAATGTGGTCTGCAACCAAGTCACCTCACTAACCAAATACACCCAATCTGCATTGCTTGCTTCTTGCTTGGCTGCTGCCATGGCTGCTGCTACACTGCACTGATTAAGGCCTATGAAGGCCACCCATACTATTGTCACCACTGCTGCTAGGCCTAGCTTGCTGCCCTGGAGGTCTGTGCATTTTTTTTGTGAGGTGAGCCTAGTAGAGAAAGTAGGATAGCCTAGTCTCACGTTAGCTTCAAGCTCACCCCTTGTCTCTTCAGCCACCAGGTGAGATGGAGACTCAGTAAGAGTAGACCAACAAAAATATGCTGCCACAACACTGCTATTGAAAGTTCAGTGTTCATCAACTCCTCCAAGCTGTAGTGTGAAGCCTTTCTACTCTGTGTAAGGAAAGACAGTGTCGAACTTGATTGACTCATGTGCTCTTGCCTGGCTGGAGCTCCCCTACATCATGTGTGATGGTGCCACAGCTAATAGGTGGAGAGAGTGGATAACACAACACAGACATAGCCAAGTCAGGAGTGCACCTGTAGCATGAGTGCACACAGGCCAGGGGGCACTTATTGTGCAAAAGATTAAATCCAAATTTAATACCATTACTGCCACACCATAAGACCAACCTAGGCACAAATGTGGGTGGTGCAAAGGGCACAGACCCCCCTTTGACCTTCTTAAATGGCACCCTTGCTTTATGGTAGAAATTCATTCTCAGGTATCAGTACAAATAAATACAACAGTTTCCACTGTGTTCTGAGGTACTGTATCTCCATGTTTCAGGATGTGTCCTGATCATCATGAGGGTTAGTGTCCCTCATTGTACCACATTTAGAGTGTCCATGTCCCTCATTTCAGTGACAAAATGTGAGGTATGGCGAATATTTCCAAAACCTTACTCAGTGCAAAGAGTGCTTAGCATGGCCATGGTATAAATACTCCATACAGAATGACAAAGGGAAAGTAAGTGAGCAGAATCAATCATGGAGAAACTCATCTGTAGCACTAAATATGTATAAGGGGATTTTGCATGGCACAAAACAAAAAGATCAGGCTTCACAACACAGAGGCCCCTCTTTGCACATCTGGAATGGGGGATGTTGGCTGACTATATCCAAGCATTTAAAGCATTAAGCAAACAATACTTTACAAATTAATGGAAATTCAATAACAAAAGTCAAAAGCCATGAAACAACTTGCAAAAGGATCAGAATTAAAGAGTTTACCTAATGTTAATGGGAAATCAATAAAACATGTATTTTAATGGCTCTAATTGCTAGCAGTAGTATGAGAAATAGAAACTGATGTGTTTTTTAGATGAGATTTGCACCAGCTTAGTTGCTGCACACATGGCAAGCATGCAGTATGTGAACCTAATGTGATTTTAAAATGATGTTCACATCAGCTTAATGTCTGCACTCATGTTAAGCATGCAACTCACGAACCTGATATGATTTTTAAATGTTTGCACCAGCTTACCTGCTGCACACATGTCATACTTGTAGCATGCAAACCTGATTTGTTATTTAGACCTGGTTCGCTTAGGTTCATTTTGTGTATGCGAACCACATACAAGCATTGCACAATTAAGCATGTGGTATGCATTCTGCATGTACACAGCACACACATATTGTTATAAGGGTACTGTGGTTTGTAATGTTCATAACACATTTCTGCTGCTTACATTCCTTTTTTTCCTGACACTTCCCAATACAGTGCTAACATATACAGTACTTCTTATCTTTTGGTACATCTCCTTTCATTTCTATCTACATTTCTCATATTGCCCTCATTTCCATTTTAAACTGTCTTCATTTATTTTATTTAGCTGTTATTTTTCTATTTATAGACCGATGTGCTTACCCTACACTTCTTTTATCCTACTATGAAAGCTAAACTAATCTTGCTTATTACTCCGGCTGCAACCTAATCCCTTCCTCCACAAATTTCAGAAAACAAAGAAAAAAATCAATAAGAGGTGCACATATTTAAATTTGTATTTCTGTTCGCTACATCTCTCAACTAATCCCCAAATCTTCTCCTCCCTTTATTATTATCTTCCCTAATCCTTCTTTGTAATAAAAAGTTTGTCTTGTATTTGAATAAAAGTGTTTCAGAACTGATTTGCAACACAACACCAGTATGCAATTTCTTAAACTTTGCATCATTTAATGATTCAGTCCCAATGCAGCTAATGTCATGCTTGCCATGTTTGTTATTGAACATAATCTCATTTGGTACATTTCCATTTCAAAATGTCTTCATTTATTTTTTTAACTGTATTTTTTTTTTGTTTAAAGAAAAACGTGCATACTCGACACTTTTTATCCAACTGTAAAAGCTAAACTAATCTTGCTCAATACTCCACCTGCAACCCTATTATTTCCACTAAAAATTTTGAAAAGCAAAGAAAAAAATTAATAAGAGGTGCGTTCATTTCAATTTTTATCTCTTTCTATCACATCTCTCAACTAATCCCCTCATCTCCTCCTCCCCTTGTCATTATCATCCTTTATTTGTTCATTTATTTATTTATTTACTTTGTTAGCTGGGTAAGTACACAGAGGCATGACCCCATTTCAGGAATGACCGGAGCCACAACAATGCAGCTGAGATGGTACAAAATATACAATGTGCTATAAATAACATACAGTAGTACAACATACAACATTAAAAACATTCACACTTGATTTGTTGCAGCAGAAAAGATTTTAGCTGAGTTTTAAAATTTGAATGACTGCTTACATTTAGGCAAGATGGAGGAAGTGTATTCCAAAAAATGGGTGCTTGCACAGGATCAGCACACTACCCCTTTAGGATCTTTGGAACTTGTAAACATAACCTATAAGTAAATATTAATGCTCTGCTTTCTTTTCTAAGCTCAATTCAACTAAATAAAGGAGGCTGTTGTTTTATTCTTAATATGTTATCGATGGAACATCCAAGATTATACATTAAATGTTGCTTAGGAGGTAACCAACAAGTTTCTTTGTATAATAAACAATGGTGAGTGTTGTATGGTTTAAGTGTAGCAAACTGACAGATGGAATTAAACATCCTAGTTATTAGATTTAGGTCAGTACCTGACAACTTTGGAAATAGATAGGAATTATAATATAAAGTAGGCAGAAGTACACTTTTGGAAATTGCTGCCCTAGTTTCCCTAGTTAAACAGTCTTTCAGTTTATGCAAGGCACCCAGTTTCTGATATATAAACTTGCTTGTATTCTTCATATGAGCAGAAAACGTTAAATTAGAGTCAAGCAAGACTTCCAAATACTTAAATTCTGTTACCTGCTGCAGCATCATTCCAGCCAGATCAGATATTTGTAAATCCTGACAATTAGATAACATTGGTTTGTATCCAACTATTAGGCACTTTGAAGTTGATGGCAGAGAAGGACTGCAAGGCCCACCCAGTCTGCTCATTTCTTTTTCTACCTTATGAATGTGCCATCAGCCTTTGCTCTGTCAATGACCTATCTATTCATACTCATCTGTATTGCTCCCTTATGCCTATCCCATGCCTGTTTGAAACCCTACACTGTATTCATATCCACCAGTTCCTGAGGTAGGCCATTCTATGCATCCACCACCCTTTCTGTGAAAAAGAACTTCCTCACATTACACCTTAATCGGCCTCCCTCTAATCTCATGCTGTATCCTCTTGTCCTGCTATTTTTCTTATATTGAAACATGTTAGACTCTTTCACCTTATTAGTGCCCTTAAGGTGTTTGAATGTTTTGATCATATCACCTTTCTCCCTCCTTTGCTCTAGGGTATACATATTAAGCTCCGTTAATCTGTCCTCATATGTTTTCTGATGCAGTCTCTGCACCATTTTGGTTGCCCTTCTCTGGAATGCCTCAATATGGTTAATGTCCTTGTGAAGGTGTGGCCTCCAGTACTGCACGTAGTACTCCATATGGGGCCTAACCAGTGTCTTGTGAAGAGGGATTATTACCTCCCTCTTACGACTTGTGATACCCCTACTAATACACCCCAACATCCCCCTAGCCTAACCTACTGCTTTAGTGGTTTGCTTGGATGATTTTAGGTCATCTGTGATGATGATGCCCAAGTCTCTTTCTTCCCTTGTGACTGCCAGCAACTCCCCTCCCAGGCTGGCTTCAGGGTTTCTCTTCTCCATGTGCATGATCTTGCACTTCTTTGCATTAAACCCCAGTTGCCACTCTTCCGACCATTTTGCCAGTTTATCCAGATCTCTTCTCATTCTGCCCACCCCATCTGGATCATCTACTCTTTTGCAGATCTCAGTGTCATCTGTAAACAGACAAACCTTACCCTCCAGTTCATCTGCAATGTCACTAATGAAGATACTGAAGAGGACTGGCCCCAGGACTGATCCCTGAGGTACCCCACTCATGACTTGCATGTCTTCTGACTGTATAACATTTACCACCACTCTCTGTTTTCTGCCTGTCAACCAGTTTGCCTCCCAGTTGACCAACTTCTGACCCACCCCAAGCCTACCCAGCTTATTAATCAATCTTCTATGTGGAACAGTATTGAAAGCTTTGCTGAAGAAAAGGTAGGCGACATCAACTGCTCCCCCTTGGTCCACCACTCTGGTTACCCAATCAAAGAAATCTATGAGATTAGTTTGACAGAACCTTCCTGTTGTAAACCCATGCTGTCTTGGATCCTGTGCTCCTATGGATTCCAGGTGTTGCACTATCCTTTCCTTAAGGAGTACCTCCATAATTATGGCCTCTACTGAGGTAAGACTGACTGGTCTGTAGTTCCCTGCCTCCTCCCTACTACCAGTCTTGTGGAGCGGGATCACATGAGCCCCTCTCCAGTCTTCTGGGACCTCTCCTGTGCTCAGAGACTCACTAAACAGTTCTGATAATGGCTCTACTAGTTCCACCCTTAGCTCCCTTAGTTCCCTGGGATGTATGCCATCATTACCTTGTCCATCCTGAGCTTAGCGAGCTCTTGTAAGACCCTTTCTTTTGTGAAGGGACTAGTGCACACCTCCCTCCCCAATGTGTCCATGGTGCTGAGCTGTGGGCCCTACCCTACCTTCTCTTCAGTAAATATTGAGCAGAAGTATCTATTTAAGACAGATGCTTTTACATGGTCCTCCTCCTCACATGCTCCCTTATCCCCTTTGATCTTAGCAATACCCCCTCTGGACTTTCTCCTTTCACTACTGTATCTATAGAAAGTCTTGTACCTTCTTTTACTGTTTGTGGTAGTGTTTCCTTGGTTTGGGCCTTTGCCTGCCTTACTGCCTTCCCTGATTCCCTTAGAGAAGTTTGTTATGTCTCCCTATCTTCATCCCGCTGTGTTCCCTTATATTTCTTGAAGGCCAACCTTTTGGATCTGACCTTTTCTGCTACTGTTTTTGAGAAACAAAGTGGTTTCCTTCTTCTTTTGCACTTCCTTTTCTCTCTAACACAATGGGATGTTGCTTCAAGTATTGCACCCTTAATGCTTGCCCATTTTGCCTGTATCCCCTCACCTGTATTTCTTCTTGCTAGGGCTAGCTTAACTCTGTTGACCATCTTATCAAATTCAGCTCCTCTGAAGTCCCATATTTTTGCCTTGGAATGGGATGATTTAGTTCTAGTGGCCAAATTGAACCTACTATATTAGGGTCACTGGCCCCCAGGCGACCTTCTACTTGGAGATCTGTGATCCTTTCCCTGTTAGCCAGTACTAGATCTAGGATAGTCCTGTCTCTTGTGCGTTGTTGTTCCAGTTGGTTGAGGCCATCCCCCTGCAGGGAATCCACCATGTGTCTAGTTCTGGCAGATGTTCCTGCTGGTTTTGACCAATCTGTATCTGGCATGTTGAAGTCTCCCATTATCAGAACCTCCCCTTTAGCTGTCATGTTTTGTATATCTTCTAACAGTAATGTGTCTTTATTCTCCCCCTGGTCTGGAGGCCTGTAGACAACCCCAGTTTGTATGGCTGTCCCATTTCCTGTTTCCAGGGTGACCCACAGTTCTTCTGGCTCCTTATGTTTATTCTGAATTTCTGCAGCTTTTGTATTTTAATTGACATAAAGGGCCACTCCACCACCGAGGCCAACCTTGAAGGTGATCCGCCACTGAACTGGCAGCCAGTGCAGTCCACAGAGCAGAGGTGTAATATGGCTGGACCGAGATAGCCCAGTCAATAACCTGGCTGCAGCATTCTGCACCAGCTACAAGTGATGGATATCAACCCCCGGAAGCCCTAGGTAAAGGGAGTTGCACTAATCAAGGCGGTAGGTCACAAAGGTGTGGACCAATGTCAGAAGATCACTGGGAGGAACCAGATGATTAATCCGGGTGATATTCCTCAGATGGTAAAATGAGATCTTGACAGATGAAACCCAAAATTTTAAGGTCAACCTCTCGTCAAAAATAACACCCAGATTCCACATCTATTCAGAGGCCATCAGGTGGTGACCACCAATTGAAAGCCTCATGGTGTGCCCCCTCGAGGACCCTCTACCCGGTGACCTGGGTCCACCACCATGACCTCAGTTTTGTTGGGATTCAGCTTCAGCCAGTTGGCACTCATCCAGTCCTGGATCTCGATGAGGCAGTTATTAAACACCGAAACAGCATCATCCTGGTCAGGTACAAAGGACAAGTATATCTGAGTATCATCTGCATAGCAGTGAAAACTCAAGCCATACCACCTTACAATGTCTCCCAACAGCAGCATGTACACCATTAATAACAGGTGAAAGCACAGAGCCCTGGGGTACCCCACATGGTAGAGAGAATGCATCAGAGGAATAAATTCCTGATGCAACTCTCTGAGATCTACCAGTGAGGAATGAATGGAACAACCTGAGGACTGTCTCTAATGATCCACAGAGGAACCTCAAAAACTCCAGCAATACATCATGATACATGGTGTCGAATGCTGCAGACAGATCAAGGAGGACTAAGATGGAGCAACTCCTATGATCTCTAGCTATCAGAAGATCATTGAGTACCTGAACCAGGGCAGTCTCGATGCTGTGCCTCTTCCTAAAACCTGACTGGAGAAGATCATAGATGTCATGGATGGTAAGGTAGTCATCCAGCTGCAGCACAACCACCTTCTCAATAACCTTGCCCACACATGGCAGGTTTGAGATGGGTCTGTAGTTGGCAAGACAGTCTGGGTCCAATGAAGATTTCTTGAAGAGGGGTGTCACCACCGCCTCCTTGAGGGAGTCAGAAAACTCACCTACATCCAGTGAACTCCATACTATCTCAGCCAGGACCCACACCGATGACATTAACACACCCCATAAGGAGGCGAGTTGGGCCCGGGTCCAAGCTACAGCAGGTTGGCTGCATATTCTGGACAATCCTTATGACATCCATGATCGCCAGGTTGCTAAAAGCACCAACCAAACCGTGGTTCTGCAACCTCCAACTCATCACTGCCCTCCCATTGGGGTAAGTTTGGCAGATCCCCGATCTAATGTCAGCTTAAACCTTATCCACAAAGAAGAGAGTAAACTCATCACAGTTATCTTGTGATAATGCTCTCAGAACCTGTAGACAGGCTGGATTACACAGTCTGTCCATAGTTCGAAAGAGCTGAGCTGGTCAGTTCCTTGCAGCGGTGATCTCCACAGACAGGAACTCTGCCTTCTTACGGGAGATCGTTGATTGGTAGTCTGTATAATGGACCATCAATCTAAGCCTGTCAGCATCAAGACCGGATTTCCACCAGCGTCACTCCATCCTTCGACCCTCTCTCCTCATCTCCATCAAGGTCCCATTTAACCAAGGGGACTGAGGTTGAGCACAGGCAGGAGCAAGAGAGTCCAGAGCTGCCACCACAGCCATATTATAAGCCTGCAGCAGGTTATCTGGACCCCTGCTAGCAGTCAGAAATCCTGATAGATCCACAACCGCCATCAGGCCATCTGGGGTTACTCCCCTTAATGGGCGGTACCGGACCATCTCCAAAGGGGCAGGCCTATAACGGGGGCCTGGAAATGTAACCTGATAGTGTGATGGTCAGACCAACTGACTGATTCCACCACCAAATCGGAGTTCTCCATGCCCAGGAGGAAGATCAGATCCAGAGAATGCTCAGAATTATGGGTTGCAGAGGTAATAGCCAGTGTGATGCCCAATTAAATCATAAGTTGGAGGAAGTCTTGACCAAACTGCGAAAGTTCACCATTGACCCAGGCATTGAATAATAATAATAATAATAACATACCTTCTGTTGGTTTGGGGCCTCCTCCTGATTACTGTGTGCAATTTCAACATGTTTTTGCCAGCTTCTTTCTTAGGGCACACATATAAGATGTTATAGATTGTTTATGAGTAGGGTTATCTTCCCATGTTTCTTTTATCACATCCAGTGGCCCTCTTGGCTGCCTACCATACATCATTTCAAATGGTGAAAACCCTGTTGATGCCTGTGGCACTTCTCTGTAGGCAAAAAGTAGGTAAAGCAAGTATTGGTTCCAATCTTTCCCTTCCCCTTTTACAAACATTTTTAACATGCATTTTAGGGTTTGGTTAAAACACTCAACAAGACCATCTCTCTGAGGGTGATGGGGGAGGTTCTTATGGCAGTGATACCTAATAGTCTGTATAGCTCCTTAAGTAATGCAGCACCAAAATTACTAGCCTGATCAATAATAATTTCTTTAGGTATGCCCACTCTGCTGAAAATTTTTGCAAGCTCTGCTGCCACTTTTGAAGATGTGACAGTATGCACTGGAACTGCTTCTGGTAATGGAGTAGCATAGTTGCATAATACAAGGAAAAATCTATTACCCTTTTTACTTTTGTCTAAAGGACCAGCTACATTGATTGCAATTCTCTCAAAAGGCACAACTATCAAGGGTAGGGGCATCAGGGGCACCTTGTCTTTTCTAGTGACTGGGGCTACTTTCTGACACTCAGCACAGTAATTACAAAAGGTAGCAAATGTCTTCATGAATTCCAGCCCAGTAAAATCTATACAGCAATCTGGCAAGGGTGCAATCTCTCCCTGAGTGACCAGCTATAGGACTATCATGTGTTGTCTGTAACAACTCTGTTCTATACTTCTGTGGTATAACCAGTTGTTCTGTCTGTTTCTGTGTCTGAGGTTTAACCCAATGTCTGTACAGTAACCCATTACATTTTTTAAACATTGGTCCACCCTGTTTTGGTTTCACCCCCAGCTGCTTAAAATAACCCTGGAGAGAAACATCATTAGCTTGTTCTGAAAGAAAATCACAATCAGTTATCAGTTTAGCTTCAGCATTTTCATATTTTAACCCTTTATGTCAATCAATCATTTGTTGCCACCATTTCTTCGGGCATCTTCTTTTGTTTCCTGGACTTCAGGATCTTGGAGCTGTACTCAAACAAGTCTGAATCAAAATCGCTGAAAGAAAAAGTGTCACCACCATCTGAAATTTTCTTTTCCTGAGCTCTTGTCACCACTGCTGCTATAACATCAGAATTTACTCCCTCTTTGATTAACTCAGTAAATCCTGGAAAGTAATTTCCAATAATCTTGGGTACAGGTAACTTAGGTACTACCCCCACTTTCATTTGTTGTGACACACCCTTAATGATCAGAGTCACTTGGATGGTGGAATAGTATCAAGTGTCCCTGTGGATGCAGATTACACCAGTATTTGGTCCTTTTGCACAGTGTTTTCCCAGCACTGTAATATGTACTAGGGTCTGTCTGCTTCCCGAATCAATGAGTCCCTTTACAGTCTTAACCCACACCGTCACATCTGTTAAGTACTTGCCCCAATTTGCCAAGGAAAAATCTGCTCCAGTGCCACTCTCCTCACTATGGCAGTTTCTTGCAACATGGCCTGACTTATTTCAGTTCTAGCAAATGATGTCTTTGGGCACAGATTTGTTATCCCCACCAAAATTCTTATCAGGCTTGGAGCTTAAATGGGAAAAAGAGTGTATTGCCGGTGCTTGGCTGTTACCTCGCTGCTATGGTATTTGTCTGGCCATTTGGTAGTGCTCAGCCAAAGAAACAGCCTTTCCCCCACTTTCTGGTCAATGTTCCTTTACCCAAAGCTGCACATCTGTAGGCAGGATGTTGATGAATTGCTCCACTGCAAATGTGTTGATGATCTGTGAGACTGTTTTGCTCTCTGGTTGGAGCCATTTTATTAGGAGTTCTCTGAGTTGGGTGAAGGCTTCTCGAGGATTGTCGACTGAGTTGTACTTCAGAGATCGAAGTCTCAGCCTGTAGGTCTCTCCTGAGATGTCATACCTTTTCAGGATTTCACTTTTCACCAGGTCATAGTTTTCTGACTGTGCAGTGTCCACATTGCTGTAGGCAAGTTGGGCTTTCCCTGTCAGGTAGGGTACCAGTCTGATTGTCCATTGCTGCTTTGGCCATTGGCAGGCTGTGGCAACTCTTTCAAAAGTTGTCAGGTATGCCTCAATATCATCAGAGGGACACAACTTTGCAAGTTTAATAGCTTTTAAGTCACTTGTGTTTTGTTGCTCATCTGAATCTGGGCCAGATCCTCTGCCTTTGATAGCTTGCAAGGCATCCAGCCATCGCTGCTCCTGTCCCTGCAATGCTTTTCTCATCTGCTGCTTCTCTTCCCTCCTCTGCTTCCCTGTCTTTTTTTGTTGTATAGCCCACCATTTGAAAAAGTCCATCAAGCTTTCAGGTTTTGTCACTGCCTGTTCTTTTTCCATAACTTGTGCTGGTTGTGCAATTTCAGCTTGGACTTCTGTCTCTGCTAATTTGGCTGCCATTCTTCTGGTAACCACTCCTGGACTTGCTGCTGCAGAATCCATACCTTTCTCTGTGCTTTTCTGGCACTAGGTCCAGTAACCATGCACAAAACTCCTGACTTAGAGTATGCATGGCATAAATCCCACTTAGGCTGACACCATCTGTCATCCAGGCACATGTCAATAAGCATAGAAGAAACCAGGAGCAGTTGTAAAATTCACAATGAGAGTATTTATTTCTACTAGCAGTAACATCAAAATAAAATTGTTCAGAATAACTATTTACAAAGGCAAAATACAATAGAGAAGATCCATCAGAGTTTTTCTTCAATCTCTGTATGTCCCCTTTTTAAGCAATTGCAGCTCAGCTCTCTTATAAGTCCTTCCAAACCCCCTTCTTAACAAGCATTCTGTTTTTTCTAACGTGTTCTAGTATATTTCAGGTAGGTGCTGGCAGGAACACAATGTCCCAGAACAGAGGCCCCCCTCTCCACAGCTTTTGCAAAAGGCGTAGAAATTGCACTAAGGTAACCTCTTGAGTTTCCAATAGCTTTTTGCAATCATCTCATACTATAATTATATACATTTCAAAAATTAACACTATAGTTTCTAAACAAAGGGATCCCAATATCAGTTGCATTTCCACATAATGATTTGTATATATTTTTATATCAGCAGATATGTAAGGGAGGAAAAGAAAAAACAGCAAGGGAAGACTGAGAGACAGTGAGAGGCAAAGAATTGTGAGACAGTTGAAGTGATCAAATCCTAGGTCTCAGGAGAAAATTTGGTTGCACAACCAGACAGACAAGAGACAGAAAAGGAACAGAACAGAACAAATCCTTGCATTTAAACACTTTCTGCATAACAAATGGGACAGGGTCCTATTCTACCCTGTGACAGCAAGTTTATAAACTTTGCATTATCTTAATGATTCAGTCCCAATGCAACTAATTTCATGCTTGCAATGTGTGTTATTGAACATAATCACCAAACAGCCATTACACGCTCAGCAATAGTTGCTCTCTCCACCCCTCCATGATTGCTCCCTTCCTCCTACTGCTGCCGTTTCCAGTACTTTACAGTACTTACTGTATGCCACTTCAGCTCTCTCCCACCATCTCTTCCCCTCATCCAACTGCTTTTAACACTACTTCATGTTACCATCTGTGTTCCACTTTCTCTCTGTCTCTTCCCTACTCCATCTCTACCTTCAGCCCTAAAATACCACTATTATTGCTATATACTAACTGCTCTCAGCTCTTGCTTTCCGCCTCTCTTCTACACCATCTCTTACACTCCAAATATCCTCCCATTCTCAGTTTAACTTTGCTGCTTTGCACCACTTGCTTTCTCTTCCCCTCCCAGACCATTGCTCTTCCAAATCCCAGCCATTCATCATTATTCACATTTCCTGCTCTCCATTATTTGCTTTCTGTCCCTTACCTCCCAGTCTTTTTTTCTTAACATGCTGGCATTGCCCTTTTATTTACTATCCAAAACAAATGAAATGGACTCCAGTAACTTAAATGTAAGGAAAAGCAAATATATATACATATATATATATATATATATATATATATATATATATATATATATATCCAAAACCTAAACTGCACACTGTTATTCTACAAAAAAAACATGACACTACATCAATGGCAATTATTTTAATTGATTGTTCAGGTTTCATTCTTCACATATGTATTACACATTCATGTTAATTAAAATTTTCATATGTTTTCAAATTTATAAGGCTACTGTTATATTTTAATTCTTTACATAGGTCTATAAGCATCCTTTGACTCAATCTGCACCAATCTACATTTTTTCATTTTCTGCCCTGTCTGCTCCATTCAAGTCTGCCACTGATTTCAGACAAGGAGTGATGTTCAGTGGGTAGTGAGAGAGACAGTAACTGTTCTTAACAAACTACTTAATCCGACTGGTCTTTTTGTGTGTGTGTGTGTGTGTGTGTGTGTGTCCTGATCACTGTGGTGATTTGTGGAGGAGTTCATATACAATATTATGATAAAAAAAAATATTCTGTTGTCTTAAACTGTTAGTGTTGCTTTTTGTTCATGGCGTGACTGGAACTGTTCAGACCTCTGTTTTGAAAGTTCAGTGTCTCATGAGGACTAGATATTGGTGTAAAGTATTTCACAAACAATATTTTAATCCAAGTCTACTAAATAAATACAGCACCAGATCAATTTTATATTGCATTGATATTGTAGAAGAACTTTTCTAGGTTCCATGTCAAAAGGGCTATTCAATTATAGTGAATGTCAAAACAGCGATTCCAAAAAAAATGACTGCAACAAGGGTGACATGAAATAACAGCGACCGACACAAATAGTTATTTTACAGATAATTAATGTCCAGAAACCAGTGCCTACACTTGAAAGTAGAAATTCTGGGACAATTGGACTCAGATGCCTTTATTTAAATTAGTGGTTCCACCCCCCCCCCCGGGACTCACCACTATTTCTAAATATACCACTCCAAGACACAATTGGACTTTGGGGATTGCACAACCATGGAATGACCTAAAATTACCAGTCACCATTATTTGTATGTCGCCCTTGATGTTTTCACCTAAATGCCGTCACCCTTTTGCTGTCACTCTTATTTCTTCACCTTTATTACGTACTACCCTTCCACACAAAGAATCACAGTGATCAGGACACTAAATGTTGCTGTGAAAAAGGCTTGTCAATGCAAGCAGTCTGTAAAAAACTGCTGATCTTACTGACACTTCCACAGTGAGCATCACTCCTTGTTTTACTTTTTTTAACCCACATTTTAACATTGTCCCTATTTTACTCCATCTCATGAACATAGCAGGTAACATTTTCAAATCCACCTCCAAAATCTGGTTTTGCAGTCTTTCCACAGAATCCTGTTTCTGGTGGCATTTGATAAATGACACTAGTCATGTTCATACGCCTCAGTAATAAAAATACAATCTTGACAATACAGGGTCACAATCTAAGAAAAATAACAATGTTATGTGTGAACTTGTTAATTACCAGTCATGACACTTTCATTATTATAACTTGGGGTTACTTGGATTGTTAGAAAGAAGTAGGCTGGATGGAGTAGAAAGAAGTAGGCTAATTGCCCATCTAGTCTGTCTCTCACTCCTAGTGGGTGAACATACCAATATTTCTTTGCCCCATTAAATACTTCTCATGTTCATTTTTGATTAGTTGGAAAGATGAGATGTCAACCAGATTCACAAGTCATCTAGTCCATGTCCTTACTGCTCTTATGTTAAAGAATGTGTTTCTTTTTTTCAAATCTAATTTGTATTGATTTTTTATAACAACAGGTAACAGATACAATACATCACACAACAACACACTATAGAACCGACAGTGAAATAAAAAATGATAAATAAGTCAGCTGCAATAAAATATAAAAAACATCCATGACTGCAACCTTACAAACTCATATACATTGAATCTTATTTGTAAAGTATATAAAAATCATATGGGATAAATCGAGTCTATATATATAAATACCTGGGGCCTGATTCCATGACAGATATGCACTGGCGCAGTGTGACTTGCACCAACACATATAGCGTAAGTCACACTTTGTGCCATGGGTTCTACCAGACTGGATTCTAAGAGGTGACCTATGCTATGGCCCAGGCTCTCTGTACCCAGGAGGACTTACACCTCCCAAGGCTCCAATGGCATGGCAGAAGAGGGGGTTACAGCAGCATCTGTGCCCAGTTCCGAAAAGGCAGCTGCCATAACCCTCAGCACCATTCCAGGAGACCCTGCAGCACTGTGGGGTTAGACCAGCTATTAGCTGGTGTAAGGGGCTTCTGCTGTGCCCAAGTGCCTGATGCACCCCTGCATGGCCCTGACCCACACACTGCCATGCCATACTGACCCCCCCACCACATAGTAACTCCCCCAACCCCCGGCAATACCAAGGTTCCACCTGCCAGCTCCTGGTACCATGATGTGGTAATGCCAACCCCCCGGTGCCAGTGTACTTCTGCCAATACTGCCCCATGGCCCACTGGGACTTGTGAGCATGTTTTGGGGCTTGGGCCTGGGGGGCAGCTGTGCCCTGTCTTTGGGCATGTCAGTGGCTTGCAGCACCCAGGTCTGGTGTGCCCTTCCTGTGGTGCAATGCTGGACGTGCCACAAGTCACAGGTCATAGTCACCTGGGACCCTGCCTGTTCTGGAATCTGGTGCAGGGTCCCCGGTGTAGTGGTGTATGTCACAACTTGCATTTGCCAGCAAGTTGCACCATACATCTTAGAATTGGGCCCCTTTTGTCTAAGGTTGTTATAGCATATTTCATCTCACAGGACAAAAGAGGGATTTTATTTTGATAAAATAAATATCACCCATCTCTACCAATGTAACTCAAATCTGGGGTATGCATTATTAAGCTGTGCAGTAATTTATTCCAAATAATACATTTTCATCATCTGGTTCTCCAGGTTTCCACTGAGGTAACTGTTGTGGTGTGCCACAGCTTTGTTATTATTTTGTTAGCCACAGCCATCAAAAGATTAAATCATTTCCAAATGGTAGCATCCCTAAATCCATCAGGTGCATCCAGCAATAATAGTGAAGGCATGGTGAGCTGAACACTTTCACCTAAGAATTCTATCAGGTCCTTTTGTAAAGCCACTAAAAAAGGCTGAAGTGTTGAGCAATGCCAAAATATATGCTCCAAAGTAGCTTGTTGCACCCAGACCAGCAGGACCCCACCATGGTAGCACATATTTTATGTTGCCTATATGGCGATATAAAGACTTGAATAGTACATTTCCAAGAGTACTCACACCATAAATGCAAGGAGGTGACTTTGTGTGTATTCTTTAAACAGACCTCCCACTGTTGGTCTGTGATTTCTTACTGTATTTTTCCCTCCAAAGCCTGCTTCACCTGCCAGGTATGGTACTATTGTTGGCTTAATAAAGACTGATATATATGGGAGATACAGTATTTAGTATTACCTTGCCCACTGATGGCTGCCATAAGTACTGTAACTGCATTAAGGGGGAGAACTGTCCCTGCGGGACACATTTCCATAAGAATGCATGAAGGAAATATCGTACTTGTAAACAGTGGAAGAAGTGTGAATGTGGTATTTCAACTGTATTATGAAGGTCCTCAAAGGACATGATATCTTGGCCCTCATGGCATTGAAAGAAGGTACATAGGCGTAAGCAGAACCATGTCTGAAAGCCGCGATCTACTGCCAAAGGTACAAAAATTGTTTTATCTGTGAGCCGGGCAACCAGATATCTTTCTGTATGGAATTGCTTGTGATTATATACCCATGACCAATGATGTAAGATTGCTTCAGAATAGGGGTTCCTCACCCTGGCAGGTAGAGTCACTAAAGAATGTAGTGAGAGAAGGGATGCAGTATCAGTCATGTTCTCTTCAAGTAGTCCAATGAATTTCCATTATGCAGAATAGTTTGGCAATAACCTTTTGCTCAAGAATGTGCATGAACACAGTTTGTTCATTTGTTGTTCTTGCACAATTCATGGACATTCTTGAACATGATTGCTAAACTTTGATGAGCATTCATGGACTCTGTTCATGAACGATTCATGAACAAATCATGAATGTTCAAGAATTGTTCCTGATCACATCGACTGTTTGATAAAAAAATAAATGTAGGGTAAATAAATGTTTTTGTTTTTTATTCTTACACTGATTAAATGTTCACCCCAACACGAAAACATACACGCAACAAATTGCCTCATATGGAGCTATTACTTTAGTTTAATGTATATCAGGTTTGTTTATGCATGTAGTGTAAGGAGAAGTTCATGAGAGGAATGTATATCTAATAATTAACTTATTTTTATTTACTTTATAAATTTGTAAAACAAAAAGATGCCAACACCAGGTGTTCAGGGGTCCTAATTTATGGAATAATCTGCCCTGTCATCTTGGACAAGCAGATGAAACAGAATTAGCAAATGGCTGATTAGCCAAGTATCTAGGATATCAGTGTGTTATTTATCTTGGGACTCTGGCTAGTATGATGATAATGTACAGTGTGCAGACTGTATTTTGTATTATTGTTGACTAACATAATAAGGTGTTATTATATATATTGAATGCTTTTACTTGTTTGAAATATATACATTTTTTTAAATGTAATGAATTTTGTAACCGTACCTATTGGGCTAAAAGGACCTCATTGAAAATGAGCTTTGCTCAGCTGAGTTTTCTGAGCATGTGAAATATGAATAAAATGTTACCATACCATACCATACCATCACCAGCTCCCCAATAGCACAGACTTTAATAATGTGGAAAAAGTTCAAAAAACAGAAACAGTAGAAAATCTGAAAATCTAATTTCACTCACCAAACCTCATCATGGCAACAAACAGCCTGGCCAGTTTCACTTATCAAAGCTTTTTCAGAGGACCAGATGTGACAATGTGTTATGCTTTTATACAGAAGCAGATTTCACAGTGACAGTGCACAAAATGTATATACACTACAACAGACAGTTACCATGTTCCACACGCATACTTAACATATAATCAGTAATGTTTAGTGGGTGAAGCTTAATTTATTTCCGATTCAATTTTCCCAATTTGAAGGCAGACAGTAAACATTTTTACTCCTTTTCAAGTAGAGTTGTTTCAGTCTTTTGTGCCATATTTGGATACACTGATATCTAGGTATGTTTTCCTCAGAATAGAAGTGCTAGGGGAAAATAGTGATACATATTAATACCTCATGCAAACAAATCAACTGCAATTAATAAAGAACAGCCTGAATAAGTGGCTCTAAATACATAATACATTTCAAATAACAGTTTTTTATGCACACATGACTTCTCACCTCTGGTGAGAACTGAGAGTGTCATTCAGTGTAAATGGGGACTAAAATCAAACCAGTCATTCAGCTCAGGTAAATGCAAAACTCCCAGCTGGACAATCCACATGTTTTTTTCTCCTAAGTATTAAGCAGTGAGGAGGGGACAATTTGGAACATTTGATCAGGTTTTTGCTTTCTTTTGTTCTGTGAACTTTGGCTGCGGCACAGGTCTTCCCAGTGGAGCATCTTTCTTGTTGCTTCATATTGTTTTAATTTTATTAATTTTCCTTCTTAGGGCCTAGTTGAAGGTTTTCAGTGCCTAAAGGTGGCAGCCATATTTGTGATAACAATTAGAAATGAGTAAAGTTGCTCATGAATTCCGTACAGTTTGCACAAATTAGAAATCTCACTGCCTGAACATTTTAAACCTGGAGGATTAACATACGGGTCTTTGAAAGAAAACTCACAGTTCATTATATAATAGTCTTGGTAACTCATGAATTAATTATTTTTCAGTAAGAATGCTAACCAATTGTCAGTACTTTTTTAGTCATTATTTATTTATCCCCCCTTTCTCCTTGAGCAGCACCCCTTTCCACTGGTGACCCCTCAGCCCCATCTCTCACCATCCCCATCCTTACCTCCAACTGCTTGCTTTCTTCAGTGAGACTATGGGTAGTGGGACAGAGCCTGCTGGGTCACCAGCCATCATCCTGGTGCTCAGAGGGCTTTTCTTACTTGTTTTCACACCTGTCTCTGAAGTCAGGAATGCATGCCATGGTGTGGGCGTACGGTGTGATGATTCCATATGTACACAAGTGCCTTTCCTTGGCCCTCTAGGAGGCATCAGTTGATGCTATGCAAGCAATGACTCACTGTGTCCCCCTCCCTGAAGGATGTATAGCTGTTTATAGATGCTTAATCCTCCTTCTCCCAGCTGACTACCAGTGATCTTGATTCATTCCCAAAATAGGATTGCAAGTGTGCTGGGTGGTGTACCACTTGGTTCCTTAGCCCACCCACACCACTGGTAGCCCATAGACAGAACTTTTTTATAACTAAGATAGCTTTTTTTAACTAAGATTTCCAACCCCAGCCCCAACAAATGTTCATTTCTAGCAAATAATGAGTCTGCACAAGGAATTTAGCAGATGAAGCATTGTCTGTGGTCCCAAAACCTGGCCTCTAGGTACAGTGTTGTACACCAGGATGAAATTCAATTCTGCAGCATTTTGCAGCACTCTGCAGAATGCTGCAGCAGACCTACTGAATAAAGCAATGTAATTTCAATGGCAAATTAGTCGCTTTTGTCATTCAGAAAAATGTGACACTACCAGGATGAAGTGAATGCCACAGTTTCCTGCATGACAAAAGGGACTAATCACCATAAAATTACATTGCATTATTCAGTAGGTCTGCTGCAGCATATTGCAGAGTGCTTTAAAAGTGGGTTTCATCCTATGGGATGCCACTGTAGGCTGGTAGGGTTCCACCCATAGGGTAGGGAAGTGCTATGACACTCCACAGAAAAGAAGTACATGGGCTGTCCCTGGGACAGGTGCATCTGGCCAGGGGAGGAGAGTGAAGGGTTAAAAAGAGCTACATCTGAGGGATTCATCTCACCCTCTCATTCTTTCCCTCCAGCTGAAGATTTCCAACCTAGCAGCCCTAATTGAAATGGTGTTCTGAGATGGCTAGGCAAGAACAAGGAACCCTTTCACCTATTTGGTGGACCACACCAGGGGTCAGGAGGAATTTTCCCATTTTTAATTTGGAGCTATTTTTGTCCAGGTTTTTTGGCTCCTCAAGAGGGCTGTTTGAGAATAGTTTAAGTTCTGGTTGTCACAGTCATTGTCAGTGGGTTCAGGCACAGCCTGAGAGTCTCATAAGAAGATGGAATAAGGGTAAAAGGGGAGAGATTTGCTTTCTTCTGAAGAGTTCTTCTTCCAGGCTAGCATGAGGTGAGGGCCTACAAGACCTTATTCTTGGTTTGGTGGTTGAGGCCAACCTCATTGGGCTTGCCTGTGGGTGTAGTACCTTCACGCGGGAATGGTTGCTTGCCACCTGACCTCTTGTTTCCTCTATTTGCTAAGGTTTGGGTTCCAAGTCAGAGAGGTATAGTGCATCACCCCCTTGATCTGCACAAGGTTATGGTCCTTTTTGGAAATAGAGATGTGGCAAAATAAAATTTTGCTGGCAAAATTACCGCAACATTGCCAATTTCACCGCATTAAATATTTCGTGAAATTCTGCCACTCTGCAAAATGTTTTTTGGGTGTGAAATGTGAAATTTCAAGTGAAAAATGGTGAAATTTCACCCATGAGTAACAAACTTCACCATTCCATGGGTGAAATGTCATGCTCAACAGAATGTGACATTTTGCACTCCATGGGTGAAATTGTGTATTTCGCACCTGTGAAAAATTTTGTGAAATGGAGGAATTTTGCAAAATATTTTGTGTAACATAACTTTGCAATTTTGCCCATCTCTATGTGGAAAGGGATGCAGATGTTCTGAGACTGATTTGTTGAGACTCCTGAGCTGTGCACATCACTCAGATATGTGATATGTTAGTAATTTAATAAAAAGATGGCACTGGCCATTTTCTCTAATGCTTGGAGGGTTGATTGTCTGGGTCAGGGGATGTATCAGTGGCTCAGCATGTAGCACACTCACCTCTAAGGCTGGGAGAGCAGAAGGCTGTGGGTTCTATCCCCACACCAGGCCCTTGAGTTAAATGCCAATACTGACACTGTCATGCAGCATGAGGGGGGTGTTGCAATCCTGAGGTGCTGTCTTTCAGATAAGATGTCAAACTGAGGTCCCATCTGCCTGTTCTGGTGGTAGTTCAGGTGGATGTCAAATATCCGATGGCACTTCTGGAAAAAAGTAGGGGAATTTTTTATTTACAACTTCAAAACAAATAATAGCTAGCGATGTTAATTCACATCAAATTATACATAATTAAAAGAAAAATCAAAAAGGTATTTCAATCATACAATTTAAACATAAACAAAATTCGCAAAATATTTAAAAAAGGAAAAGAACTGAAATTTCAAAAATCATATTAATTCATACTTGTCCTCTTTCATAATTCATAAAATGATAAAAAACAAATAAGTATTTCAATCATACTCCTGTCAGATTACTTTCAAAATGAATATTTAACATGACAAGAAAAATTAGAAAACTACCACAAAACCCCTCTTTTTTTAAACATAAACACTAATATAAAAGAGCTAAGTATTTAAACATAGAAAAAACAAAAACAGTATTAAATTCATACTTAAGCTAATAACATAAAACTGTAATATAGAAAACTCAGTATGTCAGATACTTAAAACATTTTCAGAAGAGAAGTTATATAACTAAAAACATAAGATTCCTCTGTCATGCTACCCTTTCCAACCTCTCAAAAAAAAAATATCAGGGGATACTTCATTATATATTTCTTTATATACATTTTTCTATCCAACTATAAACTCAGGAAGAAAATATTTTGGTCATATGGTCTAAGAAGTCTTATCGAACAATCAGAAGACATTTCATGGTAGTAGAAAAAGGAAATTAAAAAAAAACAACTATGAACTTCCAAAATGAAAGACCCTTCATCCTGTGTCTAACCAAGAAATGTGTCTCCACCACAATTTATAAAGATCAGGCAAAACTTGTTTATTTTATGGTTTCGTATTCTCTGTATAGCTTACAGAACTGCATTAAAAACCTGTTCTGCTGTTTTGTGCAGCTGTCTTAAGGTTAAAGCACACCTTGCCTGCCATAATTAAAAAGTGATACAAAGTAACATTACTTGGAAGGTACTGCTATCAAATTTTTTCCACTTTTGAAGGATAATACCTAAGAATATCATATCAGCATTAACTACTTGGAAAGAGCTATCGGTCCAATTCATGTTTAAATAGAGCCAGAAGAAAATGGCATAAGAGCAGTCTAAAAAAGTATGTTCCATTGTTTCAAACAGTGCTGCACACTCCCCTTCCCTGGGCACAATCTTTCCTTCTTATCCTTATGTTTCATGTTGGTTCTGACTCCAAGTTTTAAGTGAACACAAAGCCATAGGTAGTCCCACGTATACACAGGGGTTTTCCGGCTAATAAATCTGTCTGATATAATTTTTAATTCCTCTGGTGGTCTATCCTTATACCATGGTAGTTCTAGAAAGTGTGGCCCAGATATTCAAACTGCGCCATTCTGAGGTGCAAGCCCCTGCGCTGCTCAAAATAGTTGCGCAGGGGTGTGGCCGGGGCGATATTCAAAGGAGTTGCGCTAGTGAGCAACTCCTTTGAATATCACCCCCCAGCCACAGCCACTGGGCATGGCGCAGTGGAACTTGCGCCACCGCAAGTTGTCAGAGTTGAGCATTAAACTTGCGGTGGCGCAAGTACCATTGCGCCCATGCTAAATTTCCGATATTCAAAAGGTGACATGCAAATAGGGCCATAATTTATGCAGGTGGGGGCTATTTGCACTATTTATGGCCCCATTTGCATGCCATTAGTCATGTAGGTGCACCGATCCCCAGGACTTGGCGCCTGGTCTCCTGCCAGGCAGCAGCCATCGAGGACCGGCACATCCTGCAGCCCGATCACGGGCAGTATCTCTGTGTGTATTCCCCACACATAGATCCGAAGCCTGATCACATGGCAGAAAGTATCTGACCCCCCCACACATCTCCCGAAGCCCGATCGCAGGCATAATGTAGCCCCCCCACATCTCCCAAAGCCAGATCGCGGGCAGCCAAAGTAACATGAACCCCCGCCCACACATCTCCGGCCGATCGCAGGCATAAAGTAATACGACCCCCACGCCACATTTCCCCGATGCCCGATCGAGGGCAGAATGTCGTTACAACCCCCAAACATCTCCCTGGTGTCTCAGTGTCCCCACCCACCACATCGGCCCTTCACCCCGCCTCCCCTGGCAGCGGCGCGGGTGGCAGCATCCACCCGCCTGCCGCCCGCCGCTGTCGACTGACAGTAGGGCTGCACGCCTGACAGAGTTAAGCCAATGGGCATGCAGCCATACCTATGACAGTCCAGATTTGTGAATGATGTCATTCACAAATCTGACTGTCATGTATGGTATAGGCCTGCATGCCCATTGGCTGTAGCTCTGCACCAATGGGCGTAGCCCTACCGATAGTCGGTCGGGGTGGCAGGGCAGCAGGCGGGATGTCGCTACTTGCCGCTGCCAGGGGGAGCTGGTGGAGGGGCTTCGTGGGTGGATGGGGGGACACTAGACACTAGGGAGATGTTTGGGGGTTGTAACTTTGACATTCTGCCCACGATCAGGCTTACGGGTTCACGACCACCAGGGAGATATTCGGGTTGGGGTTTTTACATTCTGCCCAAGATCGGCACTGGGGTTGATACACGCTCTGCCCGATCGGGCTTCGGAGATGTGCGGGCGGGGGTTTATGTGTACTTTATTGCCCGTGATCGGGCTTCGGAGATGTGGGGGGGTCTATGTTACTTTATGCCCATGATCGGGCTTCGGAGATTGTGGGGGCCATGTTACTTTATGCCCCGATTGGGCTTCGGGAGATGTGGGGGTCATAAGCTACTTTATGCCCCGATCAGGCTGGTGGGGGCACAGGGACCGAGTTGGGGCCAGCCAGGTGGCAGCTGCTGTGTTGCGCTGCAATACAGCAGCTCACCCTGTGGGTGGCCCTCAACTTGATCCTTTTTTGGCTCAAGGTTGTGCAGGCGCAGGGTTAGGTTGCGATAAACTCTGCACAACCCGACTGAATATCGGGTTGCGCAGTTTATGCATGGTTCCTCCCCCTCCTGTTGAGCATGCATTCATTTGCAGTGCGCTGTTGCGCAACCTGTTGTCAGTGGCGTAACTGCCTCCTGCTGAATATCGCAGAATGGCGCAATGTAGGACTTTGCACACGCGCAACTGTGTTGCGCATGGCGCAACCCTTTTGAATATCTGGGCCTCTGTGTCCAGAATTCTTTTGTGTAGGATTCTTCTTTTGTATTGTGTGAGTTATTTCTTTGTTATGCCCCAATATTTTATTTTACTAAATACTTCCATAAAATGTGGTAGGAGCCCTGTCATGTGTTTTTGTTTAGGGAGTGGGGAATTCAGGTCCCAGTTCTGAGTTATGTTCCCCAAACTACTCCAAACCCAAGGTTCCCATATTGTGTCCTCATTTAAAAAAAGAGGGACAATGTTTTGATACAAAAAGAGGCAATTTAAAGAAACTGTGAGATGAATCATATCCGAGCCACCTTCTGCTATTGTTAAATAAGTGATTCCTCAGTTTAGGGGATTTAATTGGCTGCCCCACACACACTGGAAAATAATGCTATACAACGTGGTTTCTAATTTTCTTTGTGGGGGGGGGAGATGATGCTGAGAAAGGTATAAATAGGCAACAGAAAAGTTTTAATCATAAAAATATTCTTTTTTTTCCTCATTTTCCATTTGTTCCATTTAGCAACAACAATATTTCCTTCCTTTGGTTTAAGATCCCAGTTGTAGTTTTGAGGGTCAGGACCTCCAAAATAAATGCCTAACATTTTATGGTATCCTTGCACCACCGGGAAACCTAGACATTCTGATGTGGTACATCCCCCTCGTCCTATGGGAATTATACAGTTCTTATCCATATTTATTTGTGAGTTTGAAACAGTTTCAAATTCAGCAATAATCTGTTTAGCAACAATCCCAGACTGTTTGTCGGCTATAATAATCCCCCAAATCATCTGCACATGCTATTGGGCAAATATTCCTGTTATCGATTCCTACTGATAAACTTTCTAAAAAAATATTTTGATTTAAATAGTGTAATAGTGGGTCAATGGTGATGATGTAAAGAAGGGGACTAAGGAGACAACCCTGCTGAACTTACCTGCATACTGGTATGTGGTTATCTGTCCAGCCATTAATGCTGGCAATTATACTTCATGTTTTATAACAAGTTTGCATCCAGAAAATAAACAGGGGCAGGAATTCATATGCAGTCATTACTGCTCATAAAGAGTAAAGGAATTTCCCCAGTGCCCTGGCCAAATCCCCGCCCCCCCCCCATTCACTGAAAATACCACCAACAGCATAATCTGGTTCAAGGTCAGTTGGCATTCATCTATATCCCCCTTCCCCTGGTTGTGGCTAAAATAAGCAGAATTTATCTAGTGCTCTTACCCAGTCAACAAAACCTAAAATAAAATTGAAAAAAATGTAGGGACTTATCAAGAAAAAACAACTCTTACTGCCTATGCAGGGAATGTAGAGACTTATCAATACAAAACAACTCTTAATGCCTATGTAGATCACCTGTGCCCATATGATAAGGGATCATTTATAACCAAAGCTACACAAATAGCTCTGGTTCATGAAATCATTTAGAAATTTCCCTTCAGCTCCTTATATACCATCAGATATATAACTTTTGTTTCTCATATAAATCTGGTTATGTCTCAGCCAGTTTAGAGCAAAAAAGATTCAGCTTGTCTCCACTCACAGAATAAAACATTGACAGGCAGCAAGGACTCATTATATTTCATGCTCAATGCATTTCTGCTTCATCTTATCAGCTCTCTTGTGTAGCATTAATTATTTTCCTCCTAAATGAGATATTGACAGCACAGGAGACTGAAACTCCCTTTGCAGTATTTCAACAAGCCAGGTACAGTGTGGAGCAGGTACTGTACATGTAGGCTTACCCTTTTTGTAATACATCTAGTGTAGGTGTGAGGTGAGAGACTGCCAGCAATGGAACTGAAGTCATCTGTTTATTCACTGTCCAGGTACAGGGGAATAAAGTTGCTTGCAGGCTTCCAAAAATTGGAATAGTTTAGTATTTGTGAATGCTAAACAGCTAGTAGTACTGGAGGCTGAATCCATCTGTTTAGTCAAAAGCTTGGTACTATACAATATGGGCAGGTAAAGTACAGGCTTCATGCTGTTATGATAAATTTAGTGCTGGAGAATGTGATGGACTGATAGCACTGGAGATTTAAGCCCTCTGTTTCTAATCAGCACAGGGACAGAGAAGGCTAGGCAGGTCCAATGCAGGCTTTCCCACATTGACGAATTTAGTGTTTCAGAAATGTGAGGCACTGACAGGACTGGAGACATGCACACTGTCTATCCTCATACCAGGAATACTGTAATGTATACTGGTACGCAGCAGGCTTACCTCCATACTATGATAAATTCTGTGCTGGTGAAAAGTGAGAGACTGATAGTACTTTAGGCTGTAATCACTAAGACAGACATTACTTCTGTTGTTGCTAGTGTGGGTATAGACTGGGCCGGGATTTATGGAGCTCTGGTCACTGGTGTTTCTGGCTGGCTAGTATGTCTAGTCACTCAATTCTCCTCAATGGGACAAAGAATGCAAAACAAGCATCACCACTCAGTTTAACTGTCAAAAACCTACTCGAACTGTAGTAACTCGAGTCTGGTGATGCCAGTCACCTCTTATTTATATACTGTAATTGCACTTTAACTATAATTATGTACTTTATATAATTTCTAAAATGTATGTATTTGTATTTTACTATTTCAAGAAGATGCGGATGAAGATGAGGATAACGATATGGGGAGTAGTTTTATGAACACAATTTCATTGAGGATAAGGTGATTATTGGCTCACAGTAATCTCTGAGTAATAATAAATAGTACTCTGATATATAATATAAAGTAAATTGCAGAATACTTCATTAATGCACTAGGTAGGATCAAAGTGACAAAAGTTGGGAAATGTGGCATTAGGGTTTCCAACCCTAAACCCCCCCAGGCAATACAGTAGGTTTGGGGGGGTGCCTTGGGGTTCTTAAGCCTAACGCTTATTTTCCTGTGGGACCACAGTGTCCTCCAGGCCTTGGCTCCCATTCTTGCAATATATTATCATTTTATATGTATCCCTGGTGTATAGTGGCACCCCAGCCTCTAATTTATATATATATATATAAAATTTTTTATATATTTTCCCTGGTTTACAGTGGTACCCTCCATCCTCCAGTGCCTGACCCTGTTAAATTGCTTTTCTCCCCTAGTGTCTAGAGGTACCCTAAGCCTCCAATTGTGCCCTGGTTCCCACTCATTTATAGTTAATAGCCTTGGTGTCTAGTGGCATGCCCCACCCTCTGATTTCCATACACTGTTTTTGTTTTCATATTTTCATTGGCATCCAGTGGTACACCCACCCTCCAATGGTGCCCTGATCCCCATTAATTTATAGTTAATAGTCCTGGTGTCTAGTGGCACCCCCCAACCCCTGATTTCCATATATTTTTTATTTCATATTTTCATTGGCATCCAGAGGTTCCCATGTCCCCCATATCCTGTAAATAATTTTCATTGGTGTCCAGTAGTAACCCCACCCTTCTATGTCCCCCATATCCTGTAAATAAGAAAATAATCCCTCAATGTCTTGTATTTTTTCTTTAACTTGTAAAAAAAGTCCACACCCCCACCAAACCTCCCACTGTGCACACACCACCTACACCCCTAGACCCCCACACACATTCTCACTCACCAATTGGTCACACTGTGAAGATCCAGTCTCTGATCAAAGACACGTCTTGCTGCTGGAACCGACAACTGTTGTCTGAGAAGTAAGGTAACTGGTTACTTTATTTCTCATACAGCACTCATCAGTTCCAGTAGCAAGCTGTGTCTTAAATCAGAAAATGGATCTTCACAGCCAGTCCAGTTCAGGTGAGTGAGGGTGTGTGTGTGGGGGGTTCCAGGGGGCTGCTGGCTGGTGGGTGCACACTGGGAGGTCAGGTGGAGGTGTGGGTGCAATGACCAGCATTTTTTTTACAAGTAAACAAAAATACAAGACATTAAGGGACTGTTTTCTTATTGACAGGATACAATGGACAATGCAGGGTGGTGGTAGCACTGGACACTAGGACAATGTAAAAAAAGAAAAATATGGAAATTGGAGTGTGGGGTGTGCCACTAGAAACCAGAGAAACAATGGGGACGGCAATCAGAGGGAAGGGTGACACTAGACAGTAGGTGAACATTGGAGAAGGTGACCTGAGGGTGGGGTGAGTGCTGCTAGACACCAGGAAAACTATGAGAACAGTGATTGGATGGTTGAGGGTACCACTAGGCACCAGGGAAAGGATTTCCAATCACAAAAAAATAATCCTTTTTCATGACTCGTGATATGAAAAAGAATCTTTTTTCATATCGCAAGTAAAAAAAAAAAGATTTACAATCTGAAAAAAGATTCAAGGGCATTTTTTGAACAGATAAGCACAGAATTCATCTGAGTGGGTCCATATAAGCAAGCTACATGAGTTGGTTAAAACTCAAGCATAATTGTTTTAAGTTCTTTGACTATGTTTCCCTCAATAACTGTAAAACAAAATGTCAGCAGCATGAAAAACGATTTCCCATTTGTGACACAGGATGACCCATTTGTGAAAAAGGATTATCCATTTGCAACAAAGGATCCTTTTTCAAGAGGGAAATCTAACTGGAGAGTGAAATTCCCACTGAAAATAATGGTGAATTTAAAATTTAATAACTTTAGAATGGATTAATATTTTTTCACCAAACCTTCAAAAGGCACATTTCTGAAGCAAGGCTTTTCTGCCCTAAAAATTTCAGACCAAAATTCTAAACTGTTTTTGAGCTTTGTCATGACAAAGAAATGAAAAAATGGTACATTGCAAATTATTTACACTCCATATCTCTGCACTCACACATCTGACTGGAATGAAACTTGCCATATCAAGAGATCTTTGGTCCCTGATGGTGTGTGCAAAATTTCTTGCAAATCACTGGTTGTGAAGTCATTAAAGTGCAAATTTTCAAGTTTAACATGGAATGACAGTTCAACCCTAACTACAGGGGCATTACCGCACTCCTATCATAATATAATATAATATAATATAATATAATATAATATAATATAATATAATATAATATAATATAATATAATATAATGTAATGTAATGTAATGTAATGTCATGTCCTGTCATATAATATAATATAATATAATATAATATAATATAATATAATATAATATAATATAATACACTACAACATATTATAATATAGTATGTACTACAGTAGGACATATGCTATGTGGTGATGTGTATTTATATGTTGTGATATGATATGATATGAAATGAAATGATAAAATTCATTATAATACAAGGAAAATGATAAGACATTGGTCATGTAATTAGGGGAAAAGACAGACAGGCTATAACAGGTAGGATGGGAAAAAAATGGGCATACAGGAAATCAAGTGGAAGAAATGGTACAGTATTTTGATTCTGCATTGCATTGGAACCTAAAGGGCCAATACTGGGTGCTATGATGAAATCTGGGAACACAGTTTGTCATAAGGGGAAGCTAGATTTTGAAAACTCTTGATGCAGGTGTAATTTCCTATTATTGTTTTTTTACATTTTGCATAACCAAGATAACCTAATTTAAGCGATGCACCTAATTTCTAAGAACATCCCAGGGAAAGCAATACAGTAGCAGAATAAGACAGTTACATTTCGCACAAGTTTAAACATTCATATACAGTGGCTGCTATAATTTAAAAGCCAGTGGAAAGCACTTTTTAAATGAGGGCTCACCTGTAGCTGTGAGCATTCCAGAAATACAGATGACCAAGTCTGTTCAATATTAACACTACACTGCAGCCATTTGTAGAGCATAGTGATGTCATAGAGGAACAAGCTGTGCTTGACTCAGTGAAGTTAGGCATAGCTTGTTCCTCAATGACATCACAATGCTTTTAAAATGTCAGCAGTGTAGTACCTCAATTGAAAGAGCTTTTCATTGGCTTTTAAACTATGATGGTCCCTTTGCATGAATGTGTCCCTTTAATGTTTTAGGTACATGGTTACATTCACAATGCATATACAGTACAGTAAAATTATGTACAATATATGGAGTTCCAGCTTGCTCAGCTATATATACAGTTAAAATAAGTTTAAAGCTTCAGCTATTTAGGTGTGTTGAACATAACAGTGCATAGTAGTGAAGTGATGTAGAGGGGGTATTGGGGCAGGAGATCAAAAAGGAAGGGAACAGGAGAGAGGCAAGGGCAGATAGTGAGCGATATAAACAGGGTGTTTGGAGATGACTAACATGGCTTTTATGAAATGTTCTAGGTTTGTGGATTGGTTGTTGTATCCAGGATAAGATTCCAGCTTGTTATAGCACCTACTGAGAGAGTCTTTTTGTCATTTGAATTGCAAAATCAAGGGACATGAAATACATCCTTAGCTTGAGACTTTAGCTGGTAGACTATTGTGGTTGCAGTTAGCAGGATACTGAGGTATGAGAGATACATCCAATTCAAACATTTGTAGAGCTAGGCAGCTCATTTGTTTTTCCTCCTCAAATCTGGCAAATGTAGACCCAGCTGATTGTACAGTGCGTGGTGATGTGTGAGCCTATGACAACCAAATACAAATATACACATACTAGTAAAGGTTGTAAATTTGGACAGCGCTAAAGGGCTGACTGCTCTCTAGATTTCACTTGCATTCAGTATTCAAGGACTAGCAGAAAGGTTTGCATAAGGAGTAGTTGCCTGGTGCTAAGGTTAAGGCAGCTTCTGTTCAACAGAGCAATCCAAGTGTTTGAATAGTATTCCTGACTGTTTTCATATGCTCCTTATGGAAACTTTGGGGGTCTAGCAAGAGACTATTGTAGATTCTTGAATTGCTAGACATTTTCAAGGGGAGGATCCAATGGAAGTTTCAATTTGCAGTTTGTTTAACTGGCGATATGTGCATGAGAAACACCTGACCTTGGTTTTAGAGCAATTAAGGAACAGACCATTTGGTGTCATTCACCGTTGAATGCCATTGAATACTGTCTAGAGGGTGCAATATACAGAAGGACATTGATGGTTTTGACTTTTGTGCAAATTAATGTATCATCAACTGTCAAAAACAGTGGGAGAATTCAAGAATGCAAGGGACAGACATAAAGCAATTCTGGTGGGGGGGTAGGAAGAAGTGGGCAGTTGGTTAACTAGGATTTGCAGCTTATCCAATAGGTAGGGAAATAGGCAGACTAGGGCCAAGTGGTCCTTATCTGTCATCAAAGTCTATGTTTCTATGTTTCTGTTTCATAGAGATGTATATTTTACTGGATTAGATGTAAAAAAAAGTCATTTAAAGAGACTGAATAGCAGTGGGCCTATTACTAGCTGTAGCTTGTGCAATAAGATGCTGTGGTACATGGTGTCAAAAGCCTTTGACTAGTTGCTAAATATTGCACCCACTATATGGCCAAAATCGAGTGCCATTTCCGTGATATTTGTAACTTTTAGCAGAGCTGTGCTGTTGGAATGTTACTTCTGAAGCCTGATCGTTCATCACTGAGAAGGCTGCTATCTAGAATGATGTTCCATCAGTTTCTTGTGCACCAGTTTTTCTAGCAGTTTGTTAAAAAACTAATAATACTGCTATTGGGTGATAGTTGTTGGGATCAAATGAAAGAAGTACCTTAAGGAGAGGTGTTACAGTGGCCTGCTTCCAGATCTGTGGTGTCTTACTGGTGTGAAGGATGAGGTTGCATAGTTTAGATATGAGTTGTGCCATAATGTCAGCTGCAAGATTAAAAAACAATTGTGTCAGTTACATTAGAGCCAGCACTCCTAGAGGTATCCCATGTTATGGAGAAGCTGTCGAACCTCATCAGGGGCGATGTCTTGGAAGGAGAATGGAGGAGGTGTGCTGGGATGTTGCAGATTAGGCAGCAGTGGCTTCTGTGGGCTGGAGAGAAAATGTAAATTTAAGTTTGCAAAATGCTGGTTCAGAGTGTCCACAATACAAGCAATTGACTAGGTTACTGTTGTAAAACAGATGGAAAATACTAAGGGCTTCATCTTTACCCTGGACAGCATTGATCCCTGCACAAAGAGTTTTTGAGGAGTTCTTGTTCATGGCCTAACGGTTGGAATAGGAATCAGCTTTTGCCTTTCTCGTGAGAGTGATGACCATGTTTTTAAGAATTATGTACTACTCTCAATCATGGAGAGGAGTATAGATTTGTACTTGGTCCTGGCTCCTTTTTGTTGGTGGTAAGAATCCAGGAGATCAGATATACAGTAACCCATTTATTATGAGTGCCAGTGGCCCTGATAGACGCATGAAGATCAGTAGCACCTGCGTGAATATCTCACTATTCACTCTATGTATGTCAATATTGATAGAAAATAAACAGCTTTGTCTGTCTGAACGTCATAAACTAAGTTCTTTATCAAGTTCTGCTACTTCCATTTTATAACATTTAAACCCCAATACAGCTGATTTAATTACGCAACTTACTATGCTGAATAAGTGCAGCAGCCTATGCCTCTTTAATTAGCAAGGAGACCATGTGGCTTCTCTGAGTGAGCAACTGAGCATTCCAGTCCCTGTAGCCTTCAGATTCCCCCATCCAGGAAAACGGGGGGAGGAGAAGATGAGCTGATTTCTGCTGGTCCCAGCCATCAACTCCACAATGAAAAATCGAGGCATTATTTGTATCTCTTCTATAGTCAGGTAAATTAATGTCCTCCCAGAAAATATCTCTGGTTATTGTTCTGCCAATCCAGGTCCCATCATAACTCATACAAACAACCAAATCATATCCCATCCCGCCATATTGTCCTTGTGCTCCCCTAGAAGGGGTCTCCTCCCACACTTCATTCAAAACCAGGAAGTTCAGACACAGAGACATAAAAGAAAAAACAGGCTAGCCCAGGTCGAGGTATTCAGTATCAGTGCCTGTAAGTTGTTTGTTCTGGCGCTGCTCTCCAGTGTACATTGTCCAATTGTTTGGGCCAAAGTATCATTCAGTCTCTTGGGTATATTCAAGGGAAGCAAACTGAAAGAAATGGGAGGGGGCCATGCATACAAACTAGCTTAGGAACCAGACTGCCATGCTTAAACTGGGAATATGTTCCATACATGGCGCTGTCCAGAGTCACAGATGCTCGAGCTGACTCTCCCAGTCCCTGTGCTGCCATTTTAAGCAGAACATTAAGTCACATCATCCAGGTGGGAAACAGAAAAAGAGGGAGGCAGTAAGGAATAACAAGTCCAGCCACCAATACCTCCAGGGTGGGCCTTTGTGTCCAAATTAAATGATCCTGCTGCAGTATGCATTCTGATCACTCCAACAACTCATCAGGGCCAAACTGAAGTCAATGCACCAGGTAAAATGTGAAATGTCTGCATTACCATTCAAATGAAAGTGTCCATAATACTCCGATCAATGAAAATGCCCAGTGTAAGTTGGTAAGTTAGTTCATAGCTTTTGTCAAGCTGGAGACAAATCAATGTCCAAAATGTGGGAGAGCTCTGTAACACAAAACTCATGCTTCAGGCTCTTCTGTGTGTATTAGTTGAAACCACTACTGTTTTCTTGTGGTTCAGATCTGCTCACAGTGCTTTTGTGGGGTGGGGAATGGTGGTTCTAGCTCCTGTTCTATACTAGTTCCAAGTATGCTGTTGTAAATACTTTTCAGTGTGATCTGGTGACTCCTGTTCTCTATTGTAGGGCACTCCTTGCTGGCTTAGAAACTGATTTGTATCCCCCAGATTCCTGAAGAATTTTGTCTCACCCTTCATGTTGATTTTCAGTTGGACCAGAGCTATGATTTGGACCTTTGTTCTTTTGTCTTGCAGGGCCTTTATTCTTTGTAATATAAGCCACCATTGAGCCATGATAGAGGGGTAATATCCCCTTACAGAAATAATTGAATGAAATGTTTACATGCTGCACACATAAAACTACCCAAGTGATATGTGTGCTGCAAGTATGATATAAATGGTAAATTGGAACTGATTGCATGCATAACATTCGGCTTACACTGGATGTCACACTACCCCACCTTACAAAAATCGTCAACCTCTTGCTATGCCGTGGTCACTTCCCCTCTACCTGGAAGAGAGCCATAATCACCCCCATTCTGAAGAGCGGTGACCCCACTAACACGAACAACTATAGACCTATCTCTATACTTCCACCCCTCTCCAAAGCTCTGGAAAAAATAGTCTCAGACCAGATAACAGAATACCTTACTAAACACAACCTTCTCAGCCAGGAACAGCATGGTTTCCGGACTGGCCATAGTACCGTCACTGCACTTGCGGAGTTCACCTCATTCATCCATGAGGCCCTCGACCAAGGCTTTATCACAGGGGCAATCTATGTGGATCTGACCAAGGCATTTGACATGGTCAGTCACGAGCTACTGCTCTGTGTCCTTCCACAGCTTAATGTGGCCCTAGAGGCAACTGCCTGGTTCAAGGACTACCTCTCGGGACGGTCACAACAAGTCAGGATACACACCACCCTCTCCACCTCCAAAACAGTTTCCTCTGGGGTCCCGCAGGGGTCTATACTTGGCCCCCTGCTTTTTACCCTCTTCCTTAACTCTCGCCCGAAGGTGTGTAGTGGTCATCTACTACTCTACGCTGATGATGCGGTACTGTATTGGAAACACTCTCAACTGAGTGCCCTCCAACTGGCCCTTCAGGGCTTTTTCTGGGAACTAGAGAACTGGTTCTCAGACCACCGCCTGATCATCAACTATAAAAAAATGAAATCCATGATCTTTGCTCATCATCAAAGCCCTCATAGTCAGTTGGCATTCCTAATTAAGAACTCACTTGGCGACCCTCTGGAACATGTTACAAACTTCAAATACCTGGGCATCACATTAGACACCTCCCTCTCCTACCATAGTCACATCCAACTTCTCTCCTCCGCTGTCAACTTGAGAGTGGGCATCCTCTACCGACTCAAGCACTGCCTACCTGCACAGGCTATGCTTCTTGCAGTCACCTCCTCCATCCTCTCCCTTGTTGACTACGGGATTGTTATATACGGCTCCGCTGAACCCACCACGCTAAGCAGTATAAACGTAGCCTTGAATAAAGCATGCCGTCTAGTTACAGGCAGCGACAGACTTACTCACACCTGTGATCTTTATACTTTGACTGGTTGCTAAACTTCCAACAAAGACTAAGGTACCACACATGCATCCTAGCAAAAAAGATACAACTTCAGATATCCCCCAATGGCCTATTCCCCATTATCAGTGCAGCCCCCAGGCGCACTTCTAAGACTCCCCAGCTATCCCTTCTTTTCGGGTCCCCTATGTAGAACATCCCTAGGGCAAGATCCTTCCGCCATGTGCCCTCTCTGGCTCAATACGTTACCACCCCACTCTCCCAGACCCACAGCATCTCACTATTCAAAACGGGTCTCAAAGCTCTACTACTTGAGAGTGCTAAATGTACCTTTGGCTAATTTTCAGCCCACTCTATTTGCTACCTCACCCTTTACATCTCCGGACACAGGGCCTCTCTAGACCCCAAGTACCTGCACCCTACTAGTCTCTGTCTAGGGATTCCAAGAATGCTGTTTAATGCCTCACTGTTTAAATAAGTTCTAGCCTGTACTGCTCTGACAGTACTGATAATGTATATACTGCTGTTTATGTTCGTCTTACTCTGTATTGGTTTTACCTTCACCCCCTGTAACCAACGTGGAGCCTTTGCAAAACAGTCTGTGACTCAAAGGTTTGTAATTCCGATTGTATTCAATAAATAAAATAAATAAATATGGCTTGCATGCAGCAAGCAAATGTGGAAACAATGATTTTTATTCAAACTTTATTAACACATTTTTCCACAATGTTGGTGGCAGCAAATATAGCATAAACACTAGTACACAGTATCATACTCAAACTGCCCCCTCTCCCATCTCACCCCCCCATGCAGCAGTATTGTGTGACAATTAGCATTAACACTCTAAACAACATTCATGTATGTACAGGAAAAGCTGGTACATAACAACACTTAGGTCCTGATACACATAATTAGGGTGTGAAGGGGATCCCAGATGCACTGATACACTGGTAAACAGTTGTGAAGACTAGCTATGGCCTTCTCAGTGCGGAGGTTAGCGAGGACTTCGTTAACCCACTCCTGGAATATTGGGCTAGCCTTGTCTTTCCAGTGTCTTAATATAAGTTTTTTTAATGAATAATGAAATCATGGAAATATGTAATCTCCTAACCTTAACCAAGATGGAAGACAGGTCCCCTAGGAGACAGATATCTGGTGTAAAGCAATCCTGCAGCCCCAACAGGGGATCCAAATTAGATTTCATTAAGTCCCATAGGGGAGTTATTTTGGGACATGACCGGAAAATATGAAAGAGAGTTCCTTCTCCCCGAAAACATCTGACACATATGGCTGAATCCAGGAGGCCAACCATGATTTTTATGTTAAATTTGGAAAGACTGCATGCATGTGGCATGTGTGCAAAAAAGCAAGTGGTCACTGATAACTGCACACACGAAAGTTAAGTGACTTGCTCTGGATCACACCATACACAAGTAGGAGCTAATGAAATTCAAACCCAGGTCTTCATGAATCCAAGTCTTCTGGTTTGCAGTTCAGTGTCTTTAACCACTAAGCCATACTGTCTGCACACATATGGCTCACTTGTACTTTAATACATACTGTATCTGAATACATCTGCATACATGTGGCATGCTTGTAGCCAGTGTATGCTTTTCAGTTTTCCTCTCTCCCTCATCTCATTTTCACAGTTGAACTGTAGCACACATACCAATAGAAACACATGTTTTTTCCACCCCAATACACAAACTTAACCACAAAATAGCTTAATTACTTCTGTCTGGCCAGTACTCCTACTATTTTTTCTCCACAGTTTTGAATGCTTACAAGCAAACAGGCTTTAAGGTGCAAACACAAATGTAGCAATAACTTGACACCCCCCACCTACATGGCCAGTCCCCCCATGCACACACACTGTACTGGGTATGGCCATGCTGCTACAGACAACCCACCAAGTATATATATAAGAGAAAAGTCTCTTACTTGGGTACTAGCGAGCCAGAGGCAGGAGTCTTTAAGAGATGATGTCCATGGGTCAGAGTGCTGGGGAGTACCCCCTTGAAATGAATGGAGTTATTTTCTATTACTATTTTACACATTATGAAGGTGAGTTGGAGAATAATGAAGGCCTCTGTTCTACTAACAAGGCCTTGTTAGTCGAGTGGTGGCCTTCACTAATCTCCAACTCTCCATCAATAATGTCTAAAATGGTAATTAAAAAATATCCCCATTCACTTCAGTGGTGCATACCCCTGCAGTATCCTTTACCCTTTGTCATAATGTGCCTGAGTGTGGGGATGTGGAGGTCAGCTTCACGGGGGGGGCATAAGCCTGACTATAGTGGGGCTCAAATAGTCTGTGCATACCATACGCCCTAACTGTCTGTGAATGCAAGGGACAGCTCTAGAATGTCTGTAACATCTTTAAAAGGTACAACTTATTTGGTTTGACTGAAATGTGATATGCAAATCAGGAAAAATCCAAATGTATAAGATTCATCTGTATATACCCCAGAGCAGTGCATCAGATTTGGGCTTAAACCCACCCAGTTACTAAACAGTTTTTTTCCTAGCTGAAGTTCAGCCTCCCCCCCAAATAAAAAAAATTATTTGCCCTGATTTTTCTTTGTGACTCCATTCCATTCAATACCCATCCCCTATGGGTCAAGAAGCCACCCAAAGATGAAGAAACATGAAAAACACATCAATATTTCTGTCCTTCTTCCTTCCCCAATCCTCCTGTAAAAAAAATATTTACTTTTACTTACCCGGCCATATGGCCAGAACTTGTAGCCTGGCATAGTGTGCCACCAGGCCAGTTTTTAGTCTGCTCCCCCTCTCTTCTTCACCAGAAGCTGGATGCTAGAACTGACCATCACAAGTCCCCAGCGTGGTCCGTGACCAAGTCATCTCACCATATGAATCCATCCAACCTGGGTTTTTTCCTTCTTGCTTGGTTGCTGCTGTGGTTGCTGCCACACTACACTGATCAAGGCCTATGAAGGTCACCCACACTACTGTCACCACTGCTGCTAAGCCTAGCTTGCTGCCGTGGGGGTCTGTGCAGATTTTTTGTAAGGCAAGCCTAATAGAGTAAGTAGGTAGCCTAGTCTTGAGTTAGCTTCTTGCACACCCTCTGCCCCTTCAGCCACCAGGAGAGATGAAGACTCACTAAGAACAGAACAACAAAAATATGCTGCCACAAAACCGCTATTGAGAGTTCAGTGCTCACTGACTCCTCCAAGCTGTAGTGTTCAGTCTGTCTACTCTATGGTTGGAAAGACAGTGTTGCACTTGCTAGGCTCATGAGCTCTTTCTTGGCAGGAGCTCATCCACATCACATGTGATTGTGCTGCCACTAATAGGTAGAGAGAGTGAGTGGGCAACATATTCCATACATAGTCAAGTCTGGAGAGTATCTGCAGCATGAGCACACACAGGCTAGGTGGACACTTATTGTGCAAAAGATTAAATCAAAATTAAAAGCCATTACTGCCACACCATAAGAACAACTTAGGCAAAAATATGGGGGGGGGGGCAACTGCACCCCTCTGCCCTACCTAAATGGCATCCCTGCTTAATGATAGAAATTCATTCTCAGTTGCTAATACAGTGGTTTCCACTGTGTTCTTACAGTAGGTACTGTATTTCCATGTTTCATGATGTGTCCTGATCATCATGTGGGTTAGTGTCCCACATTGTCTCTCATTTTGAGTGTCCATGTCCCTCATTTCAGTGACCAAATGTGAGGTATGGTGCACGCTTTCCAAGACCCTGCTTAGCACAGAGAATGCTGAGCATGGCCATAGTGTATATGCTCAGTACAGAATGACAAAGGGAAAGTAAGTGAGATAAAACAGTCATGAAGAAACATTTGTAGCACTAAATATGCATAAGGAATTTGCATGGTCCAAAACAAAAAGGAGAGGCTTCACAACACAGTGGCCCCTCTTCGTACATCTGGAATGGAGGATAATGACTGGCTATATCCTAGGCATTAATGCAATAAGCAAACAGTACTTTACAGATTAAAGGCAATTTAATGACAAAATTTAAAAGCCATTAAACAACTTGCAAAAGGATCAGAATTACTGAGTTTATCTAATTCTTATGGGAATTGAAATAAAATGTATTCTAATGACTAATTGCTAGCAGTAGTACAAGAAACATAAACTGATGTGTTTTTTAGATGAGATTTGCACCAGCTTAGCTGCTGCATACCTGGCAAGCATGCGGCATGTGAACCTGATGTGATGTTTAAGTGATATTCACACTAGCTTAACTGTTGCACTCATGTCAAGCATGCAACATGCGAACCTGATGTAATTTTTAGAGGATGTTCACACCAGCTTACCTGTTGTGCACATGTCAAGCTTGCAGCATGCGAACCTGAATTGCCTTTTAGACCTGGTTCACATATGTTCACTTAGAGTATGCAAACCGCATGCAAACATTGCACAATTAAACATGTGGCATGCATTCTGCATATACACAGCACACCTATATTTCTGTAAGGGTCTCGGTCAAGATAAAAGGTGGTGTGTCCAAAAAGAATCTCTTTCTTCACCCATGCCAGCTTTAACACCATCATTTTGATGTAACAGTCAATGAATCTTGCAATAAACAAGGGCAATCCTTTTTCCCTGGGGGTCACAGATCAAGGCCTTGTGTGCTAACTCTTCAAGTCACTGGTTGGCTAGAATCTCCAACAAGTCTGGGATGAAGGATTTGAAAATAGAACAGTGTCTCTGGCTCTGTATCTCCATGAATTCCATAGACACAAATGTTACTGTGTCTTTAGTGGAGCTCCAGGTCCTCGAACTTTGCTGCTATCTGTCTCTTTCAGTGCTACAGGTGCAGAAGGGACAAATTATGCTGATCTCCCAGCTCACATAGTTGCAGCAAGGGTTTGCACTTGTAAAATTGTTACAAAGCTCCCAGAAATTCTGGATCTGTGCTGCACTTTAAGTTAATAAGTTCTGACCTCATACGGAGACATACACAAATCAGTGCATAACACATTATTATACAGTATATATACAAAGTTACAAGAAAAGTTCAGATACATACCAATTTCCCAGGGTGACAGAGGGCAGTCTTGCCAACCTTACGATGGGCTTTGTGTCAAAAATATCCCCAAACTAAGACAGTACTTATACAGTTTCCATCTTCCCCTTTTCTCACTCATAAAGCAAGCATATTCCATACATGGTAAAATCCTTGTACTCAGTCAGCAAAGAAATGCACATTATGCACATTCTGCCTGCTATGTGCAAATGTCTCATGTCAACTCAGGCCTTGGAGACTCCCTATTTCTAGAATGTGTGCATACATTCTGTCTCCTATCCTTATTTCTATACATAGACATTTCCTGACCCTCTACTGATGGGCACACATACTTTTCCAGTGTCACAAATTCTATATTTGCAAGGTTGGCAGAAAGATACAATGGTCAGTAGGTTTTATTAAACTAGTATAGCAGCCTAGCAGCATATCTATTCCCTATTAGTATTATCACAAATATATATATCTAAATATATATTATGGTAGCACGGTAGTGCTACCATAGTTATAGTTGAGGAGCCATTTACATGTTAAACCCAAAATTGTGCACCTTAATAACTTTGCAACCATTTGACAGATTTGCCTGAAATTTGGAATACCTGATCAAGATCCATACACCTTCGGATATGCCAAGTTTCGTACCAGTTGGATATATGGCTGCGGAGTTATTAAGCGTGATCTGCCCATGCATTTACGCTTTTTTGGAATTCTACGGTCGCACCTACAGGTCGCACGGTTTGCACGACTGGTCTAAAATCTTCAAGAAACATGCGGCCAGGCTCCCCAATGTGCCTTTCAAAGATTTCATGAAAAAATATTAAACGGTTCAAAAGTTATTCAAAAAACAAGTTCCCATTATAAGTCAATGGGAAAAGTTAACAAAAAATTCGACAGTGTCGCAAAAACAGTTTTTACTTTTGCAAATGGCCCTTTTACTGTCGCAAATCTGCCATTTTGTTTTCAGTTGGTGATCAGAAAAATGCTTGGCATTTAAATTTGGGACCCTCTAGCAACCTAATTATTTTTGTATTCACCTAGTCGGACCCTGAGGATGTTAGCCATGTCCTTATTTTGGGGTAAAACACTCCAGAATATGTTTTTCACATTTCTGGAAAAAGTACTTTCACAAAGTACTTTCGCACTTGCGACACTGTTGAATGAATTTGTGACAGCTTTCGCAAATTGCAACAGTACTTTTCTAGGCTGTGGGAAAATGACAGCAATTCTTTGGCGCCCCGCTGCAAAAGAACGATTCGGAGTTTTGGGCTGAAATTTGGAAGGAATACATCCAACATCTCCCAGATGTACCTTTCAGTGTTTTGTTGAAAAAATATTACATAGTGGCAAAGTTACAGTACTCCAAAGTTGACACTTTTTCCCATAGGATAACATTACAGCGTATGACGCATTGCAGCAATCGTTTGGCGCCCTGCTGCAAAATAACGGTTTGGTCTTTTGGGCTGAAATTTGCCAGGAAGACAGCCAACATCCCACAGATGTGCCTTTCAGTGGTTTGGTGAAAAAATATTACAGGGAGGCAACGTTATGGTACTCCAAACTTCTGTTTTTTTCCCATAGGATAACATTAGGGCGTTTGTCGCTTCTTTCAGGGCCCGTATCTCGGAAACGGAGATACGGACTTTTCATCGGAAAAATGCTTAGCCCCCACAAACTAGCCAAGAAAGTAAAAATTCATATGACTTTTACATTTTTTTCTATGTCGTACGGTTCCTGAGATATAAGCAATTTACTATTCCAAGTCCTCATTTTCTGTTCCGAGAGTCATTATTTTGCATACATTCTTTGTACTCACTGTCTTTCTCTATGCAGCTTTTGGGGAAAACCAGCCTGTGCGCTTACATTACTGTTACCATTACCATTTCCGCTTGCAGTTCCATACCCGTTACACTTACCGTTCACGTCTACGCCACCATGTGCATTACCCTTTGCGTTTTCATTTGCGTTTGCGTTATTTTTAACATTTCTGTCTACAGTACTGTTTCTCTTTCTGTTTCGCTTTGCATCACCATGCACATTACGATTTGCATCTGCGGGCACAATGTTACTATGTGACAAGACATCACGTGGCAGGAGAGCGGACCGTGAGGGCCCTTGCTCTCACTGCCGCATTACCTTCATCTTTCATTATCATTCTCAAAAGAAGGTAATTAGAGGCAAAACTCCATTTAATGCATCAGTTACGGTTGTCCCACAGTGACAAAGCTTAGAAATTGGATGTTAGGATTGAAACCCTTCCCCTCCCCACCCCCAACCAGAATTGGGGTGCGCTGAGATCATTGGTCCTAACTGTCACCCCATTCTCCTATTCCTCAGCTTCTTTCCACATGATGGTGGGGTGAGAGCGATGACCCCAAAGCGCACCCCGATTCTGGTTGGGGAGGTGGGCTGGAGGGTGCAAGGGGGTTTCAGCCCTACCATTGAATTTCCGCTTTTGTCGCTGTGAACAATCCCTAACTGATGCATTAAACTGAGTTTTTGCCTCTTTTATATATATATATATATATATATATATATATATATATATATAAACACACCCAAGATACATAAGTAAAAGTGGGAACATACCTATTGTGCACTAAGAAGGGATGGGCGAATATCTGAATACCTGTTCCAGAATATTCAGACGGATATTCGGTATTTGAGTCCCAGGTATAAGGTATTCGGTATTTGGCCAGGAAAGGTGATTTTTTTAAGAACAGCTTGAAAAGCACTTAAATATCACTATTAAGCCCCCTTTAAATCTGGTGCACCATATCCATCTCAACGACACTTCAACAACCAACATAGAGCTGTCACTAATGCAGCAAAAGCTACATGTGGCACACTTGATCCACCATACCACACACATAGCACTGGGAAAATTATATCAAGCTCTGCACTGGATCAATACTGTTCATGCTCACAGGTCACATGGTCACAGTCTTAGGGGAACAAAGTGCTGTGGCCATGGACTTAGGAATAGCGGTAACAGTGGCTGCAGTGGTGGTGGAAGCTGATAGGTTGGCTGCTGCAAAAATGCCACTGGTGGTGGTGGGAAGTACACTGGCTGTGGATGTAGCGGCCATAGCGGTAGCAGTGCTAACATTGATGGTGGTGTCTGCTGCTTCCTTCACAAGGCATGTATGTTCTAATGCCCTCTTGCTACTAGCATATAAAAATGTGACAGTGATTTGCAAATGGAACAAGTAGTGACACTAACACAAGCAGTACTACTGATGGTTGTTCATAGTAGTAGTAGTAGTAGTACTATTTCCAGTGTTATCAGAACTAAAAGGCTTGTTTGAAGAGAAAAATATTTGAACCCACTGAATATGGAGAAACACTAGACTGTCTATGTATTCTATCTCACCCCATTCTCTGGGATTGGATTATGTATCAGTAATATACAGCAGAGCAAGACTGGATGCAATTCAATTGTTTGCAGTAAACAACATGTCACAAAATATTGCATGACAAGTGGGCATTATTTCCATTGAATTGCACTGCTCACCCAGTATATTGAGGCATTTTGCAGTAATTTTGCAAGATACTGCATTGCATACTGTCTGATGCCACTCTATGAACTGATCTAATGATGTCTGGTAATCTTGATGCAGTGTTTCATCCTTGGGCATGTTTACTTTACAGTAGGATTGTTTTGTTAGAAGGGCATCTCAATGACTTCACTTAATTATGGTGTGTGTTTCTTTAATGATCAAATGCAAAGGTATTTTAAAAATTAACCCTTTTTGCTAGTACAAGGACAATCAAGCCCTAATGTTTTACAAATAAACTGTAGGAACTGCAATATTTTATGTATAAATGTGCAAATAAACTGCACAAACTGCAATATTTTATGTATAAATGCTATTTTATTGCCTTTCTTATTTGATTGCTTTACAGAAAGGCCCTCAGACATTTTCAGACCAGCTGGCAGAATCTTGAGTGGCTGGTAATGTCATTTAAGCACAAATGACATCATTTTCATCAAGGTCCTGGCAGCTTTGTATATACACTGTACATCAGATTTGAAATGGCAAAAATCAACTGTCACTTCAAACAGTATTAACTGCACTATAAGATATTAAATATCTAGTAACTTTCACAGACTAATCAATAAAAAAATGGGGACAGTATTAAACAAGAGAAGGGGTGCCCAAACATCCTCAGGTCATGTAATTTCCCCCCATTTTCCTTACTAACCTACTGTAAATGTAGTTGTATTTTGCTTCATCCCATTTGCTGAGGTTCTACAACACTCACAGTATCATGCATTTCCCTCTAATGGGTTCTCCTAACGGAAATTGTACCGCTGCTCTTGTAACCCTTCCTTCTTCAAAATTTATATTTTACTCCATCCTTTGCTAATATAAGACTTTGACTAATCTTTCTCAAAAGGTTCACCTCTTCTACTGCACCCTCATAATATTTTTACATTTACCCCTTCCCTCTCAACTTTTCCACTTTTACTCCTGCATTCTTCCAAATATGAACTCCATCTTCTATGCCCCCTCACAAAAACAGCTTTTTATCTCACACCACTATCTATGTGAGCATCTACTCCTGCACTCCTCCAGATGTTAACGACTTGCACACCTCTCCAAATCTGTAACTACACCACTCCCAAAATGTGCACTTGCACCCCTGCAGCTCTTCTGAAATTTGAATTTCTAAACCAAAAGTTTGAGCTCATACCCCTACACCCATCCTGAAATTTGTATGTATACCACTGACTCACTCCCCAAATTGTACTTACCCTTAGCATCCCTCCCAAAATTTGTGTTTGTTCCCCTGCACCCCCTCAAAATGTGAACTTGCAACTCAGCAACCCTCCCAAAATTTGTACTTGTACCCCTGCACCCCTTCAAAGATTTGTACTTATACCCCTGCGCCCTCCCAAAATTTGTACTTGCACCCCAACACCCATCCCAAAAGTTGTACTTGCACCCAGCACCCCTCCCAAAAAGTGTACTTGTACTCCCTACACCCCTCCCAAACTGTGTACTTTTACTCTTGCACCCCTTTCAAAATGTACTTGTACCTCTGCACCCTTCCCAAAATGTGTACTTGCAACAATGCACTCCTCCCAAAACTTGCACTTGCACCCAACACCTCTTACAAATGTACTTCTTTCTACCCCTGCACCCCTCATAAAATTTGCACTTGTTCCCCTCCACTCCTCCCAAAATTTGAACATGTGTGTGCTAAGCTGACAAAACCTGGAGGAAAATAATGTCATTGTTGCTTGAATGACATCAATTCCAATGCAAAATTCCACTGGCTGGTTTGAAAAAATCCTGGGGGATATTTTTTGTAAAACCATCCCATAACAGAGTCAACAAAATAGCATTCATACATGCTTAATTGCAGTTTCTGAACTTTATTTGTAACGAATGAAGTCTAGCTGTCCACATTGGAGGGTGGGGGTAAATAGTACATTTTTAAAGCTTTGCATTTGATTTTTAAGGGTTGTATATTTATAGTAGGCCCTATGCATGAAGCAAGAGGATTCACTATGCGCATGCAACAGGGGCATGTAGCCACTCGGTGCCCAATGCACCACCCACATGGCCAGGCATGGGATGCACCAAGCAGGCATGCAGCCCTACTGCTGGACCGCACATAGGGCAATGAGGTTGGGGCATGGAGGGGGTGTGCCAGGGGGCATGTCTGCACTCCGCGGCATTCACTTAGCCGTGGAGAGGTCAGTGTGGGGGGTGCACGGGATGCAAATGCAACCCTAGACATAAGAGCTGCATTCTCCCAGGGATATCGGTCCACTGGCTGCCAAAATACAAGTGGGGACTGCCGCTCCCCACACCATGCTGCTCCAAACCATGGACAGTGCATGGTGGTCTGGGTATGGCTGACCAGCACCAGCCCGAATACATAATACATGGTGCTGCACATCACCAGGCAACAACCATATCTCCATGCCTGTGGGTGCAAGGGATCCATTGGCTGACCAGGTCGGGCATCCCATTGGATGCCCACCTGGTCTGCATAGCTGTCCTCCGAGTTCCTGCATGCCAGGAAGGTGGGGCTGTGGACAGGGCTGGTGGTCATGAATACTGCCGGTGAGCACCTTTTCATGAGTGCACAGCTATGTGGGTGGGGGTACTCATGAATTCCGTGTACCTCCGCCCCATCGTGGCAGGCCCCAGTGTGTTTGTATGGTGCTGACATGCCCCCTGACAAAGATGAGGTTCCCATCAAAGCACTGGGGTTTTGTCAGCATCCTCCAGCCTTAGCACAAATAAATGTACTGTCAACTTTATGCTCCACTCTTAATAATTTTTTTTGCTTCTGCCTCCTCCCCCCTGAATGCTTCTTTTTCTCTTCAGAGATTGTTTGGGGATTTGGCAGCCAAGGACAGCACTAGCAATAATCTCCTGGATGTGCTGTATGTTTGCAAATCCATCACCCTCTCCTGCAGAGCTTGGAGCCAGCAGTTTAGATGCTTTTCAGAGTTGGACCAAGCATGTTTGCGAGGTTGCTAAGACACAAGAGATCATGCCACTAGTGGTTACTATGTAAATCACAAACTGCTATTAGGAAGTGCCTGTGAATGTGATGCTTTACTTAGCGTTAGTGGAACAACAATAATGTATATGCCAGCCCTAGCAAGTATACTGTACCACAAAAAGGAGCAGCAAATAAAAATATGCTGCTACTAAGAAAGGGGAAGAAGAGGGAGGTGGAAGAAGAGAGCAACCTCTTCAGTCGAACACAGATCTGAGCAAGGAACTGACAGATGACCTCCACTCAGCTCAATGAGTCAATCTTATCTTGTCCCATTAAGAACTGCAGCAGTTTAATAAAAAAAGCATGCACACAGCCATGCACACACAAGGCACAGCCTCATGAAAAAATATATTTCTGATGTACAGGTTAACCATTCGCGATGAATTGCGGAAGAGAGGAGTCAGCTGACACACTCCTCAGTTGTACAGGGATCTAAGCCTGGAAACAGATAACTTAGAACAATAATTCAGCAAGTCAAGTCTGCCTGGCTGAGAACTTCAGACATTTATTTCAGAAATGGTGTGCCCACGCAGGGCTCAGCCTCATGAAAAAATATATTACGCATGCTCATGCAACTTGTGCACAGTAAGCTGCACATAAAGGGCCCGGCCTTACAAAATCAAATATCTTGCACATGTTACCACCCTCTGGGGAATTACCTTAATTGTCCCCATTCCTGCCTGGTTGCCTCCATTTCCGTGTGTTATCCCTGAGCCTCCTGATGCCACTAAGATTCCCCCGAACTATGCTGCCCTTCAGTTCAGCCCTGTTGGGCTTGGGAACTTGACCAAGAGTCACTGGCATTATTTTGGGTCTGCTGGAAACTGTGCATGCTCGAGATGCACTTGATGTGCTGACTTCAGATTTGCGGTCAAAATGGGTAGTGATGTGGTGGTCCAGGTGCCTTTGCTGAGGTAAATGGGTACCAGACACCTCTAGGGTGCCAGATAGAAGCCTATGTAACATTTTAAAATAAAGTTTAAAGGAGGGCATAGAGCGAGGGCTCATGAATAATTCATGAGCACTCATGAATATTAATGAGGGTGTTACTGTTGCCTGGGGTGTCTGAGTTTCAGCAGCAGTGACAGGGATACTGTTGGGAGATAATTTTCCAGAGTGGGTTCACTTAGGGGGGCACAAAAGGGGCTACAACACAGTGGGGTTGTTGCTTAAATAAAATATTTACCTTGACTGCACAGACAGTTGGGTTACTTTACAGAGAGATGCAGGACCAGCAAGGGGCACCCTGTGAGCAACTGGTGTTACCAGGGAAGCATATCAAGACTGTGCTAAGGGATTTGCATAAAGATATGGGCCACCTGGGCATCAAGCGCATTCTGGTCACAGTAAAAGGCAGATTCTACTGGCCGAAAATGGAAGCCAATGTAGAGACTAATTGCAAGAGTTGCAAGAGATGCATACAATGGAAAGCACTTCCCCAAAAGGCAGCCCCATTGGTAAACATCCTGATGAGTGGCCCCATTGAGCTGGTGTGTATTGACCTCCTTACATTAGAACCTGACTCACGTAACATATTAAACATCCTACAAGTCACCAACAACTTTACCAGATATGCCCAAACCTGCCCTATGAAAGATCAAATGGCTTCCACAGAGGCCAAGATCCTGGTGGAAAAACTCTTCATGCATTATGGGGCTCCTCAAAGGATTCACTCAGACCAGGGTCATGACTTTGAGAGCCACCTCATTAAAGAGCTTTTGTCACTGTGGGGCATCAGAAAATCATGGACCACCCCATACCATCCCCAAGGTGACCCTCAACCTGAAAGATTTAACTGGACTTTATTAGATATGTTGGGCACCTTGGACCCCCATGATAAATGTACCTGGAGTCAGCAGGGGAGCACCCTGGTCCATGCTTACAACTGTACCCACAATGATGCTACAGGATTCTCTACCTATCAGCTTATGTTTGGGAGGGAAGCCCATCTGCCAGTGGATATGTGTTTTGGGGTGTCCACCAATGGTCTTGGAGCAGGAGACTACTTGCAATACATGAAGAAGCTGAAGCAGCAACTCAACGATGCCTATCACCTCACTACTGAGATGGCCACTAAGAGAAACCAGGCCAGCAAAGAACGATATGATAAAAATTTGCGAGTCCAGGATCTTGAGGCAGGGGATCGAGTGCTGCTGCAAAGTCTGGGCATACTAAGTAAGCACAAGATTGCAGATTGGTGGGGCAGCACTCCGTACATTGTACTGGAAAAGTTGGAAGGCCTCCCAGTATTTAAGATTTGGCCGGAAGGAGAAACTCAAGGCCATAAAGTCATTTACTGAAACCATCGGCGACTGAATTATAGATGAAGAGGTTCATGAGGAAGATTCTCCTTCAGCTCCCACCACTCAAGCTGCTGCATGCAAGAGAAGGAGGCATGGAGATAGTGATGTCATGGGGGCTGGACATGCCCAGGGTGGGGAGCCTCAGGTGAAGACAGTACAGATGATGAGGCTGAGGGAGAAGATGATAGAACCCCCTAGAGTTTTTACCCTACTGCAGAGCTGGCCAGATTGTTTCAGGGATCGCCCTTGAATTTGGTGCACACAGATGTACATAGGAAACAGGGTGGAGATGGAGAGGCTGCTCCCACTAGGCCTCTTAGAGGGACCACTCGGGACCTGCATACTGATCCGGCTGTACCCTGTAAGTGGTACCGGAGTGACTCCTCTGCAGATATGCCTTTTGGAGGATCCACAGCGGACTTGTATACTAGTCTGCCTGGGTCCCCAGAATGGCCACAGGAGATCCCTGAGGATCAGAATAGAGAGGGGGAAGAAGTGTCTTTTGTAGGGCCCTCATTGGAATAAAACACTGCTCCAGCTGTGGTCTCTGAAAGGTCCCAGGTTAGTTCCCCTGGAGTGACAGGTGATGCTGGGGAGATGCTGGAATCCTTTGCCCCAATAGCTGAGGAAGAGAATGATCCAGGGAAATGCAATGATGATGAGGAATCCACCACTGGCCAAGAGGTGGTTAGTGGTCCTGGAATTCAGGAGACCACCCGAAGGTCAGGGAGGACAATATGGCATATTCTTAAACTGACGTATGATGCCCCTGGAGGTCCTACAGACTTACCCCCGTTTGTGGTACACAAGGGAGTCTATATTACTACTAGGCCCCTACAGAAGTGATTATGTGCCCAGTTGATGCCAAAACCCTAGACCTGAGAGAAAGGTGACCATGGGAAGAAGAGGGAGGTGAAAAGAGTACCTAGAAGGGTTGAGGGAAAATGTACTCTGTGGGAGTTTAGTATCCTATGGTTGATGGGCTAATCATGTAAGTGTCACTTTTCATGTGGCCGAGTGGGCTTATAATGGGAAAAGAAATTCACTAAAGTGTACATAGTGTTTTGTGTTTGAACGTTCTCTTTTTCAAGCAAATGGTTACAACATAATAGATATGATTCATGTGTATAGTTAGTAATGTTGTTATGTGTTATTGTTAAATTTTGATACTTCGTCCATAAGCTTGGCGTGGAAGCAAAGCATTCTATGAGGGGGAGTGTAACCCGCCTTGGGGGCTTACCTTTATTGTCCCCATTCCTGCCTGGTTACCTCCATTTCTGGGTGGTTTCCTGAGCCTCCTGATGCCCCTAAGATCCCCCTGAACTACACTGCCCTTGAGTTCAGCCCCGTTGGGCTTAGGAACTTGGTCGCAAGTCACTGGCATTATTTTGGGTCTGCCGGCATCGCACATTCGTGAGATGCACTTGATGTGCAAACTGCAGATTTATGGTTGAAATGAGGAGTGATGCAGCAGTCCCAGTGCCCTTGCTGAGGTAAATGGGTACCAAAGACATCCAGGGGGCTAGATAGAAGCCTCTGTAACATTTTAAAATAAAGTTTAAAGGAGGGCATGAAGCGAGGGCTCATGAATAATTAATGAGCCTTCATGAAAATCAATGAGGGCGTTGCTGCTGCCTGGGGAGTCGGAGTTTTGGCAGATATGACAGGGAAACTGTGGTGAGATAATGTTGCAGAGTGGGGTCACATAGGAGGGCACAAAAGGGGCTACAACACAGTGGGGTTGTTGCTTAAATAAAGTATTTACCTTGGCTGCACAGACAGTTGAAGTTGGGGAACTGTGTTGGACTGCATATATCTGAATGGGAGCAGACATATTGATGACACTATGACCCCACACAGCAGCCAATCACATAGTTAGGTGTCCAAAACTGAACCAGAGGGACTCCTGGGAAAAGGAGGGCATTAATTCAGGTGCCTAAGCTATGCCCCAATAAGGCAGTGGGAAATATTGATCACTATGGTTATGGACAATTGATGGGCTCAGTCAGCCAATCAGAACCTTGGATTCTCGGCTGAAACTCAGTGGACTTTTGTGGATTGTTTCAGTCTGTTTCTGGGCTCTGTACAAGTCAGAAGACACCTGTGAGAGTGGATCTGGACTAGGGAGGCCTTCCCCAGGCTTCCAGAGGAGATTGATGAGTTCAGGAAAGGTTCAGGAAAGAAAGGAGAGTGAGAGACTGAACTGATACCTTGATTCCCCAGTTACTGTGAGTTGTATGATTATTTTGGAGAATCTTACAGCTGAAGAAACCCTGCACTTATGGACTGAATTGAACTGAGAGGACTAAGCTGTTCTATTTGAGAGCCACAGTTGCTGCTGAGAGTTTGTTTTATCTGTGTGGGACTGCAATTGGGATTCTGAAGAGGCAAAGCATCTCCAGGTGCTGGGGTGATAGCCAGGTGCTGTACTTTTCCTGATTGAACTAGCTGAAGGGGCTGAGAGCTATATCCCAGCTGCAGCTGAAGAAAAGGTTGTGGACAGTTTCTAACTGGAAAGTGCAGACTTGTGTGCAGGGGCCTGTTGTGTTTGGACCCCCCTGTTGATTGCACCGGGGCTTCATTGAACTAGGGGTAGCACCCACTGAAACTTGCACTGGACTTTGCTTGAGCAACTGCCTGTGAGTGCTGCTGGTTTCAAACTCAGTGTAGGGACTTCAGGAGTACCCCCACAATTTGGGAGTTCTCACCTAGAGTCAGGAAGGGAATCATCTAACCCTTCCAAGTGGGACTCACCATCTCAGGAGGTCACCAGTGCTTGCTAGGGTGCTAGGGCACCTGGGATCCATGTGGGGAGCTGGGCTGTGGAGCCACTCATGAGTCTGGGCCTTCTGGGGCTGGTGATGTCCTGTCACAGAGCTCTGCAATGGGCCAGAAGTGGCTGAAGGTGACTAGCGACTAGAACTGCAATCAAGGTGACCAGCTGCAAGATCCTCGAGCAAGTTCCATCCTGCCAGGGGAACTAAGGCCAGCCTTCTCCTGCCTGGTGCTGCACTGACTGAGGAGCTCCATACTCCAGGCAACTGAGAGCTATGAACAGTGAGTACCCAGGACCTGGCTCCTGGAAAGGGTAAAGGGAAACTTAATTTTTATAATCAAAGTCCTTTTGCAAAGTTTCAGGGCCCCATCAGCCGGCCAACCCATGACACTGTACCAGGCCTGCACCTGGTGTGTACCCCTAAGGACATTCTGGGAAACACTGGTACCAGTGGGGGTGGGCTTGGCCTGTGGGTCCAAATGTTTGTTGTTATTACTTGTTCTCTCTGATCATTCCTACAGACTACAGACCCATCTCGATCCTCTCCCCCCTGTCCAAGGCACTGGAAAAGATTGTGGTGGGTCAACTCATTGACTACCTCAATAAGTATAATCTACTACGCCCCAACTAGCATGGCTTCAGACAAAATCACAGTACCACCACTTTCCTACTGGACTACATGAACTATGCACATAAGGCCTTGGATGAAGGCAAACTGGTGGGGTCTGTCTTTATTGACCTCACCAAAGCCTTCGATACAGTCAACCACCCCCTGTTACTGACCCAACTGTGAAACATGGGTGTGGCGCCCAATGCCCTTTGCTGGTTCCAAGACTACCTGATACGGAGAAATCAATGTGTCAAAATTGAGCAAACAGTATCCAGTGCAAGAGAGGTATACTGGGCCCCTTCTCTTCAGCCTCTTCTTAAATGACCGTCCCACAGCCTGCAACACCAAACTCATACCATATGCATATGATGCTGTGCTCCTTAGCAGCAGCACTTCTCAGGCTGCCCTACAATCTGAGCTGCAGAACTTCTTCTCTAAACTCGAGGACTGGTTCTGTAGTCATAAGTTGCTACTAAACTACAAGAAGACCAAGGCCATGCTTATGTCCAGCCCCACAACAAAAATAAGCACTACCCCCTTATCATCTCCAACTCATGCAGTGAGACGCTGGAATAAGTTTACTTGTTCAAGTATCTGGGGGTCATAATAGATGATACCCTCATGTTTGCACACCATATTGACTCTCTGGTCAAGACAGTCAATGTCAATACCAAGATTGGTGTTCTGTACAGGCACAGACAATACCTCTCTCCGGGGGCCCTCCACCTCTCAGTACACAGTTCAATTATATGTACTATTGACTATGGACTAGTGGTCTATGGGGCAGCAATGGATACAACACTCAAGAGGGTTCAGACTGCAATGAACAAAGCCTGCAGACTCACCTTGGATGTTGAGCGTGGCACTCACACCTGTACTCTGTACAAACATGCAAATTGGCTGTCATAAAGAAACAGGGTTAAATTCCAGACTTGCATCCTAGGGAAGAAGGCTCTATTGGGTAAAACACCACCTTGTGTAGGCAATTTGATCAAGGTAGCCAAATCATTACAGGTCACCAGAGGAAGGACTAGAGGGGGCCTTGGCTATCCCCTTCCATTGCACCTCACTTGGGCAATGTGCATTTGCCTACTGGGCCTCCCTATAGATGAATGAACTCCCTGGGCACCTCTTGGCCACCAATTGTCTGGCACAATTTAAAATTGACCTCAAACAGCACCTAATAACACTCACTAAGTGCACCTGTCCCTGAATCCAGCCACACCTGCTCTCTCTGCCCCCCAGCAACCACTAGGCAGGACTCAGGTACCCTCTTCCTCTGTCCCTTCTCATGACTTACCCCAGCAATCAGTTTGCGTCATGCTCCTTCGACACCAGCCATCCCTCCCCCTTCCCCAACTCACAGTCCCATGAGTTTCCCTAACAGTCACTACTAATGCAGGCTGCCTGACCATGCCCCCTCACACCCCACAATCTCACTATAGCATGTCCTCTCCACTCAGTCTCCCCTCACCCCACCATTTCTCTCTATACCTCATCACCCTTCTTTCCCCACCCTTTACCTCCACCTCAGTACATACCTGTCTCTCGTACCTCCTTTCTTCACCCCACTGCCAGCTATCCCATCCCTCTGAACTACTGACTAGGCACTTTGTGGCTGCTTATTCCCCCCACCCTCATAAAGTGTTTTTCTTGTTATTTAACCTGTACCTATGTTTTGAGTTATTCAGTAAGTTCTGAATCCAAGCTGTAGCATTCATTATAAAGTACCATTGCCGTCTCCTATTGTACTTTGTTTTGTAATCTATGACATGAAAACTTTGTAAAAGAGCTTGTCCTCAAAGGTCTTTTCCGAATCACTAAACAAATAAATAAAAATAAAATTCCTTTTTAATTCACAGCCATCCTTTGTCCCAGTATCCCTTCCCTAGTCCTTACCCCCCAAAAAGGTGTGATTGATCATTTGAAATTGTGTGTGCAGGATTTCTCTGAGTCTGTCAGATCATTACTGTTCATGGTTTATGGTGTTATTGACCAGCTGGGTATTAAGAGTGTGGGGTGGTTGTTAGGGGAGGTAGGTAGGTAAAGCATTCCAGAGGGCTGTGCCAGCCAATCACCTGACACACTTCTATTTTCCTCTGGGTGCAGGCACCACACTATTTTTATTATCTTTGGGATAGAATCCCTGAACACCACCGTAACAGGACCCAGACCCCTTAACCAGTTAGAGAGCCAACAGGCAGAGGTAGTAGCTCACTGGCACATGGCGCCTGGGCTACACATACATAGGCAAATCATGTGCAGTGAACTACAGGAGTAGGAGGAGTTAGCAAACACCCACTTCAGTTGTGCAGGGAACCAAAGCTGGAACCTGATGACAGCAAAAAACAAAACACAAAAACAAAATGTGCTTCACCAAAAAATCACGCTGGAGCTGTGTGTCAGACAGCAGCAGAGTAGGGATGTTAGCAGATGGCCTTCCTGGTCCCTGTGACTGAGCACAGCAACAAGGACAAAATACCCAGTCAGAAAGCCAAAACAGCTTTTCTGGCACTGGCCAAACAAATAATACTGACCCCAAAAAAACCCTGTGGAGCAAAAAATTATTTCTTTTTTCGTAAGTTTAAGGTTTCAGAAGTAGTGCAAATCTAATTTTCAGAAGCAACTGTCTCCTGTTCTCTACCAGCTCAGAGTGAGGAAGTCACATAGTGTGCTTGCCTATGAGTTCCAGAAATGGTCCTTAATTGGCCAACGATGCTCTGCAAGACTGGAAAATCTCACCGAATAGTCATTCCCAAATAGAGACTGAATAGTGAATTATTTGGGAAGGGCATCCCAATATTTGGGAAGCCTACTATTCATGGTATTCAGGAAATACTATTTGGCCGATGCACAGCCTATCGTTAACACTCTAAATCAGTTGTGTAGTCTTCCAAAATCTTGATATCTTTCTTGGCCTCTGAAGGTCTGTTTTACACCTGTTGCAACATGTTGCTAAAATGTCTGAGCTCTAAAAAGAGCTTTTTGTATGTAATTGTAAAGGTTTATTTTTCTTTATCCAGTTCTGGGTGGCAGCCTGAAGAGCTGTGGTTGCAGAAAGAGGAGCGACTGTCACTGCACTCCTGAATCACCAACTGAAGTAATCTCTGAGTTTTGGACTATATGCAGCGAATCTGGCCAATTTATGTTTAGCAGCCATTCTGATACATGCTGTCTTCATGTTTTTGCTGCAACATATCAATTTGTATTCTACTTTGTCCTGCATTAATTGAAAAGAAAAATGGTGCTGTCTTGTGGAGTGAGTGCTCAATGCAGTAATGTTACCGGAAGCACGATCACCTTCTTTTAACAAATTAAATGTCAGTTTTCTTTTCTGTTGCAAATTTTGCGAAAATGCACTTTATATAACAAGTAATGATTTGCAATTGAATATCCTCATGACTGTATTCTAGATCTAGTGAGATTGATATCTATCACAGCTCTAAGCTTGTATTGTTCTTTAAGTTGCACATATTTCTCATTCTGTATTGTGTTTTGCTTAAGCTGCTCTATGTATGTAATGTATTTATGTTGTTAACTTACATATTCTACAAATGCATTTTTTGTGTGCGTCTGAGAAATAAATTTGAACCTGAACTAGCATCAATATAGTAGACGTAGTCATCAATATCACAAGATTGCTAACACCTATAAATTATCTCAGGTCTTCATTTAAAACAGTTTTATAATTGGCATCATAACTACAGTATGAACAGCATTAGCTCAAGTGTATTTGCAGGAAGACAGCATTGAGCATGCTCATTTACAAGGCGGTCCTAGCATGACAATTATAACAAGGCAAGGTCAAAAACAATTTACAAATTTGAAATAAAAACAGATCACAATTTAGTTTGCAGAGATAATACTTGACAGTAATAGCATAATTGGTAATGAATAGTACAATATGAGCAATAAGCAATCAAAACAGTATAGATAGGAGCAGGCAGATTAATAGTGCAGTATATACAGAACAAAGATGCTGCGGTAGCAGCTGTATCAGTGACTGAGCAGAGCATGAGTCAACAGTTGGTGAGTGGGCAAAGATAAAGGTTGGTGCTGATAGAGACGGATCTGTACTAAAGAAGGGGGGAAAGACAGAATGCAGTGATGGGCAGCAGTGGGTCATGACTCAGAGGGGTGATCCAAGAGCTGGGGGCCATCGCCCCAGTGGGTAGGGAGTAAGGAGGATGGAAATGACCGGTAAGTGTTGGCTGAGGATAACTGTGGCATGCGAGATGGCTGGGGTAAATATAAATGCTCCCCTTTGATGTAGTTTTGTTTGTTGCAATACATACCAAATAATTCCAGGGGATCTGGTTGTCTGTGTCTGTGTCTGTGTAGTGGTATGGTGCCACATGGTATAGTACAACTCTTTAGTTTCCACAGCATTTTAAAAGTGTGTACTGACTGACAGGAACTGTACCACAGTAAATATGAGCCTATCACTGTACTAATGAAAATCACATGAAAAAACAGATTATTTAATTTTAAAAAATCTAATAAAGTTATTATGGCTGTGCACAATATAAAACTGCTTAATATGTATGTATCAAATGGATAGGGAAAATCCTGCAACCTGATTGGATAGGACCTGTGAATTGTATGAGCACAGTGCACTATAAAAAAGCAAGTCCTGCCAACCAGGATGCAGTACTATAAAGAAATCAATGTCACCTTTCAGAAAATTTATTTTGAAATTTCCTCCATTATTTTTGCTCTCACATGTTGCTTTCTCTCTGTCTGTCTGTATGTCTCTCGCTCGCTCTCTCTCTCTCTCTCAATATTACCTAAAATGTGAAACAAAACTAGTGGGCTGATTTTTCATTTGTAAAGCAGTCCCATTAAATTCCATGTATTATCTTCAGTCATTGAAAGGTACAAAACTCATATTTCTGTCCTGCCATAGTCCTCTCACTCTGTTCATTCTACTGAATCGCCCAGCGAGACACAGAATGCCAGCATTTTATTTAGTCTTGTTTCCACAGATGGTAGCATGCAGCCAGAAAGATCACTGAGAAATCTTGGTCTTGTGATGGCCTAGAGTACTGGACAAATTACAAGTATATCCCCATCACCAATTGCCAGCACTGTAAGGCATCCTCTATCCTGTTCTATAACATAGTTGTGTGACATACCTATTCACACTTAAATCTTGACTCTAATCCTGAGTTCTCAGCCAGCTTATCCTGTTAGCACTTTCAGTTCCAGTATGCCTTGACTGCACACACACCACAGGTCATAGTAGTGTAACAACCTCCCACCTCACCTTGTCTGTCCCAGGGCCCTCGGTTCTCACCTGAACACATATCCTGAGGGAGCTGGCCTGGGTTCACTAATGAATGTCATACCTGGAGTAAAATAGTACAGTGCCTCAACCTGGGGTAATGATATAGGGTACCTGATGAGTAAATCAAAAGGTTACCACCCCCCAGGAAAATACAATGACTGCCCTACAGTATCTTTCCCACACAGTAAGTAAGTGAGTTTTATTTATATAGCACCCAATCCTGGAAGCTCTGGGTGCCTTACAGATAATAAAAGCAGGGTTAAATAGACAGCATACAAACATATACAGTAAATTAATAAATAAGTATACAATAAAATCGGCATAAATTTTCATAGAAAGCTTTCTTAAAAGAATAGGACTTCAGACTGCTCTTGAATACCTCCACTGACGGGGGCCTCCCTTAAAGATCTTGGCAGTGAGTTCCAGAGGACTGGGTCAGCATTCTTGAATGAAAGATCACCTGAGGTTTTCAGCATGGCTACTGAAAATGCTAAGAAGCCTTTGGTGGAGAAGCAGCAGGAGTGTACCGGGATGGTAAGTGTAAGGAGGTCTGACAGGTACCCAGGGCCCATGCCATATATGGCCTTATATGTGAGCAAGCCCACCTTGAAGATGATCCTCCACCTGACAGGCAGCCAGTGCAGATCCTGCAGGACCGAGGTCACATGACTAGACCTTAGAAGGCCTGTCAGCAACCTGGACACCAAGTTCTGTACCAGCTGCAGTCAAAAGAGGTTCCTTCCACTGACCCTGAAGTATAGAACATTACAGTAGTACACCTTGGATGTAACAAGGGTGTGCACCAGTGGGGGCAGCTCCTCATGCAGAATCAAGCATTTAATCAGGGCTATGTTCCTTAAGTGATAAAAAACACTTTGCACAACAGATGACACCTGAGAATCAAGTGTCAGTCTGTCATCAAGGACGATGCCCAGATTTTTCACCCTAGAGTACACCATCAATGGGGAAGATTCCAGGACCAGTCCTGTTACCAACCTGGAAGCACCCTCCTCACACCCACAGCCAGGCTCAATCACTAGGACCTCCATCTTGTCGGGGTTCAGCCTCAGCCAGTTAGAGGACATACAGTCCTGAATTTTGGCAAGGCACTTATTTAGCACTTTAATGGTGCAATGTATCCCTGGGGAAAACAACATATACAGCTGGGTATCATCGACATAGCAGTGGAAACCCAGACTGTAACATTTAATGAGCCCCTGCAGGGGCAGCATGTGCACCGAGAACAACATAGGCTATATGATTGAACCTTGAGGAACTCCACATAACAGAGGCTTTGGGGAGGAGGAGAAATTCCCCATCACCACCCATTGCCTCTTGCCTAAGAGATAGGACTCAAACCACTGGTACCATGATGTTACCTATTGTTATGGGTCTTGTAACCATGAACCTTGCTTCTTGTTACTGATGTGTTTTTTTGTCATATGTAAATGTACTATTTTCCCATGTTGCCTTTCCCCAGGTTGCAGCTGGAAATGAATCTCGGCTCATTGGTGCTTTTCCCGGTTATCAACTTTTCAATAAATAAAAAAAAATAAAATAAAAAATTCTCACCTTCCTTGATCTCTCACCAGCATTCAATACTGTGGACCACACTGTACTCTTGGATCACCCTAGAGAGTGTTGTTGACACACTGTAACAGTCATAGATCTATGACTGTTCCACTGAGTCAACAACACTCTCTGAGGTGATCCAAGAGCACAATGTGGTCCACAGTATTGAATGCTGATGAGAGATCAAGGTGGGCGAGAATTTAAAAAAAAATTTTTTTTTTATTTATTTAAAAGTTGATAACTGGGAAAAGCACCAATGAGTAGAGGCTCATTTACAGGTGTGACCTGGGGAAAGGTAATGTGGGAAAATAGTACATTTACATATGACAAAAAACACATCAGCAACAAGAAATAAGGGTCATGGTTACAAGACCCATAACAGTAGGTAACATCAAGGTACAGGAGTACAACATTAAAGCAAAAAAAAACAACCAGTTTATCCACAGATAGCACCACAGTCCAGCTGCAGAACAAGCCATTGCACCAATAATAAATAATGGGTCAGGGCAAAAATAAAAATGCAGAGAGCAAGGCACAAATTACAACAATGGGGTTCCTATTGGACAAGGAGATATGGCTGTCAGGCGTTTGCAACTGTAGGTGGTTGCTTAACTAATGCTTAGGAGGTGGGTCTAGGGTACAAAGGAGCACTGTAGGTGAGGCAGAAGTCTGAGTAGTCCTTTGAGTGAGAAGGGGGAGAAGGATAGTCTGAGGTTAGAGGGAAGTTTATTCCAGAAAGAAGGGAAATGAAAGGATAAAGCAGATTGGCCATATGCAGGGAAGGGGCATGGGATGGCAAAAGTACCAGGATCCCAGTGATGAAGGGAGAAGGTAGAAGGAGCAGCTTGGGGGAGGCAGCAGAGAGATAGGTAGGGAGGGTTCCAAACCAGAATTTTGCAACAAAGGAGGCACAATGAACCATTCTCCTGTGGGACAGGGGTGCAAGGGCAATGACGGAGCACAGGAGACAGTGATGGGTAATGGAGGAGGTGTTAGCGAACTGGCAGAAAGAGTTCAGGAGGGTGTCTAGTCTTGTAAGTGAAGATTGAAAGGCAGTACCATAAACCACATTGGCATAATCGAAGATGGGAAGGACCATTTTGGTAACCAACTCACGGCAGATGGGGAAGAGGAGGCTGGCCTAATGTCAATAAAGGACAGCCAGTTTGGGACACAGTTTAGTGTAGATGGTGTCAACATGGTTAGAGAAGTCTAGATGTTGATCCAACCAAAACCCTAGATATTTGAAAGCAGTAACATTCTCTAGTGGTGAGCCATCCAGGTTTGTGAAGACGGGAGAGGACTGGAGGGTGGCCAGTTTTTGTCTGGAGCCAAATGTCATGGTCACTGTTTTTTTTTTTGGTGTTAAGCTTGAGTTTGTTTTTCTGGAACCAGTAATGAACTCTACTGAAGTCTTCCTGGAAGGGGTACTGTACACTGATGGCAGAGGGCCCGGAGATGAAAATAGTGGTATCATCAGCGTATATGTGTATATTTAGGGATTTGCAGATTGAGGGGAGGTTGTTTATAAATAGGTAGAAAAGGATAGGAGTAAGGATTGAACCTTGGGGGACACTGGAGAGGATAGGGAGATGGGAGGAGACAGCATCACCAATTTGAACTGATTGCTGCCTGTTGTGAAGGTAAGAATGGAACCAGTTTACAGCAAATTGAGCAATGCCAATCGTACTAAGGTTTTGAAGCAGTAGGTGGTGGGAGACAGACTTGAAAGCCTTGGCAAGGTCAATAAAGATGGCAGCAGTAATGTGGCATTGATCCATTGCTGTAAAAATCAAATCCGTAACTCACAATAGAGATGAGGTTATTGAATGTTATTTTCTAAAGCCTGGAGATAGTGTGTTGGTAGTGGCTAGGAATTCAGACAGCCTAGAGTGAATGAGGGATTCCTGAAGTTTGGCAAGTGAGGGGAGGAGGGAGATAGGTCTATAGTTTCTGGGTGCAGAAGGGTCACGTCCCTTGTGAAGGGGTAAGACTTTGGTAGATTTCCAGGCCTTCAGGACAGCGGAGGTGGAGAGTGTGAGGTTTTGAATGTGAGTGAGTGGGTCAGTTGTAGCTGGGGCAAAGATGTGGAGAAACCTGGACTTGAGACCATCAGGGCTGGACTTGATTGGGATAAGGGCAAGGAGGGCAGTGTAGACTTTGAGGGGGAAAAAGGTGGGAATTGGAAGTTTGAGGGCTGCCTAAGAGCATGCAAAATGATTGGGAGTGTGTGGGATAAGGGAGATTGATTTTCTGGGAGAGCGCATGTGGCAAAGAATTTATTGAAGGACTCAGTGACTAAAGCAGGGTCAGAGACTGTGGTGCCATCAACTTTGAGAACAGGGGAGGCTTGATTGGTAGGTGGGTCAAAGAGTGAATGGAGTACTTTCCAAAAGGAAGCTGGTGTTTTTTTATCTTGCTGCAGATATTGCCTAAAGGAGATTGCCTTGGAGAGACAGATGGCCTTTGTGCAATTGTTCCTAAGGGTTTTGTAAACTTGGAGGTCTGCTTGGGCTAGGGACTTCTTGTAGTGGTACCAAGCTTTGTCCCTGGCTCTGCATTTTGCCAGCAGGTCGGCACTTATCAAGGGTGATGAAGTCTCCTTACTCTGGATTTCTTTAGTGGGGCATGGTGATTCCAGATGCTGAGGAATATGCTGGAGAAAAGAGATAGGGCAGAGTCAGCGTCATTGGCTGCAAAGATGGGTTGCCAGTTTGCCTCAGTGAGATCATGTTGGAAGGCAGTGGCATCAAGATTGTGGAGGGGATGGGATCATATACTGTATATTTGGGGGCAACACATAGACAGTGAATCTTGCAGATGCAGAAAGTGTTGCAATGGTCACTGGAGGCATCAGGTAAGATCCCAGCTGTAGTGATATGGTGGGGGAGGGAGGACAACACCCAATTGAGCAGTGAGTGATTTTGGAAGCGGGGGTTTATACGAGTTGGTCTGTGACTCACATTTGTAAGGTTAAGGGCTTCAGTTTTAAGGAGGGTGGACTTAGAGGAGGGGGAGAGTCATTCCAGGTTGAAATCCCCTAGAAGCAGCAACTCGCCATTTGCCATGTGGGACGATATAGAAGTGATGATGGAGACTAGGGTGTCAGTTGTTGTTTTAGGTGGAGCATAAAGAACACCTAGATAGATAGGGGCTGAAGAAGGGAAGGAAATTTGTGCTAGGATAACTTCATGTTAGGAAGTGCAGGATTCTTTGAAGGTAATAGAGCAGGGGAGAGATTGTCCAATGTAAAGGGCAATGCCACCACCTTGCTTGCCTCAGTCTTGTAGGAATAACTTGAAATCTGGGGTAGAGAGGACAGAGACAGGGATCCTGGCTGATAGTCAGCTTTCTGTATCTCAAAGAATGTCGGGTCGGTTTTGGGTGATCCTAACTTTAAGATCATCCATTTTGGGGAGGAGACTGCAAGCATTTAAATGAAAGATGCAAAGGCCCTTGGGCAAAGAAGTAAAATTCAAAGTGGTGCCTGAGTGGGATTGGACTGAGTTAGAGGTGGTAGAGATGGGAGCTGAGTTAGGATGGACATCCCCAGAAAGAAGTAGAAAGAGTAAACAAAGGGGTGGATAAGAGGGATATCAGTACCTCTGGCAGATTGGTGTGGAGGAAAGAGTAGGAGGGGAAGTGCAGTGAAACAGTGCCTCGAAGTTTAGTAGACTTGACAGGAGTATCCCAGGGTGTATGTGTATGTGTGGGGAAGGAAAAAGGAGGATGTAGACAGGGAAATTTGGCAGGCCAGGGTGAGTGGAAGGACAGGAGAAAAGAAGGGGACAGGATAAGGTGGGGAGGCTGGGAGGAGAAGTAATGTTTGGGAGGAGGAGAGGGGACTGCAGAGGGGAGGAGGGCCAGGGAGGGGAGGGAACAAGAGAGTTGAGGAAAAAGAGGATAGAACGGAGGAAAAATTGGCCATTGCCGTCTATCTCTTGCCCCTGAGAAGGTAATTTTGCACAAGAACCAATGCCGTGTCCATGCTATGCCTTGCCCTTAATCAGGACTGGAATGGTTCATAGATGTCAAAGGCTGCAAGGTGTGCCTTGAGCTGCAGAGACACCACTTTCTCTACAACTTTCCTTAAAAATGGGAGGTTGGAGATAGGTCTATAATTCACCAAGATGTCAGGGTCGGGTGATGGTTTCTTCAGAAGGGGCCTCACCAATGTCTCCCTCAAGGCTTCAGGGAATGACTCCTCCAAGAGCGAACGCTGAACTATCTTGGTAAACACTGGACCAATATCCTTGGCATATCCCACTATGAGATGAGTTATTCCATGGTCCAGCTCACAGAAGGTGGGGCACAACTTTGAGATCACCTTAGAGACCTCAGCCACCTCAGCCACCTCCACTGGCTGAAACTTCCACCAAACAATAGGAGTGCCGCTATCACAACCAAACCCCCTACTGTGGGGTTGAACGTGCCTCACTGGCGAGATCCTGGCCAGAATAGAGGGTACTTTGTCAGAGAAGAACAGAGCAAACTCTTAACACAATGCAACTGAAAAGCCCTTTTCAGCAGTAGGCAAACTGAATGAAGTAGCCTGTCCACAGTCCAAAAGAACTGAACTGGTCTGTTCATCTCTGCAGCAATCTCCCGGACAGGAATTCTGTCTTCTTACAGTCGATTGCCCTTTGATAATCATTATAATGATTTCTCAAAGTCAGTTTATCCTCCATGGACCGTATTCTTCACCAGCAATGCTCCAACTTCCGACCCTTGATTTTCATCTCGAGAGCCTCATCAAACCATGGGGGTTTCATGTGAGAAGACCTGAATTGTATATGGACTAGTGCAATGACATTGAGCACCTTGGAAACAACCCTATTATAGGATGCTACCACCTCACCCAAGCCAATCGCACATGCATCACTCACACCAGAAAAGTCAACTACCGCCAAGAGTCCCTCAGGGACAAACCCCTTAAAGGGCAATATCTGACCATCTCAACAGCAACAGTGCACACTTTGCAATAATCAACAATACCAAACTGTAACATGAACTAACTTCAGATTTATTGTAAGAGAGGGGGGAAAGGGGAGAAAACATTGAAACAGCAATAACTGGTTCAGTACCCCACACAGTCCCAGTACCTCCCAGCTGCATGTACACCTGGCTCTCACCCCAAACTGCTGTTAGTTCTATAATAATTAGTCTGTTGTAGTAGATACCTCAGTGGAGTGCTGGTGGCCTACCAGAAATTGCAGGTATTCAGCATGGTGGATGTAGGGATACAGTACAATAGCAGTTCTTTTAAACATGGGCTGCGAAATTTGAATGGTGGCCCCAAGAGTAAACAATCAATGGCTTTCACTCTTCTGCCTGGACACTCCTGCAAGTTACAAAGTCATGATCAGGACTTCGCCCTTTTTTTGCACGTAGTTAGCTAGCTAGCTAAAATGCAAGAAGCTTCCTCCGAGCTGCAGTCCAGAGGTACTTACAGTCTGATGGCTTCGGGGGTGTTGGGAAGCACAGATAATCAACACCATTCTGATATCAGGATACAGTCTTGAGGTGTACCACAGCATGACAGGGGTCAGAACAGATACATGTGTCTGGGGCTTTGGGCTTATGGAGGGACCAGCAGCTGTCCTCTGGATTGCCAGTGGGTGTTTCCCTATTTTCTTGGGAGCGTGACAGGCCACATGATGTCAAGGCACAAGCCGATGTCCATCATGCTCCCTCCCACAGTGAGGGCTGATGTGTTGCTGTACCTCTGGCCTCCACCAGGGGCCAGCAAATGCTGAGCCGTGAACCCACCCTCCCTCCCAGGAGAAGGCGAGTGGTCATTGGACACTCAACACTTCACCCCCCCTCCAGCTGGCCCGCCAACACCCAAGTCTGTTCTTGAACCCTGGCCAGTGGTGCCACAGGCAGAAATCCAATTCAGGCGGTTAAATGATAGATAAGAAAAAACAAAGGTGGTCCACCTTAGTGGCGGTGGTTCAGGTTAATTCACATCTGAGTTCTAACAAGCAAAGAGATCAAGTAATTTGTAACATGTGGGGTGTGGGTGTTGAAAAAAGGGGATCATAGCACTGTCACTACTGCCATCACCCCAAGAGATGTGGACTGCATTGTTGCTACTGCCATCACACCTGAGGGGTGGGGGCCGTAGTGCTTCTGCCATCACCACAGGTGGATGGGGAATGTAGTGCTGCTGCCTTCCCACCTGAGGGATGGGAGCTATAGTGCTGATACTGCCATCACATCTGAGGAATGGGGAATGTAGTACTGCTGCCATCACACCTAAGGGAAGGGGACCAAAGTGCTGCTGATTCTGTCACACCTGAGGAAGCAGGGCCATAGTGCTGTTGCTGCTGCTGTCACACCAGAGAGATGGGGGCCATAGTGCTGTTGGTGCTGCCATCACTCTTGAGGGATGGGGGCTGTAGTGCTGCAGCTGCCATCACATCTTGTACCAAAAATAACTTTACATTGGTACAAGGATGGAAGGATGTGCAATAGTGGAGGTCAAAATTGCTAAAATGCATGTTAGCAGAGTTAAAAATTGTTAAATAAAGGACATAAAACCAAACACCGGTAAAACCAGAGTTTGGCTTAGCAGACACTCGTTACAATACTGTTTTTCACAATGTGCAAAATGGAATTTGCCCTTTCTCAATCCAGGTAAACCAGTGTCTCTGATAGGATGTCCATCAAACTGGACCTTCACTTGTTAGGCCTTTCACAGCTTCATCTCTAAGGTCTGTTGCATCTTCATTTGACAGACCTCTCAACATCTTCACCTCTTCTGGCTTTTGTCTTCACCTTTTCTGGCATTTCATCAGTCCATGGTATCTGGACAGGCTGAAGTCACCCTGGACATATGACTGGATGCACAGCATTCTCAGGTGCTCAAAACACACAAATGGGTTCAAAGAGAGTTCTGGGCCCCAGCTCAAATAACTTTTCTTCCAGAGTCCAGATAGTTCAAAATACTCCCTTATATGTTCAGGCAGCTCACTACACAGCTCAATGCAGGTTCAATTGTCACCCCAAGAATACAGAATTCAGCAGTTCCTTTATCCCCAGCTGTTCAATAACAGATGCTCTGCCAGAATAACTGTGTGGGTCCAGAGGGGCCGGAAAGCACTCAAATGCCAGCCTAGGGGCTGAGTAGCCCATACAGTCTCTCCCTCCTCAGAGCTCTCAGTGATCTCTCTTTTGGTGGGCTCTGCAAGCTCCTTTCATAGTCTCCCCAAGCTCCCTATCTGGTTGACCTGTACTCTCCTGGGCTTCTCTGGTGCCATTTGACACTCTTCCAGCAGTCCCAGCTTCCCAGATCCTTATGGGCACCACCATTGTTATTTCCATTATGCCTACAATGCTCAGGTGCTTCCAGTATTTATTATATGCTCTTTTTCTGGGCAGACACCCCCAATTCCATGCCTGGAGGTGTTTCACTACTGATTCCTGGCTCCGCTGCCTACCCTGGAGCCGGGAACCCTTTTAAACTGTGCCACAAATTAAATACATGTATTGGAGTCATGGCTCCTTTAAGGTTTTCAGCCATGCAAGCACAGGCGGTGCCGCATGGTCATCTTTGTTTACATTCGAGCAGTCCATCCTTTGCTGCTCCCCAGACCATTCCCATAATCTCCACTGGTGCCTGGAGGCACAAAACACCTTTGGTCCTCAGCTCCCTTTTACCACATGGAGCCAAGGACCACAGGACTCAGTAGCTGCAGCGGTGAAGGTCAGCTGCAAACACTGGCCCAAAGCCTTCCCAGAGTCACTGACCCAGGACACCATGAGGTCTTAGCCCCAAAAGGTAAGCCCCAAATAAGTGGGGGGGGTTATAGTGGTAATTCCCACTGAAATATTTAAAATAATAAAAAATACTATCATGTCATGGTTGCTCTCTGTCTCTCACTCTTTCCTTCTACAACCATGCTAAAACACTTAACTGCTTACAAAGTGCGCAGTAGTTGTCTGCTGGCTGAACAGTCATAATCATCACTCTCTGTCTACTTCTCAATCCCACACACTACAATGACCTATCAAAAACAAAGCATACACAAATAAAAAAAAGTACAATCCATGTTGGGCAAGGACCCTGATTTTCCATTTTCATGGGAAAAAATTGTAAAAATAATGCAATCATGATTGGTTTGCAGATTTTGAATTCCCCCACTGGTGCCACAGGGAAACAGTGTGTCACTGAAATGAATCTCCAAGATTTCAGCTTCTTAAAATGGATGGTGTTCTGCTGAATGGAGAATCAGTAAGGAAACTACCCACACTGCTTCATTGTAACCACCCATGTTTCAGTTTAATCCATGCTTCTTTCCAAACTTTTAATCTACTAAGGACTGCTCACCACCCTGAAAGCACAGTTTTCATTTAGTATGTGCCTAAACTTCTTTTACTATTTGTATTGCACTGGACAATATAAAAAAAAGCAAAGCATGGGAACACTCTGGGAATCAGAGTAAAAGCAGGGGTTGGGGAGTCAGGTTTAAGTTTAACCGCTCTGCATCAAATCCTCCATTTGATCAGCTGATGTGACTGCTCACCAAATTGAAACTGGCATTTTTGTATAGAAAAGTTTTATGTCTAAACCTTTTTTTTTTACACTGGATGATTTAAAACAACAAACAAAAGCTAAGTATCAACCCACTAGTGTAAATGGGCTGGGTGGTAGGGGAAAGGGTGCCAGGTTAAAAGTGCAAAGAGCTAGTGTACTGCCTAAAACTACTTATAATATTTAAAAACAGTCAGCTATTACTTTCTATATCAAAGGTGCTTTTTGGTTTCCCTTTTAATAATTAGAAGATTTCACCTGACGTTAGTAGGTGTGGTCTGTGGAACAGCACTCTGTGTGGCAGCTGGCATATCTAGTTCTATTCCCTCCACTACATCATCAGCACTGTGACCTCAATGACTGTGACATCACAGGTGATTGACCAGGCAGCTAGAGTGGCTCTTCTTGAGTAGCTGTGATGTCACATCAATGAGATCACAATGCTGATGATATAGTGGAGGGAATAGAACTAGGTATGCCTGCTGCCAGGCAAAGTGCTGTTCAACACATCCATCATAATACTAACACACAGAAAACTTACTAATGAGCAAATGGAAAAAGAAAAATACTTCAGGAATAAAATGTTACAGCTGACTACTTCTTCAAATTTGTAATATTTTCATGTCTGCTGTTTTTGATTCCACTAGCTCTTTAATAGCTTTGCATCTAACCCTTTCCTCAGCTGATGCAGCTACTCTCCATCCTGGTAGTAAAGATTTTGTGCAGAAAAAAGTATGTGCCTAAGCTATTTTTGCACTGCATGATTTACAATCCCCAAAAAAACTAAGTATCGGCACACTTGGAAAATCTGGCAGTGGGGGGGGGATGTCAGTCAGATGTTCATAATTGCATTTATTTAAAAGTCTGTTTCTGGGAAGTTGAACTGCTATTCTTGCTGAGATGGGAGGCTCAAGGTTATGCTTGTTGACCTGGGTCAGTTTGTCCAGGGATCAACCAACCTGAACAGTGTCTTACAACACTGCGTGGTCACCCTCATCATCAAGGCAGTCTCCACTGGCACCCCATTGAGGGGAATCTGACTCAACACATTAGAGTGGACACATATAAGTGGAGAGAACAGAGTTTGGAGAGGAGTTTGCTAGATTGGGGCACACTGATTATTTGCTGGGCAGTGCCTCCCTCCCATCTGGCAAGTGTCACTAACAGCGGCAATCAGCCAGTCCCAATACTAACATGGGGCTGGAGAGAGGACTCCCAATGATAAAGCAGAGGAGGACTGATGTGGTTCCAATGCCAATGAAACTACAGTAAATGGAAGATAGTGTAGTGTACCTCCTCTCCTACTACTCTTGGGGTGTCCAATAGAATGGGGTATACTGCTAGTGGAGGAGACTGTCCTCCCTCCCTCCATCTCCCATTGATAATTTCAGGGGTACACTACTTATGCAGAAAATGTTGAAATTGGGAAACTGCTTACTACCAGTCATTATTTCCCATGACAAACACACAAGTCCTGGCACAGGTATAGGCAGTGCAAGTTGGGCTAGCCATAGCCCCCCCCCCAATCCAGATAGGCATACTAGATGTAGGAAAAGACATATGGCCAGGTACAGTATATGATTCAGTACACCAGTAATATGACCACAGACACTGGACCCCGAGGCCAGGCACAGCAACCTAAGGGGAGGCAGCACCCTTTGAGGAGGGAAAAGAGAGTGCAACAACAAAAGTTAAAGCACAAAGGGAGGAAGGGGAAACTGACACAAATATCTGTCAAAGCAAACTAGTGTGGGGTCTAGCACAGACCCAGAGCAGAGTGGGTGCCCACCTTGACTGGGTATATCTCTTTGCTCCTACATTTAGAGAGCCTGGGAGCTGGCTCCTACTGAGGAGTGAGTGTGAGGGGGCTTCCCCAAAAGCACATCAGACCAATATAGACAAACATAGCCATTGAATGAAGATGCCTCCTTATGATATGCCTTTCCCCTTGCTGCCTCAGTGAACATAGCTTAGATGTGTAAACACGGACATCTCCATGGGTCACACTGACCCAACTGAGTATGTACCCCCCCCACATGAGTAGAATCTTTATAAGGGATTATATACAGCCCTGTGAGAACAGGGGCTTTAGCACTGGACTATCCTCCTCAAGGCCGGAGACATATAGCTTGGGCTCAGAAGAGGAGTATACCTTATGAGGGGGCACTTCTACTTAAGTAAGTGGGGAGGTTTCATGTTTGACGTTTCTGGTCAGTTGTAGGGGGAGTTCATGTCATTGGGTTATGGGATTTTGTCTTGGGTCTGAAACATGATGGCAAGGGGCATTGTGGGAATATTAGGGTAGGAGCTACCATCCCTGGACTAGCGTACGTAGGTACAGGACTGGTGAATAGTGTGCCATGTGAGGAGGTAGGGAGTTGGGTGAGGCATCTCACTCCACCCCCAATTGGACACCCTCTTATGTGGGTAGCCAAAATAGAAAATTACTATACAATTTTAATAGTATTATTTGCACTACAGACCTATAGTGAGAGTATCAATAAATGTGCCAGGCACAATGTCAGGACCAAGTGATTCAAGCAATGGTCTTTTGACAATCAGCAGAATAGGCATAGTGGTGAGACTGCTGAAGTTAATGGTATCTTTTATCCTTTTTAGACCTTCATTGTATCTTTTCCCCTCTCGTCTACCCTCTGGATCTTCCCAGACCTTAGCCCTGGAGAACTGATGCAGGGGATATCTTCCCAGGAGCAATGTGAATGATTGAGAATGTCAGGTAAGAGCATACTTTCTTTTATACCTATATTGGTAAACAGGAACCAAGATCTGCATCACAGCTGAGCTAAAATGGGTAAGTTGGAATGTCCAAGAGATAAACAAATCAATGAAAAAAAACAAAATCCTAGCGCACCTTAAGTCAGCTAGATGTGAACTGGTCCTGTTTCAGGAGACTCACTTAGCTACGGTAGAATTAGAGAAGTTATCAGGGGCTGGGTAGAGTATCAGTTTTCAAGTTTATATTCCTCAATAAAGTGGGGAGTAACTGTATTGGTAAATAGGGGCTGTCCACTTATAATACTGTCCATTCATTCAGATAAGGAGGGGAGATGTGTTATGGTAAAGGGTACAGTCCAAGCCTGGGAGGTTCTTCTAGTGAACTTATATGTACTAAACATAGATGATGCATCTTTTTTCTTGAACATAAACCAGAAAATAACAGACCTAGCATCAGATGGATATGTTAGAATTGTAGGGGGAGATTTTAATTCTGTGGAAGACCCTCTTCTAGACAGATCCCCCACCTCTGGAGGAATAACGGTGTAGGTTGACCAGGGCAGCAGTCTGCAAGCTATGTCAAAAGGCCCAGCCAATGGATATCTGAAGGTTCTTTCACCAGACTGATAAAGATTGTATGTACAGGTCACCAAGATTTCAAATATGTAGCAGGCTGGATTACTTTCTGGTGAGACTGCATAGCACACCTCAGAAGTTATGGACTACACTATGCAGCCTATCTTGCTTTCAGACCATGCACCTGTCACTCTGACTATGGTCTTGATCCAAACATTGAAGAAGAACTACTGTCACAGATAAAGCAGCAGCTGCTGCACAGATCAAGGCTTCAGTACCCCAGTCTTCCCTGCAGGCACAATCTTCATTGAAATATATTCATACCGGAATACTCATAAAATCTAAGAAGCTCCCATTGTAGGCAACATTTTATAACATCCCGGTACTCACCCCCCAAGACTGAGCTGCTAACGATGCAATATCATGACATGCCACCTCTCCTTCCTGTATTGTGCCCTAATGTATGGAGATTTAATAATCTCCATATGTTCCATGCCCTGCTCTATTTTCACAGACTTTGCTTAAATGCTATGTGTATATGTGTAGCCATGTAGGCAGATGGCATTTAGGCAAAGTCTGCGAAAATAGAGCAGGGCATGGGAGATACAATAATTATTAAATCTCTGTACATAAGGGCACAATACAGGAAAGAGCAGTGACACGTCATGATATTGCATTGTTAGCAGCATGATTTTGGGGGCTAGTACCAGGATGTTAAAAAATGCCACCTGCTATGGGAGCTTCTTAGATTTTATGAGTATTCAGGTATAAATATATATATTTCAGTGAAGATTGTGCCTGCAGCGGGGGATTGGAGTACTGAAGCCCCAATCTGTTTAGGGGTCACTGCTTTATCTGTAGCAGTAGTTTTCCTTTAAGCATAACACCTCAATGGAGCTTTAAACCCCTTCTGCTACAATCTAGTTAGTTTAATGAATAGCTGGCAGTGGAAATCACTTGAAATTTGAAAACAAACAGGGAATCACAGGTGAACAAGGCCACAGTCAGGGACACCTTCAAGGCCTTCATTAGGAGCCACAAGTTTCCAAAATAAACAATGGATGGAAAAGATGCGTAAATTGACTGGTCAGTTAAAGGAAGCGGAGGCCAAGTACAATGCTCTGACAAGCCGATCTGCAGCAGACCTCTGAAAAATTATCATCCTAAAGTGCAAATTAAATACCATTCACCAAAAGCAAGCTGAGAAGGCTCTATATTTTACCAAGCAGCACTTCTGGGAAATGGAGAAAAAGCTTCCAAATTGTTGGCTGATCAACTTAAGGAAAAGAAACATGAGGCTGTTATTCACACTATTACAATGCAGAATGGTTCCACAATTTCAGACCCTCAAAAGATTAATGAAACCTTTAGGGAATTTTACACAAGGCTTCATTCCTCACAGACTACGGTTGAGACGGAAGACATCTAAAACTTTTTGAGTAATTTAAATCTACCTCAAGTCCCTCTCCCGCTAGTAATAGAACTGGAATCAGATCTCACTAAGTCAGAAATCATAGTTGCAATAAAAAAGTCTAGCAAGGCACAAAGCACCGGGGCCAGATGGTCTCAGCACTGATTTTTATTAGTGTTTTGCTATGAACCTAGTGCCACACCTGATTAAGATGTTTCAGAAGGCAGGGAAGAAGCAAGTTTTGCCTCAGACCCTTCAGGAGGCTACAATAACTGTCCTTCCCAAACCTCACAAAAACCCAAAATTATGTGCAAGCTATCAGTCAGTCTCCATGCTAAATGCGGACACTAAGATACTGGCAAAGATTTCGGCCACCAGGCTAAAAAGGGTCCTTCTGTATCTGATTCATAGATCCCAAATGGGATTTATGAATGGTAGACAGGGAGCAGACAATCTGAGAATGGTGGTAAATTAGCTGGAGCAAGCTCATCACTGCCAGACTCTGTGGCCTCGATTGCTATAGATGCTGAAAAAGCATTTAACTCAGTGGAGTGGAACTTTCTGTTTGAAACACTGAAGTCAGCAGGGGTAGGCCATAGACATATTAAATGGGTCAAATCCTTATATGCATCTCCATGGGCTATAGTGCTTACTAATGGCATGGTGTCAGCAAAATTTACACTCCATTGAGGAACATGACAGGGCTGCCCCTTTGTCACCCTTGCTCTTCATTTTAGCAATAGAGCCACTGAGTGTTGCCATTCGGCAGGATTCATGCATTATGAGTCTTAATATGGGTAACTTGGAATGCTAATCTCTTTCTTATGCAGATGATCTGCTGCTTATGCCATCAAAGTTTCAACAGTCTCTCCCACAGGTGCTTGGGCTAATTCAACAATTCAACAATTTGGGAATTTATCCAGCCTGAGAATTAATGGGGCTAAGATGGAAATCCTCCCAGTGAAGGTTGTGAACCCTCAAATGATGCATGTGGGAGAACACATATTAAAATGGTCACCTAAGGGTATCAGGTACCTAGGTATGTTGGTGACACCAATAAGTGATGACCTGATCAAAACTAATCTACCTTTTCTACTAGTACAACTGGCACAAGAAACAGACAGATGGCAAAAATGTAATCTTTCACTGCAAGGGAAAACTGCTACTTTTAAAATGATGGTACTTGCCCGACTTATTTACTGTATGAACAGCCTACCAATAAAAACATCCCCAAGCTATGGACACAGATAGATAAACTCATATCTCAATTTAATATGGGATAAACAAGCACCCCACTTCAGTAAGGAAATCTTGAGAGTGCCAACCACACAAGGTGGATGGAAATTACCCTAGCTATGGGCATGCCATATTGCCTTTGGGGTGATGCAAGTCATCAGTGGCTGGCTAGCTCCAACCAGTATGAGACCCGTATGGGCAGAGGCAGAACAATCCTTGTGGGGAGACACTCCTCTTTGCCTATTTCTCAGTAATATTCTTCCTCAGGGAAAACCTCTATTGAGCATTATGCTTTATTCCAAGGATGCATGGAATGAGCTTATCAACATTAGTAACATAGAAACATAGAAACATAGAAACATAGAAGTTGACGGCAGATAAGGACCGCAAGGCCCATCCAGTCTGCCCATTTCTTTTTCTACCTTATAAATGTGCCATCGGCCTTTGCTCTGTCAGTGACCTATCTATTCATAGTCATTTGTATTGCTCCCTTATGCCTATCCCATGCCTGTTTGAAGCCCTGCACTGTATTCATAGCCACCACTTCTTGTGGTAAGCCATTCCATGCATCCACCACCCTTTCTATGAAAAAGAATTTCCTACATTCCCCTTAATCGGCCTCCTCTAATCTCATGCTGTGTCCTCTTGTCCTGCTATTTTTCTTATATTTAAACATGTTAGACTCTTTCACCTTGTTTATGCCCTTAAAAGGTGTTTGAATGCCTCGATCCTTATCCTCTCTCCTCCTTTGCTCAAGGGTATACATATTGAGCTCCATTAATCTGTCCTCATATGTCTTCTGATGCAGTCTCTGCACCATTTTGGTTGCCCTTCTCTGGACTGCCTCAATTTGGTTAATGTCCTTGTGAGGTGTGGCCTCCAATACTGCGCAGTACTCCAGATGGGGCCTAACCAATGTCTTGTACAGAGGGATATTACTCCTCTTATGACTTGTGATACCCCTACTAATACACCTCAACACCCCTAGCCTTACCTACTGCTTTAGAGGTCTGCTTGGATGATTTTAGGTCATCAGTGATGATGATGCCCAAGTCTCTTTCTTCCTTTGTGACTGCTAGCAACTCCCCTCCCAGCCTATAAGTGGCTTCAGGGTTTCTCTTCCCTATGTGCATGATTTTGCACTTCTTTGCATTAAATCCCGGTTGCCACTCTTCTGACCATTCAGCTAGTTTATCCAGATCTCTTCTCATTCTGCCCATCCCATCTGGCTCATCTACTCTGTTGCAGATCTTGGTGTCATCTGCAAACAGACAACCATACCCTCTAGTCCATCTGCAAGGTCACTAATGAAGATGTTGAATAGGACTGGCCCCAGGACTGATCCCTGAGGTACCCTTGTGACTTGCATCTCTTCTGACTGTATACCATTTACCACCACTCTCTGTTTCTGCCAGTCAACCAGTTTGCCACCCAGTTGACCAACTTACCCACCCCAGCCTACCCAGCTTATTTATCAATCTTCTATGTGGAACAGTGTCAAAAGCTTTGCTGAAGTCAAGGTAGGTGACATCAACTGCTCCCCTTGGTCCACCACTCTGGTTACCCAGTCAAAGAAATCTATGAGATTAGTTTGACAGGACCTTCCTTTAGTAAACCCATGCTGTCTTGGATCCTGTGCCCTATGGTTCCAGGTGTTACTATCCTTTCCTTAAGGGTGCCTCCATAATCTTGCCCACTACTGAGGTAAGACTGACCGGTCTGTAGTTCCGCCTCCTCCCTGCTACCACTCTTGTGGGCGGGATCACATGAGCCCTTCTCCAGTCTTCTGGGACCTCTCCTGTGCTCAGAGACTCACTAAACAATTCTGCTAATGGCTCTGCTAGTTCCTCCTTTAGCTCCTTAAGTACCCTGGGATGTATGCCATCAGGTCCCATTGCCTTATCCACTCCGAGCTTAGCAAGCTCTTGTAGGACCCTTTCTTTGTGAAGGGAGTAGTGCTCACCTCCCCCCTGTGTCCATGATGCTGAGCTGGGCCCTGCCCTACCTTCTCTTCAGTAAATACTGAGCAAAAGTATCTATTTAGGATAGATGCCTTTACAGGGTCCTCCTCCTCACATGCTCCCTTTTCTCCATTAAGCTTAGCAATACCCCCTCTGGACTTTCTCCTTTCACTAATGTATCTATAGAAAGTCTTGTCACCTTCTTTTACTGTTTGTGCTATCGTTTCCTCAGTTTGGGACTTTGCCTGCCTTACTGCCTTACCTGCTTCCCTTAGGGCAGTTTGGTATGCCTCCCTATCTTCATCCCGCTGTGTTTCCTTATATTTCCTGAAGGCCAGCCTTTTGGCTCTGACCTTTTCTGCTACTGTATTTGAGAAACAAAGTGGTTTCCTCTTCTTTGCACTTCCTTTCTGTCTAACACAATGGGATGTTGCTTCAAGTATTGCATCCTTAATGCTTGCCCACTTTGCCTGTACCCCTCACCTGTGTTTCTTTTGCCAGGGCTAGCTTAACTCTGTTGGCCATCTTATCAAAGTCAGCTCCTCTGAAGTCCCATATTTTTGCCTTGGAATGGGATGATTTAGATGTAGTAGCCAAATTGAACCATACCATGTGATGGTCACTGGCTCAGGTGACCTTCTGCCTGGAGATCTGTGATCCCTTCTTTGTTAGTCAGTACTAGATCTAGGATAGCCCTGTCTCTTGTGGGTTGCTGTACCAGTTGTTTGAGGCCCTCCCCTGCAGGGAATCCACTATGAGTCTAGTTCTGGCAGATGTTCCTGCTGGTATTGACCAATCTGTATCTGGCATGTTGAAGTCTCCATTATCAGAACCTCCCTTTAGCTGTCATGTTTTGTATATCTTCTAACAGTAATGTGTCTATGTCCTCCTCTGGTCTGGGGCCTGTAGACAAACCCAGTTCTTATGGCTGTCCCATTTCTGTTTCCAGGTGACCCACAGTTCTCTGGCTCCTTATGTGTATTCTGAATTTCTGTAGCTTTGATATTTTCATTAACATACAGGGCCCTCCTCCCCCTTTTGCACCTCGGTCTCTTCTGAACAATACATAGCCAGGTACTGAAGTCTCCCAAGTGTGGTTACTGGTAAACCACGTCTCACTAATTGCTACTATGTCCAGTTTAGCCTCTGACATTATTGCCTGCAGGTCTGGGATCTTATTTCCCAGGCTGTGAGCATTTGTGTACATGATTTTCCATTGGCCAGATTTTGGTGTGTTAGTTGTTGGGTGAAGTTTGGCATTACCCCTGTGCATCGTATGGGGAGACAAACCTTTTTTCTTACCTGGTGATGCAAATGAACGGCAAACACGCTGAATTCCTGTTTGACCACTAGCTGAGGGGAGGGTGTTCTTCCATTCGACGTATGGGGTGCTGCACCCCTCTCCCCATTTGCTAGTTTAAATATTCTACAAAGAGGTCAAACTTCTGCCCCAATGCACTGACTCCTCTTTAGTCAGATGCAGTCCATCAAATTTAAACTTTCGCCTCCCAGAACTGTTGCCAGTTCCCTACAAATCTGTGTCCTTTTTCCTGGCACCAGGCCTTGAGCCACATGTTTAGCCCCTATCTCCCTTCTCTGACCTTCCGTCCATCTGCCCCTCTCCCAGACTGGCAGGATCTCAGAGAAGGAGATGCTGACGAAATAGATGATAGTTTGTCACCCAGCCTAGTCAGGTGTTCCTTGGTCTCCATAACTGACGACTGGCGAGATCATTAGTCCCTATGTGTACTAGGACATCAATGTTTTTCCTGCTTTGTGAACAATTTAGCAATGCGGTCAGTGTCTCTCCATGCTGATGTACCTGGAGACATCTGACCATCACCCCTGGCTGGAGATGGTATCAACCCCCGAATCATGGAGTCTCCTATGATCAGAAGTTTTTGATTTCCTTTGTGCTTGTTTAGTTTTGGTTCCTGATTTGGGTGAGTTTTGTTGTGCTAGCTCCTGTGCCACAGTGTCCTGCTCTGCAGTGTCTTCTGCCTCTTTTATTTGATTTCAGAGATAGAGGCAGATACCTGTTTGTAGTGTTTATATGGTTTTTGAGGCAATGTGATGGAGAGCAGAGAGTGATGGGGCACCTGATTTGCTCCTCCTAACCACCTGCCAAACTCCTGGACCAACTACCCTCTGCGGTTGAGGTTTTTCTGTTGGATGCTGGGGAAATGGCGAGTGGTTCTTATAATGTATTTCCTCTTCAATATGAAATTTAGGCGTGCAATCTCTGCCCATGCTGCCGGAGCTGAGCCCTAAGATCTCCAAAGGCCCAGCATGTAGGACAGTGTCCTAAATCCTGTAAGACTGTCCTTCTGAAAATTGTTCCACAGTACCTGCAGTTAATGAAATTCATTCCAAATAAGTTGCTGGGTTTGTAACCTAGTCAGAGTAATTAGAAGGAAAAAAAAAAAAAAAATGCAAGTAATGGTTTAATTGTGCTTTGTTTAACTTGTTATAACAAGTTAAATTACTAGTGCCCCTGTAAATGAGATCACCTTGTGGAGGCCCCACTGATCCGCCCTTCCTGCTCTGCCACAGGAAATGTCACAACTGTGGTACCCTATAAAAGGAGTGTAGCGGGGGTGGTTGGGGATGGGGTGGTGGCTGGGCCCTTCCTGCCTAAAAAGAACAACCACGGACGAAAGAACAAGGAGGTAAGAGCAGAAACAATCAGTCAACAACAAATGCAGTAACCCTGAAAGCTTATCCTAATGTTAGATAAAACTGTAAAACCTGTAAAGCACCACCTGTAATAATTTCAGAGAAGATATACCCTGTAAGAAACACTTTGCTCAGAGAAAAATAAAGCAGTAACAGAAGATATACCTTGCAAAGACAACTTGAATCAGAAGATTACAGCAGTAATCTGTTAGCACACCTGTAGGCACACCTTGTAATAATGCAGAAGGCATACCAGCAACAACAATTTGAATCAGAGAAAAAATAAAGCAATGAAATGTTAGCAACAAACAGTAGCAATCCCTGTGAGTAGAAAATAAAAACACCACCACACAGTAAATCTGCTTAGCCAAACTAAGTCTTAATCCTTCTCCCTTGCTCTGGTAAGTTTCTCTACTCTGCCTTTCAAGCAGTCTTAGAAGGAAAGAGCTCAGGTGAAGCTAGGTGCCTTGGCCAGCAAACCAAGTCTTCTACCTCCAGTGGAGCAACATGTTCCTAGGCAGCCATGAGCCATTATGGGATAACCTAAAAATTCAGACTGACAAAAGATCTCTCTACTGGAAGAAGTAGATCAATAAAGGGATCCACAGCTTCCATCATTTAATTGATAGGCCTTCCTAAGCCCTCAAATCCATCTGTTAAAAGAAACATACAGTCTCCATAACAGAAACCACCAGAAATATTTACAACTAAGACATGCCTTGCAACCCTGGCTAGATAAGCAGAAGAATGTAATGGATACAGAATTCATGCAGTGTATCTCACGTTGGCTTAAAAGGCCTAGGGGCTAAAGTGGAATTATATATAACCACTTGTCTTTTCACCTCCTGGACTAGGAAGTGCAGAGGCAGAAATGGGCAGATGACCTCCATGTGTGTATATATATATATCTTGAAGGTTGGCATAAGTACTGGATGAAACCTCATATGAGTTCACGAACTCCAAGGGATCAATTAATTCAGGAAATGATCTTGGCTACGTAGTATAGAACTCCAATAAAGTTAGTCAACATGGGTTTTAACATTTCTGACAAATGCTGGAGATGTCAGCAGGCACCAGGAACCCTTGCTCACATTATATGGAGCTGCCACCTCATCATGACCTTTTGGATGGAGATAATCCATCATAGTTGTCAAATTTTAGGAAAACCTATCAACCGCATTCCTGTTTTGGATTTTAGGAGGGCCGGACAACTGGGCATACACGCAGCAATGTACCAAGAGATGATACACACATTAGCAATAGAAGTAAAAGGACAAATTGTAACAAAAGTGAGGTTCCAGAAAATCCAAAACCTTACAGAATGGGTGGTAGGTGTAGTCAGAACATTGGCATGCATGAAAACATGAGTGGTTTTGAGGTCTCTCAGGGCATCCTCTGTCCCCCGGCTAAAAGTTCCCCATGTCTCCATTGCCATGGGAATCAGAGCTTTCTCCATCTCAGCTCTGTCCCTGAAGAACAAGCTCCCACTGTCCATCTGCTCATCCCTCACCCACCTGTCTTTCAAACAGAATCTGAAAGCCTGGCTCCTGACTACTGCCAACTGTGATTGCACCAATAAATAGCCCAGGGCCCTGTAGCATACTTTTTTATAATGTGTAGGCATCTCTTATTACCTCTGCCTTTCCAACCACTCCTCTGTAACTTGTCTTCCTTTTGCCCCCTTATAACCTATGAATGTTTGAATTCTTTGACCCCTAAGAGTCCAAATGTTTCACTGTCTGACCCTACACAGCTATTGTTCCTGGCGTTGGCTTTGAATTGAATTCTTAATATCCTGCTATCATATATATAATTTGCACTCTCTGTTTGTTCATATTTGTCCCTAGCCTAACTCTAATATTATAGTACTGGATTTTATGATACATGCTTGTAACCGTATATAAATGTTTGCACTACATGTCTGTTGCATATGTCTAATCTCTACTGTTATTATATAATATGACTATCTACATTACATTTCTTTTTCCACACCACCTAATGTTCAGGGTGTGTATTACTGTACTGTATGTATTGTGCTTTTTCTTTTTTTTCCATGTTGCTGCCACCTTGGGGCCCAGGTCATGCCTGAAAATGATCTTTTGGATGAGAGCACTGATCCATTTATGAAAGACATAAAAAACAAAAATAAATGAACATTAGCAAAAGTCAGAGATAGGGGTCAGAAATTTTAAACAGTTTGGGAACCATGGCTTAAGGCTATTGGGCCTGAGTGGACTAACAGAGGTTCTACATCCACTGGGTTCTCAGTCAGCAAGGATCAACAACACATTAATATGGAGATATGCCTGCACTTGGAGTCCCTGTTTACACATAGTGATATATAAAAAACCCACTCCTGCATGCCCTGAAAGGTCATACAGGGGTTTATCGATTCTGCATGCTGCATGTTGCATGTAACAATGCATGGATACTCAGAACAATTTAGTCCACTGTCAGATTATCCTAATTCTGTGGTTTCAAATGTAAGAAATAAGGCAGGAAACACATGTTAGTGCTCTGTAGGATATATGTATACACACACACACATACATATATATATATATATATATATATATATATATATATATTTATTCATGGCAAGAAACTCTGTTAATGCAAAGTTGGGTTTATATCACAGCGACAAAAGCATTGAAATGTGGTGTTTGGGTTACCCCTACCACCCCACCCACATGCTCTACACACCAGCAGGCATCGGGGTGTGCATTGTAGTAGTTAGGCATAACTCACCCCATTCCATGTGTAAAGAAGCAGAGGTGGTAGTATAGGAGAATGGGATGAGAGTTAGGCATGATGACTCTAACGCATACAATCTGACACTCTGTTGTGTGTGTGGAGAAAGTAGGAGGTGGGTGGTAGCAGGGGAAACCTTAACACCACATTTCCACACTCTGCTGCTGTGAAATAAACCCTAACTGATGCATTAACAGAGTTTTGCCATGAATTTCCTTCTTTTGAGAAATTATAATGTAACTGGTATGTTAGTGGAAGCACAGGCCCTCTGGGTCCTGTGCTTCCTTCATATTTCCCTTTTTTTGCATAATGGTATGTGTTTGTGGGAGCGCAGGCCATCCGGACCCTGCGCTCCCACTTATACATAACCTCAGAGCCATAAAGCAGCCCTACAGGGCAAGAAATCCTTGTAACACTAATTTGCTAATATCTTTGCATCCATAACAGTTAGGAAAACAATTCTAGCACCATTGTAATCATGACAGTGAGACCTCCATGTGACATAAATCGACCAAATCCATATGTTGCATCATTTCTGAGATACGGACACTGACCTGTCCTTTTCTGCTCCACAGCTTGCTGTACTGCCAAGGACAACACAGCCCCCCCCCACCACCACACCACCGAAGGGAGGCCAGGTCGCAAGGGCGAAATACAGCCTGCCTGCAGAGACACGCTGGCCCCCAAAGAACTGAAGGGAGGTCAGATCGCGAGGGCGAAAGGGAAGAGCCAGGGAAAGGTAGGGACGCCATTTGCCTCAACCACGAGGCAGTAACGAGAGACGCTGGCATTCTGAGCTCATAGTGCTCCTATCGGTAGTATAGTGCACCTATCCTGCTCCTGAACTTTGTGGATTAAATGTCCCCCCATGAGTGAAGATAGTTTTTTGAATCAGTTTTGCAGACTTAAAGCATTGAACTTTGTGGGATTACCTGCAGTGCACCTTAATTACTGCAGACTCTAGTTAAAGTCGTTTAAAGTCGTTTTGCTATATGAAAGCCTTGAACTTTGTGGGACTACCTGTAGTGCACCTTAATTACTGCAGACTTTAGTTAAAGTCGTTTAAAGTCGTTTTGCTATATGAAAGCATTGAACTTTGTGGGACTACCTGTAGTGCACCTTAATTACTGCAGACAGCTATGTATTGAACCCGATTCTCTGCTTTAAAATTGATTACATCCATCCGACCTCCAATGCACTGTATCTGGGGACTGAGTCATCCGTGTGTAAATTCCATACAGCCTACAATGTAAATTACTTGCTGCATTAAACGCCTCCCATTGCTTGTACCCCTCATTTGCTGCCCTCCCAGTTGTAGTCACCCCCTCCCACTGTTAAAAACCAAAAAACAAATAAATAGCGCACCTGATGCAAACTTGTACTGTCCTTTTCTGCTCCACAGCTTGCCGTACTGCTGAGGACGCAGCCCCCACCACCACCACGAGGAGACCAGGTCATAGGGCGAAATACAGCCTGCCGTGACTGCCGAGGACACCGCAGCCCCCCAAAGAAACCAAAGGAGGCAGATCACGAGGGCGAAAGGGAAGAGCCAGGGAAAGGTAGGGACGCCATTTGCCTCAACCACGAGGCAGTAACGAGAGACGCTGGCATTCTGAGCTCATAGTGCTCCTATCAGTAGTATAGTGCTCCTATCCTGCTCCTGAACTTTGTGGATTAAATGTCCCCCCACGAGTGAAGATAGTTTTTTGAATCAGTTTTGCAGACTTAAAGCATTAAACTTTGTGGGATTACCTGTAGTGCACCTTAATTACTGCAGACTTTAGTTAAAGTCGTTTAAAGTCGTTTTGCTATATGAAAGCCTTGAACTTTGTGGGACTACCTGTAGTGCACCTTAATTACTGCAGACTTTAGTTAAAGTCATTTAAAGTCGTTTTGCTATATGAAAGCATTGAACTTTGGGACTACCTGTAGTGCACCTTAATTACTGCAGACAGCTATGTATTGAACCCGATTCTCTGCTTTAAAATTGATTATATCCACCTGACCTCCAATGCACCGTATCTGGGGACTGAGTCATCCCGTGTAAATTCCATACAGCCTACAATGTAAATTACTGCATTAAACGCCCCCTGCTGTTTGAAGCCCTCATTTGCTGCCCTCCCAGTTGTAGTCACCCTCCCACTGTTAAAAAAACAAACAAACAAAAAAACAAATAAATAGCGCACCTGATGCAAACTTGTACTGTCCTTTTCTGCTCCACAGCTTGCCATACTGCCGAGGACAACGCAGCTCCCCCCCCGCCACCACCACACCACCGAAGGGAGACCAGGTCGCGAGGGCGAAATACAGCCTGCCGCGCTGCCGAGGACACCGCAGCCCCTCCCAAAGAACCGAAGGGAGGTCAGATCGTGAGGGCGAAAGAGAAGAGCCAGGGAAAGGTAGGGACACCATTTGCCTCAACCACGAGGCAGTAACGAGAGACGCTGGCATTCTGAGCTCATAGTGCTCCTATCGGTAGTAGGCTCCGCTGACGCTACACGTCAGCTCCCCACCGCCCCCGCCACCACCCTTGGTCAGCTCTAAGCTATATAGTGCAGCCCACGTGGGCGTAGGAGCCTATCAGCCCACTTTACCATTAGCAGCTTCTCAGCTGCCGCCGCTAGAGGCTGCCCAGTGGGATTCCATAACTCCAATTCTGTCTGTGCAGCACTCACACTTAGAGTCTGGCATTTGTTCCTGCAATGATGCTGTCAGAATAAGGATTAACACAGATCTTCAGTGTTGCTCTCTTGCTTTCCTGCAGGTAGTTCCTGCTCTCCCCCCACTGTGTAAGTCTGAATCGCTGATACCTGGGGAATCCTGCTCCCTTAGCACTACTGTATGGTATTGGAACAGAGGTGTAATAGGATGCTCAGCATAGTAGCCCAACCGCACCCACAGCAGTGTTGGTACTCGAAGATGAATTTGCCACTGGCTAACATTGGTATAATTTCTGTGTTACTCCTATATGTAACTGCGTTAGGATGGGTGGATGCCAAAATAAGTGGCTGTCCTGACCCTAACCTGCCTAGGGGAGTACAGGATCATCACCTTCCGCACCCCTCACACTGCTACTCTCCATCAATTTCACTTGCACTAGTTTACAAGCATGGACTTGCCCTAAAGGGAGCCTGTTATCTCATCTTCTACGACACCTCAGGTGACCGACCAAAACGATCCTTCCTGACACAGAAGGGGGTCCTCCGCCTCATCCTACTTGTACTAATACTAAGGGCTGGTGACATCCACCCTAATCCTGGGCCCCTGCCCCCAAGCTCCGTACTCGGATCTTCCGGGGATCCCACATGGTGTCACACCAGGGGACTAAGGTTGGCTCACATGAACATCTGTAGCCTTCGACCGAAGATGCCGGAGGTACAATCTTGGGTAGACATCTACAAACCAGATGTGCTAGCAGTCTCAGAAACCTGGCTGAAGCCCTACATACTCCCTCATGAAGTGGAACTAGCCCATTACAACTCCTTCCAAAAGGACAGGGAAGGGAAAAAAGGGGGGGAGTTCTTGTCTATGTGATCTCCTCCCTGACGGCTTCCTTGTCCCCTGTGGAGACTCCAAACACAACCGGACTAGAATCCATATTCGTCCAACTTGTCCTGGGCAATGCTAAACACCTGACCATAGGATGTATCTACAACCCTCCGTCGGGAGGTACTGCCACACTCCAAAGCTTCATCAGCCCAATAGCTGGGGCACGACCCACAGAGCTGTTGATCCTCGGGGACTTCAACCTAAGGTGGGATCCTGCCACTGAGCAAAAATATAAGGCAATACTCCTGGATGCTAACCTGACCCAGGTCATCACTGAGGTCACAAGGCATAACCATAAAACAGGGAATCACTCTATCCTGGACTGGATACTCACATCAAAACCCACCAACCTACAAGTGGCTGGTGTGATGTCGGACGCCCTAAGCGACCACTCACCCACCTTCTGCATATGGAAAAACCGGCCTCCCAGGGTCCCGCCCAAACTCATAGTAGCCAGGGACTTCTCTGGATTCTCAGCGGAAGCACTCCAGAGGTCCCTAAGAAACATAGATTGGTCTCCGGTGAGGCACCTAGGGAGCATAGACGATGCAGCGCACTTTTCCAAAGCACGTTCTCTGCTGTGGCTAATATGCATGCCCCAATTAGAACCAGATGAGCCAGGGTCATTGCCACAAGTGGATATCACGTGAACTGAAGGCACTGATGACAGCCCGCATAAAAGCCTGGAAAAGAGCAAGGAGCTCCACCTCCCTGCTGATCACTCTGCCTATAGATCCCTGAGGAATCAGTGCCAAAGAAAGTCCAAGAATGCCAAAAGGGACTACTAAAATCCATGCAGAGGCAAACTCTAACTGACCCAAAGTCCTTTTGGACAAGTATCAACTCACTGATAAAAGGCACTAAACCGCCTCAGCAGGGTAACATAACACACAATGGAATTTCTCTCAACAATGGAGAGGAGGTCGCTACAGCCTTCAATCGCTTTTTTACCGACCTGGGGGTGCTCAGACCCAACACCTCCTGCTGCTCTCAGAGCCCAAAGGTCAATGAAATGCAGGACCCAACGATCATCAACTTCCATCTACGAATGGTGCATACCAAAGACGTGCTGACCCTCCTTCAATGCTTAAAACACCATGGGTCTCCGGGACCTGATGGGCTGGACCCAAGGTTGCTCAGGGCTGCCGCCCCGGCTATTGCACTGCCCATGACGCAATTAATAAACAGATCCCTTCAGGAAGGTGCAGTCCCCTTAATATGGAAAAGGGCACATGTAGTGCCTATACACAAGGGCGGAGCAAGGGAATCTATAGGAAACTACAGGCCCATCTCCATCCTCTGTCACTTGGCCAAAATCCAAGAGCGGCTAGTTTACGGCCAACACAGAGATTACCTGGAAGCCAACAGATCACTGGCTCCACACAACACGGCTTTAGACCAAAGCATGGGACTGATACCGCCTCATCAAATTCACCTCTGGTGTCCTAACAGCCTGGGAAAAGGGCAACCCAACTGGGGCTGTATTCGAGACCTCTAAGGCCTTTGACCTGGTGGATTACTCACTCTTATCAAAGCTTAGCCAACTAGGGATGAACAAACACTCCCTCAACTGGTTCTGCACTACCTTGGGCCGCACTCAACAGGTCAAGTGGAAAGGGCCACCTCACAACCCCTACCCCTAACTGAGGGAGTCCCTCAGGGTTCAATCTTAGGTCCACTTATGTTCTCCCTATTCACAAATGACCTCCATGAGTACTGCAGTGGAAGCTCCCTAGTACAGTATGCAGACGATGCGGTACTCTACAGAACGGGGGATCACCCATCTGTTATAGGACCTGGGCTCCAAAATGACTTCACCAAGGCTGAGACTTGGCTGAAGGAGAATTGCCTTGTTCTCAACCCCACTAAGACCAAGGCCGTGCTGTTTGGGCCAAAATCCCTGGGCCTCTCCAGGGACCATCTCCTGCCACTCACTACCTTGGCTGGCTACAACATAGAGGTGGTACAATCAGTCAAATACCTTGGTCTCATATTAGACCAGGGCCTCACCCTCAAACCCCAAGTGGATGCTGTAACCAAAAACATACATCAAAAACTGGGCCTTCTCTATCGCCTTAGCCACAACATGATACCAGAGACTAGACTAGCCATCTCACAAACTATCCTTCTCCTGAACTTAACCTATGCTGCTCCCATCTTACTTGGCACCACTAAAATGGACCGGAGCAGACTTATGACCCTATATCACAAAATAGCTCGCTTTGCTTCAAATTCCTACTTGAGGACCCACCATTGTGATGTCCTCACTGCCCTCAACTGGCCATCCCTGGACAATAGGCTCCAGTACTCCCTACTAAACTGGACCTATAAGCTCCAGGAAGCCCTTCCACCGGCAGGCCTGAATGGACTACTAGCCCCAAAGCCACTCAGATGATCGCTTCGCTCCTCGAACAAAAAACTCCTGGAGACTCCCCAGACCTTTACAGTGGCAGGGAGAAAATCCTTTACTTACCTAGCCCCGGAGTCATGGAACAATCTCCCCTGGCGTCTTCAGGAGGCACCAACACTAGCCATCTTCCAAAAGGGGCTACGCACTCACATTAACAAATCAAGTCCCGCAACTGCCCCAACAACTAAGACAATCACACTTAATATCAGTCCATACCAACTAGACACTGCTTCCTTATAAGGGCAACAACCAACTTTGGTTTGAGCTGGCCCACTACCCGGTACAGAACTTCCTGTAGACACAGAAGCACTTATTCACCTCCCCACCTGACTCACTGCTGTATTCCACACTACAATGTATTTGTTGCCCGCGTCCACAGAAACTGTACGGTGTATTCATAACCCCTATTATATGCCCTCAGAAACTATATGGTGTATTCATAACCCTGTATTATTTGTACTACTATCTGTGCATCAGCTGATCGTTCATGTACTGCCCTGAATTGCTATATCTTGTAACAATTACACTACAATGTATTACGACTGTACCAACTAACACAATGTACCTCATTGCCCTCTTGCACAAATCTGGGATATTGTATACTGTCTTACCAACTCTGTATGATCCGTATGACTCTGTGATACCTGTCTGTATGTTCAACCCTTATGTACCAATTCCCCAGGTCGCCCCTGAAAAAGGGATCTTCGGAGCCCAGTGGGCTTACCCAGTTAACAAAATTTAATAAATAAATAAATAATAAATAAATGCACTGAAAAGGCACCCTTTGGAACCCTTGTGACACTAATTTGCCAATATCTCTGTAACTGTAGAAAGTAGGAAAACAATTCTACTGCTGGTGGAATCTATGATTTTCAAACTTGTTTCTGCAGATTAAGTCACTTAAAGGTGACCTAAACTACAGGTAGTGAAAACTCTGTATCTCACTTCATTTTCAAGATACGGGCGCTGAAAGGTGTCACAGGCACCACAATGTTATCCTATGGGAAATTTCTCAACTTCAGAACACAGTAACTTTGGGCCAGTTGAATGTTTTGGCACCAAACTACCAAAAGGCTCATCTGTGGCACCAGGGCTTGCCACTCTGCAAATTTCAGCCCAAAAGACCCAACCGTTTTGTTGCAGGAGGATGTCAAAGATTAGCAGCTTTTTGACAAAGTGGTGGCAAAGTCATTAAAGTGCAACATTTGAGGCTTAACATTAAAATGCTTACTTGACCCTAACTATAGTACCACTACTGTGGCACTATAATATATATGTATATATATATATATATATATATATATATATATATATATATATATATATATATATATATATGTGTGTGTGTATGTATGTATATAGATAGATAGCAAAAAACTTCATTGATGCGTCAGTTAGGGTTAAAGCAACAAAAGTAGGAATGTGTCATTAGGGTTTCCAACTCTAACACCCCATCCCCCACCTTGCACAGACCAATGGGGGGGGGTGTCTTGGGGTTGTCATCCTTAACACGCTCACCCTATTCCATTACAAAATAAAGTGGCATGAATACAGCATAGGAGAATGGTGTATGCATTAGGGTTGATGACCCCAAGACACACAACTCTTACCTGTTGATCTGTGCAAGGTGGGGCATGGGGTGTTAGAGTTGGAAGCCCTAATGCCACATTTCCCTACATTTGTCACTTTGAACATAACTGGTGCATTAACAAAGCTTTTTGGTATTTATTTCCTAAATTTTTGAGATAGTTTAATCGTATGTTTATTTACATGTATGTATGTACCTGTGGAAGCACCCTCTGGGACCTGCACTTACATTTATAAAGCAAGGGTGACCACATTGTCAACATAGCCATGTTATGTTCCCACTCTCCTGGCTGCAATCATGACCGTTTCCCAGGACTGCTGTTGGGATTTGCTTCTTGGCACCTTTTTTGAAAAGCTGCATAGTAAAGCCGCCAAACTCGATCTGTTTCTGCTGCCCAAGGCTGGTACAGAACCCAATTTTACTCTGCTCAGACAGAACAGTAACTTTAGCTGAATTGTGTTATCAAATGTACAAGCCCCACTTTCGGAAAGCTGCCAAAAACTCAGAGTTTCTGGTAGCAAGCTGTGACTGAATTAATTCCTCCCTGCACAAGCTGTACTGTGTGATTTAGTATTTATTATTTAATTTGGGCTAACTGCACATGTAAAATCCACTTAAACTCGGAGTTCCTGCTGCTAAATAGTGTAATTGTAACCCTGCACATGCTGACCTGTGGAAGTTTAGGAAAGAGTAACTGTTAGGATTGAATTGTGTTCAGAGCAGACATTACAGCACTACGTAGCCTGATTAACTGGTAGAAATGTTAAATTTCGACTCCTGAGTCACAGCATAGCCCTAAGCCCATTTGCTGTGCTTTTCCCAGTCCTGTGCCTACCCACCCCCAACACTAATCCCTTCTCCCATTAAGCTGCCTATTTAACCTCCCCTCTCTTTCCCTCTATCACAGGAGCACACCTCCTTCCCCGAGGAGCCCGGAGGTCGCGAGGGCCAGTCCCTGAAGCCCTCCCTGCCGGCAGTCACAAGAAGCTGTCCACAAGGTAATTACCTCGGTTCCCACTCTCCTGGCTGCAATCGCGACTGTTTCCCAGGACTGCTGTTGGGATCTGCTTCTTGACGCCTTTTTTGAAAAGCTGCATAGTAAAGCCGCCAAACTCGATCCGTTTCTGCTGCCCAAGGCTTAGCCCCACCGATTGCTGTGCGTTCGGCTCCCCACCACCCCCACCACCACCCTTGGTCGGCTCTCAAATTTATAGCTAGGTTTGGTCAGGTGACTGGCTGAAAATAACCTATCAGCCCACTTTTCCAGCTGCAGGTTATACAAAATCAACACTAGAGGCCGCTGCTGTGCACCTCAGATTCTCTACATTCAAAATGCTATCCTGCTAATAGCAACCCTCCTGACTTCCAGGATCATACAGTAGGGCTCAGCAACTCCCCGAGGCACCTAAACTATTTTTCAATAACTTTCATACACACGAAATCCCTACTTATGATTACTTGAAACCGTGTCCCCCCAACCTCTCCCACATAAGCCTTGGTGATCATGCTGGCTTTTACACTCACACACTCAACCTTACACACACACTCACACAGGATACTCACTGTACCTCAGCTCTCCCCCATCCAGACCCCAACCGCCCACCCCCCTTGAATGCCACAAATCATATCCCCTCACTCTTCCCACCATTTTAGCCAGTATCAGTCCCAATCTCCCTGTCCCCACCTCCAATGCAAAAAGTCCTACACTCTACCAAACCCAGCGTCACTCGTCCAAACTCTGTAGGTTAGCCCTCCTATGGCATGCCCTACTACTACTCTTATTATCTGATAATATCCACCCCAACCCTGGTCCACCCTGCACTGTGGCCCCATCTAGCAGACCAAGTGGAAGCCTTCTGCTAGCTACTCTTAATATATGTAGCCTACCAAAAAAACACACGTCCCTCCAAGGCTGGATTGCCCAGCATGCACCTGACATCTTAGCCCTATCTGAGACCTGGCTGTCTGAAAGAATACCAAATGAGGCTGTCTCTCTCAGTAATTATTCTATCTTCTGGGCTGACAGGTCCAGCAAGAGAGGCGGCGGGTGTGCAATCTGTTAAATCCTCTCTTCATGCCACTGAAGTACAAACCCCTATACCACAATATGGTGCTCAGACACTAACAGTTAAACTTAGTCTGGGTACTAAGACCCTCCACATCACTGCGGCCTATATCCCCCCGAGCAACCAAAAACTCGCATTTGACTCTATCCTCCACAGTATCGCACATATACCCAACACTAGTGAAGTTATCATTATGGGAGATTTTAATGTCAATTGGCTATCCCCTGCCTCATCCAGCTTCAAAGACACTGCCCTGTCTTACGATCTTACCCAACTAGTCACCTCTCCCACCAGAAGGGACAATAGAACAGGGACATCCACCCTTTTAGACCTCATCTTCACCAACAGGCCATGGAACATCTCCAAAGCCACTGTGCTCCGAGACGCTATCAGTGACCACTCCCCAGTGACCTGCTGGTGGTCAGGAAAATTACCCCATGCCCCCCATAATCACCTGGCAGAGGCGACTGATAAGAGGAGGCTTAGAGAAGCTCAAAACCCACCTAGCTATCAGCAATTGGCTCCCCATCTACACCACACAGTCTGTAGATCTGGCTCTCTCCCACTTTATAACCACTTTCAACACAGCCTGCGACATTGTCGCTCACCTCTCCAAGCAAGTAGTGAAAACCAGAACCACACCCTGGCTAACCACCTCACTACTTAACCAGCTCCAACATAGGGATAACCTATGGCTTAAGGCACTTGACTCCCTAAGCTCCCAGGATAGACAACTCTACCGTGAGGCCTACAACAAATGTACCTGAGCCCTAAGACAGACGAATGCCACTTACTACCAACAGACCCTCACCACCTCTTGGGGAGACGGTAAAAAATTTTGGAACAATATAAAGGAACTCAATGGTAAATCCCATTCACCCGCACCCACCCAGCTTACAATAAATGGGGAGATCACCCAGGATCCTTCCTCTATCGCCGAAGCCCTCAACTCTGCCTTCTTGGACCTCTCCCATATTTACCCCCCCTAATTATTTCCACACTATCCCCCCACCACCTCCCATTGATACCTCGAGTAACAACAATATTATACCCTTTCGGCTGAGAGTTATTTCCTGCCTCGAGGCAAAACACTACATTTCTAAAGCTATTGCCAATACACGGTACAGCAATGATTCCCTAGATCTAAAACTCATTAGGCTGACCCTGGATGTCACACTACCCCATCTCACTAAAATTCTCAACCTCTCTTTATGCCTAGGTCAGTTCCCCACAACCTGGAAAAGAGCCATAATCACTCCCATTCTGAAGAGCGGCAACCCTACCAACACAACCAACTATAGACCAATTTCCTTACTTCCTCCTCTCTCCAAGGCCCTGGAGAAAATAGTGTCAGACCAACTATCAGAACACCTGACTAAACACAACCTTCTCTGCCCAGAACAGAATGGATTCTGATACGGCCACAGTACCGTCACAGCTCTTACTGAGATCACCTCATTCATCCATGAGGCCCTCGACCAAAGCTCTATAGCAGGGGCAATCTATGTGGATCTGACCAAGGCATTTGACATGGTCAGTCATGAGCTATTGCTTTATGTCCTTCCACAACTTAATGTGGTCCCAGGGGCTACTGCCTGGTTCAAGGACTACCTAACAGACCGGTCACAGCAAGTCAGGATAAATACCACTTTCTCCTCCTGTAAAACAGTTTCCTCAGGTGTCCCACAGGGGTCTATTCTTGGGCCTCTACTATTCACCCTCTTTTTAAACTCTCTCCCCAAGTCATTTAGCGGTAACCTGCTACTCTACGCTGATGATGCAGCAGTCTTTTGGAAACACCCACAGCCCAGCGCCCTCCAACGAGCTCTTCAGAGTTTCTTCAGGGAGCTAGAAACCTGGTTCACTGAACACCGCCTGATCATCAACTATCAAAAAACAAAATCCATGATCTTTGCACACCGACAAAGTCCACATAGCCAGTCAGTTCTCCTAATCAAAAACAAACAAGGTGCCCCACTTGAACATGTTACATGTTTTAAATACCTGGGAATTACATTAGACACCTCCCTCTCCTACAATCATCATATACAACTTCTCTCCTCCGCTGTTAACATTAGAGTGGTTATCGTCTACAGACTTAAACACTGCTTACCCACCCAGGCCATGCAACTTGAGGTCACCTCTTCTATCCTCTCCCGAATAGACTACGTGATGGTGATATATGGCTCTGCGGACCCTACAGCCCTTCGTAGCATCAACACTGCTTTGAATAAAGCTTGCCGCCTAGTCACCGGATGTGACAGATTAACACACACATACCTGTGAGTTCCTACGCTCTGGCTGGTTGGCTAAACTTCCAAGGAAGACTTAAGTACCACTCCTGCATTCTAGTGAAAAAGATCCATCTCCAGCTGGCGCCCATCGGCCTTCTCCCAATAGTCAGTGTAGACCCCCCCCAGGCATAACACTAGACTCACAGCATCCTCCTCATTCCTGGTCCCCCATTGTAGAACATCCCTTGGGCAAAGATCACTCTGCTACCATGCCCCTCTTTGGCTAAACACTCTACCCCCCATCTCTCAGATCCTTAGCCTCTCCCAATTCAAATCAGCCCATAGAGTACAACTCCTGGAGTCAGAAAAATGCGACTGTGGCTAACTTCCTGCCCTTCTCTGGTATTTTCATACTCCCAATAAAATGACACAGGGTCTCGATAGATCCCAAGAGTCAGCATCATTTACCTCTCTGATAAGGGTTATCCTGTATCGATGCCTACTACTACCACCAGTTAACTAAGATTATGCCTGGACTCCACTTGCAGTACTGTTTTATGAATTTCTACCTGTTTACTGTGCATTCTCTGTGTTTGTCTACCCTCCACCCTCTGTAACCGACGTGGAGCCTTTGCAAAAGAGTCTGTGACTCAAAGGATTGTAATTCCAATTGTATCCAATAAAATAAAAAAATTAAAAAAAATTACCCCACCAGATGTACTGTGCACAGTAAATGTTCAAATCCCCACCAAAACTTAATTCTCTGCAACAGCAATGCCATTCCATGACACAGGTTCAAAAACACATTTTGGTCACGATCTAGAAAATGACAACTATGGCATACATTCCTTGGAGTAATAACAAGTGTATGTTGAAAATTTGGTGTCAATATATTTTAAACTTACAACATTAAGAGCATGCATAGCAAAATTGCAATGAATGGTCATAACTCAGCCATTTTTGATGCCAAATTTTCAACAAGCTAGACCTCATAAACAATATGACAGTCATTATGCAAATCACACCCAAAAAGTGAATTCACCAAGCAACCATGAAATCACCTTTTGGGCAAGACTTAAGAAACAACAGTCATATTGTTCATGAGCTGGGGTTCCCAAAAGGCCATGTTACAAATTTGGGGACAAAATCTCAAAAAATGGCTGAGTTATGCATAAAAGTTCAAACCCCCACTGAAATTCACTGAACCGCATTTACCTTCGTTTGTCATATTGCTGTTGCCAGTTCCAGCAGCAAGACATGTCTTCAATCAGGAGAGTGGGTCTCGAACCTGTGACCTCTTCAGGTGTGTGAGGGTGTATGTGGGGGTGTCAAGCAGTGCTTGGGGAGCTGGGTGCACAATGAGAGGTCAGGTGGGGGTGTAGGTCTGATTGGCGATGGACTGTTTTTTTACAAGTTAAAAAAACAGACATAGTGGGACAGTTTTCTTATTTACATGATCAAATACAGATGGGAGGGTTAGGGGATGCCACTAACCACCAATGATAAGTTTAAAGCAAGCACTGGAAGGTGGAGAAGGTACCATTAGACACCATGGAGAAAGGGGCATGAATCTGTTTTGCATCAAATGCACTATATCAATCAACATGTTATAGGAGCCATCTTAGTAGCTTTGAAAAGGATTTAAAATTACTCCATTAAAGATATAAATATTTAATGACTGTTATGCTCTAACTACTTAGAGTAAATGAACAGAACAATTGCAACAATGGGCAAATATACATACAGTGTAACAGTTCACCTGTAATTATTTGCAATATCAGCCCCTGCAGTCTATCAAAAGTGGTTTCAATAATGTAATACTCACAGTCTTCAGATGATTCAAGCTGCTATAAGGGAGGGAAGTTCGGGTTAAGTAAAACAAAATGAAAAGGCTGGTGTTCTGAACAGAAATGTCCCAATTAATCCTGTTGTCCTGTGAAACAACAGCATTACTAGTCTCAAGTCCCAGTAGTTGTCTTGCAGGTCTGTTCACATGTCCTTATTACTGATCAGCTCTTGTGGCTCCTCCACCCACATGGCTTCAGTTTTGCAGCAACTTCCCTGAATCTTCAGGATCCATAAATAGATACTGCTACTGTGACCTCTTCACATGAGTGAGGGTGTGTTTGGGTGTCAAGGGGGATGTGGGGAGGTGGGTGCACTGTCTGAGTTTGGGGGGTGTGGGTGTGATCAGTGATGGACAGTTTTTTTTTACAGATTACAAAAAACCCCAAGTCATCAAGTCATTGTTTTCTTATTTACAGATCAAATGCAGATGGGAGGGTTGGGGATGCAACTAACTACCAATGAAAAATGAAAAACAAGCATCAGAGGGTGGGGGCGGTACATCACGACACCAGGGAGAAAGGCACATAGTGGCAGACTGATGCAAAAAAACTAAAATAAAAAAATAAAAATAAAACAATAAAAAAGATAATAAATTAGAAAGATATGATAACGAAACTACTGAATTAGACCTCCCTAAGGACAATAAGGTACTCCTAATTAATGCAAGAAGTCTCATCAACAAAAAAGATTAATTAAATCTCCTGATACAGAAAGAAAATATAGAACCCTGTGCAATCACTGAAACTTGGTGGTGGGATGATGACTGGTGCCAACATATCCAAGGCTATAAGCCATTTTAACATCAATTGTGTGGAGCGAAGAGGGGGTGGTGTTGCATTTTATGTAAAGGACACATATGAGGCACATGAAATTAAACTCAAGTTAGGAAACAATGAGACAACTGAACAACTTTGAATAAATCTTATGCAACCCCACAATAATTTGATGATAGGAGTATGTTATAGGGTGCCTGGATTACGTGCTGAAGATAACATGACTATTCTGCAAGCCATTAGAAGTCTGGAACTAAGTGGTAGGGTACTTATTACGATTTGATTTCAGTCTTCCCAGTATTAATTGGAAACAGCCAGTAGGAGCTACAAAACTAGAAAAAGAGTTTATTGAGTTAACAATCCACAGTGACTTAGAACAATATGTGTGTCAAGGCACCAGGAGACAAAATATACTGGATTAAGTCCTCAGTAATATGAAAAACGAAACAACAGGTTGTGTAGTTAGACAGCCTCTGGGTCTGAGGGACCATAATATGATTGAATTCAAGATCCTAAGAAATATACCTACCTACAAAGCGGTGACCAAAATTAAATGTTTTAGTATGGTTGATTATGATGCAATGAGAAACTATATTAGTAGATGGAAATGGGATAAAGAAGTTAGAGCTCAGATTGTTCAGAAGATATGGACAGAAATTAAAAATAAAGTGGAGTATTGCTCTAAACGATTCATCCCAGAAAAGACAAAACATAATAACCAGGGTAAAATGCCATCATGGTTAAATAATAAGGTTAATAAATATATAAGAAGAAAAAAGAGAAAATACAATAAGTATAAGAAAAACCCATCTGGCAAAAACTGCCAGAAGTTTAAATAAATGGCAAAAAAATGCAAAAAAGCCATCAAAATGCTAAGCAAAATGAGGAAGTACAGATAGCAATGATGGCAGCTGACAATAGAAATATATTTTTCAATTATATTAATAATCAAAGAAATGGGACCTTAGGAATAGGCCCATTAAGTCTGAATGGGAGTTAAACTTCTGATTAGCAGATGATGTCAAACACCTTTAATAAGTACTACTTGAGTATTTTTTAGGACAAAATAAATATTAAAAATGGAATCTCATATTGAAACTGAAAATAGGTAAATAATAAACTTCAACAAAGCTAATATAGTAGTCAAACTTGATAAACTGTGAGTGAATAAATCACCTGGGCTGGGTGGCCTACATCCAGGAATGCTCAAAGAACTAGCCATTGAAATCTCAGGACCCTTATCCATCCAATTTAACAAATCACTGAAGAAGATGGAAGTCACAAAGGATTGGTGTACTGCCAATGTCGCATCCATTTACAAAAAAGGCAATCATTCTGATTCCCAGAACTGTAGATCCATTAGCTTAACCAGCATCATAAGCAAGATCATGGAAGAATATATTAAGGAACATCTTAAAATATTTACTAGAACAAGAGGCCAAATTGCCATATCCCAGCATAGTTTCATTCCTGAGAGATAATGCCAGACCCATCTGTTGTGTTTCTTCGATCTTGTTAGTAGTGCTTTGGAAAGTGGTCTCCCAGTTGATGTGGTGTACCAGGATTTTTCTAAAGCTTTCGATTTAGTCCCCCATGCTGAGTTTATTAACAGCCTCTTAGACTTAGAGATTGAAACCTCAATTGTTAGATGGATTGAAGCCAAGTTAAATAATAGACAACAACTTGTTAACATCAAGGGATTTGTATCAGACGGGAGGGTAACTAGTGGTGTGCCCCACCATGGCTCTGTCTTGGTCCCTACTTTATTCAGTATCTTTGTATCATCATTACCAACTTCTGAACATTCGTTGATTACAAAGTTTGTTGATGATGGTTGGTGCTATTATACAACAGCATGAGGACATTATAAGATTCCAAAAAGACTTTGATAGAATGCTCATTTGGGCTGATCAACACAAAATGAAATTTAACATTGATAAATGTGTTGTGATGCATTTTGGGAAACATAATATGTTAGACAGCTATACGTTAAATGAAATAATATTAAATAAAGTCGAAATTTAGAAAGACCTAGGGATCTTGGTTATCAACAATTTAACATTCAGACACCATACGATGGAAGTCATTAAAAGAGCCAATAGAATGTTCAGCTGTATATTGAGACACACAAAAAGCAGCAATAGCTCAGTGATATTTATTTATTTTTATTTTTTTTTTATTTAGGGATTCGGGTCATACCTTTGAGCTCATGGCTCTTTTGCAAAAGTTCCACATCAAACAGTGACAAGGACAGCAATAACAAACAGTTTACATACAATACTCAAATAGTAGGTAGCTAGTATACAATAAGGTTACAATGTCATTCATAGTACCAATGGTGATAGTACAGCCACATTGCCAGTGTACAGTGCACTCGAGAGACCCCATTTGGAGTATGGAGCACAGTTTTGTAATCTCTGTCACAAGAGAGATATAAAATTGCTTGAGAGAGTACAGAGGAGAGCAAAAAAAAATGAAGAATAATCATAACCTAAAGTACAGACAGAGTTTAAAATTTAGCACTATATACACTTGAATATCATAGACTAAGACGTAATCTCTGCCTGGTATATGCTGCATTTAAAAATCAGGATCCCTGGGATTGTATAGGCTTGGAAAAAAAATGCACCAGAGCCCACAGCTATCAGTTAAAAGGTGAACACTATAAAATGAATAGGAGATGTTGGATTAATCAAAGAGTAGTGACACTGTGGAGCAGGCTCTTGTCTGACATAGTGGACAGTGACTTAATTGCTTTATTTAAAAATAAGTTAGATTCATATTATGCAGCCATGCAATCCCCATTTAGGACAACTAGGTCCTGAATGGCAAGACTTTATTGGCAAAATCTATTCTCTTGTACATACAGTTATGAAACTTATGAAGTTTATATGGAGATTCAGGGTGGGGGTGCCACTAGACACCAGGGATGTTTACACAGGCTTCCAAAGAGAACCAATTAAAAAACAAAAACAAAATCCTTTTTGTTGGGGCAAATCCTTTTCCACCAGTTCTTTGTTGTGGTGGCAGAAAAGGATTCCATCTGGTGAAAAAGGATTGGAGACTTTGGACCAGATATTCAAAACCGTACCCTGTGGCTAAGGTAGCACTGCCTGGTATGCAAACATAGCCCGGAGCAAAATGACAGCTATATTTGAAAGGAATAGCCCAGTGCAAAACTAGCTGAATATAGCAAGCAAAGGAAGCCGGGCAAACATGGCCAGGAGTACAGGGCAAAAACAGCTCTGGAATAAGACAGCACTGAATATAGCACTCAGGCAGGCAGTGCACACAAAATGGAACACAGTGTACAGGTGAGACAGCCTGACCCTGGGACACATGCAGTGAAACACAGGCTGGAATGAGGTATCAGGAGCAGACCACAGTGCACATCCCGGAGGATGCCACACATGCATGGGAATGGCAAGCAATAACCCGGACCCATGTGGAGAACCCAAGGAACAGTACAAACCAAGTGAAACCCCAGCACCTTAGAATGACACAGGACACAGTATTATGTAGTAAATGCAATGTAATATCAAATAATCAAAAGGAAAGGTAACAGGAACAGAACAGTGATATAAACTCATGCTAAACTAAAGACTAAACGAAACACAGAACAACGAATGCCCCAACCACCACTGGATGACCCACCCCATAACAAAGAAAGACAACAGAACAAATCCCATCAAGCATCATGACAAGGCCCCCCCCCCCAACACACAATCAAAGCAACAATAAACCCACTATGGGAAAAACAACAGGAACGTACAATAGGCAAAACAAAGATCTAAATGGCAAACATATGTACAAATAATATGTACAATAAGGCACAGGAGAAGGGTGCAAAGGGGAGAAGGATTCACACAGAGACACAGGAACACAGTCCATGAAATAATATCATGTCCAGTAATGGGGGGTGTGAAGCCAACACAAGACGGGATTAAGGGCATGGCTAGCTGGCCGCTGGATCTGGGAGCTGAGCCTCCAACACAGTTGCCACCCTTCTCATCTCCGTTATCAAGATGGCTTGCTGCTCTATCAGAGTCCTCTGTTGGCAGATGATCCGGCACAGCAGGTCCTCTGTCCCCTCCGACTCCTCTGGCCTGGTCACCCACAGTGATGCCCAGAGTGGACCTACAAGAGGAAGGGGGAGACCATTAGGATGGGACACCAACCAGGAGGCAGACAGCAGCCTCAAGTGACCATACAGGGATGGACAGCATGTCCTGATGGACAGTCCCAAGTGGAGGTGAGTGCTACACCGGTAGGCCACCTGGAAGGTGTCCATAAAGCAGTTCTGGGTGAATCAGGCACCAACCCAAACCCCAACATACATGACGACAACAATCCTGACAGCCCCAGGACACAGGTGACACCGCCCACCCTGGCACAGCACACAGCAAGACAGGGCAGACACACAGACGGACCCCCGGACAGCTGGGTGCAAGGGCCATGCCACAACATGCACAAGGGCACCCACACGTCGGGACGTGCTGCCCACTGACAGATGGCAATGTACCGTAATGCAGAGCACAGCAACAACAACAAAAACTAAAGGCATGCTGGAGCAGCACTGAACTGTGACAGTGGCCTGCCAATGAGCAAACCAGGTCAGGGGATAACAGGCACACAGTGCACAGATGCTGGCAGTGGAGGGCCAACACATGACACCAAGCAAGACCACTGAAAGCATACCTCACAACTGTAACACAGTACAAGGAAGATTCCCCAAGCCATGGGGCGAAACCCCCTGTCCCACCCTGTAAGGACATGTTCCACAGCCAAGGTCAACAATGTCATGCATTACTCCATAGTAAACAATGCACATAATGTAGTAGTATAGTGATAACAGACCCTCGGAGCATAAATGCAATACAGTAACAGTGGCATGAGAAACCCAGGTAAGAATTCCACTATGTGTACCACACATTGACCATATGTACCACAGTATGACAGGCATTGTTCCACGGTTGGTGGACAAAGGGATGAGAGGTATGCCTGGAAGGCATGGGTCATGGTGTCCCGCAGCCACAACAGGCACATGAGTGGCGCCATGCAGGCCTGTCCAGTGAAGCCCTAGGACAGCAAGGTAATGCCAACTGTACACATGTGGACACTCTGTGGGGGTGACTGGAGGGACAGAGCACACTGCACTGCAGGTGTGGGCATGGCAAACAAAAGCATGTGAGCCCCATCGAACACCCACCGCCAGATGCCCCACCACCATCTGGCACCCTCACATCTATGCAATCCAACAGTGCCCCCTCGCCCCCCCATGGCCAGACTGCCAGCACCCGGCTGTGGTGTCCAACACAGGTGTGCAGCACAGCACAGTGCCACAACGCCACTGGTCCACTGCCCATCTCAGCCATTCCACCAGACCAGTCAGTGGCAGGACACATAATGAGACACACGGCACAGTGAAACAGCATAGAGCAATAAGACAGGAACTCACGCAACATGCCACTGCACTCAGTGCTGCTCTCCTGCGCTCGCTGCGGCATGGATGGCACCCTTGGGCTGCTTCTCTGCTCCTCCTGGGTCACGTTCCAGTCCCCTCCACCAGCCATGGGCTGCTCGATGTGCTCTACAGAGGACAGGTGAAACAGTGGTGTTAGAGCATGACACTGCATACACCCCCGTGCAGCACTGCAAGATGCACTTGCAACCCCAACAACACTGCACACACACAGGGATGCCCAGGGTCAGTGGCTGAACATGGAGGACACCCACACAGAATGCAGTCTGGCCTATGGTGTATTTGCCAGGCACAGACGACATGTAATTAAGGCAGTGCAGTGGTGCGACAGTGCCGGTCGCAGCAGTCGTGTGATGGTCTGCACACCCGTGTGTGACAGTCAGCAGGCTCCCAGGAACAGGTCCCCAGCACCACAGTGCTGCACTATGACCTGCCAAAAACCACATCCCAAGCAGCTAATCACACCTGTGACACCCCCATGGCCACAGCATGCACCGTGCCCCCAAAGTGCAGTGCCAGTGGCTCAGTAAGTAGCACACTCACCTCTGAAGCTGGGAGATAGAAGGGCTGTGGGTTCAGTTCCCACATCTGGCACTTGGGTTAATGTCCCAGTACTGACACTTTAGTGCAGCATGAGAGGAGTGCTGCACTTCTGAGGTGCCATATTTCGGATGAGACGTTAAACCGAGGTCCCATCTGCTTGGATTGGTGGTGGTTCAGGTGGATGTTAAAGATCCCTTGGCACTTATCGAAAAGAGTAGGGGATTTTCCCAGTGTCCTGGCCAAATTTCCCTCATTCACTAAAAAAATACCACCAACAGCTTAATCTGGTTCAAGGTCAGTTGACATTCATCTGTATCCCCTTCCCTGGGTCATGCCTGAAAATTGGCAGGATTTGTCTAGTTCTCTTACCCAGTCAACAAAAACTAAATAAATAAATAAAAATGTGCACACCACCACACACTCTGTATCAGGATGCCCCCTTAGGGAGCCATCATGTGAGGCCCCACCCCTGCCACATGCACACACCATGCAGAGTGGCACACACATGCGCGTGAACACACACATGCACGGGCACTGGTGCTGCCCAAAACACACATGGCAGCGGGTGTCAATGTGCATCACCACTTACCTGGCATAGGCATAGTGCTGTCGCGCACCGTGCGCTTGAAGCGCTCCAGCTGCTGACACTGCCACCATTGCATGTCTGTGTAACGGTGCCTGCACTTCTCAGTATCATGGGTGATGCCTGTGTGGGCACACAGCTTCCTTGCCACCGTGGCCCACACCTGCATGGTGGGAGGTCACCCTCCCTGACCTCCCTAAAGAGCCTCCGGTGCCTTTTCTGGACCAACTCTACCAGGTTGGCTGTTTCAAGCTCCCCCAATGCCTGTCCCAGTGCACCACTGCCCGCTGCCACCTACCCCCTGGCATCACTACTGTGTGTGTCTCTGACTGGCACCAGTACCACACCAAAGTAGATGCACCTCTGTCTGCTTCCTCACTCAAAGTGCCATAGCGCTGTGCTAGCATGTGATGTAGCACGGCGCCACCCGGAAGTGGACCCAGCATGCATGCATGACTCCCGCACACCCCCTGGCCACAACACCACACATGTGCATTGTTCCACACTGTGTGAGCTAGCGCTGCATTACACCACACTATGCCGGCCCACTAGCATTGACCTGGGGACTCATGGGCATGTGTGGTACCTGCGCTATGCCACATAGCACTGCGCTTACAGGACAGCATGGCACTGGCTGCCCCATTGCCCGGCGTTGCCATTTGCAATGCACTAAGCTGTTAGCCCAGCACTAATCAGGCCCATATTCAACAGGACTATGCAAATAAGGGCACTTGTGCATGCAATGTGCAAACACTGTGATTAGCGTATCATTATCTGATAATTTGTATGCATAGCAGGCTGGATTGCCTGGCTGGGCTATAAAAGGGCAATCAGTGATCCACCGGTGTTATGTTGTGGGAATGCAGCATACAGCAGACACTGCAGTACAGACAACAACACTGAAGAAGACAAGCAACAGGAGGGAGAGCAGCGTGTGGAAGGTCTGTATTGCTGCTGGAGAGGTGTGGGAATGGCACTGGCGCAATACAGGATTGGGGCATACACACTGTGTACCAGCGGTCCACAGCTGTACCAGCTAGGGACAGGTCCACCAACCGCAGGACCACAGGCATGCATGGTGCTGCTCAATGGTGCACAGAGCCAGGAGGACTGCAGTCCAACACACTTGACCTAGCGCTGTGACCGTGCCCCTGCATCAGCCTGCACCGGGTGGGACCGCCTGCAGTACTGTTGGTACCAGGCAGGTTCAGCGGGGCCCCACCATGGAATGCGGGTGTACAACGCAAATGTGGCTGTCTGCTTTGGGGTCCATGGCACCTCTGTTGCCGCACTGGATGTGAGACATGGAGGTTTGCAAATGCTCCATCGGTGGTACACAGCTACAGAACAGGGGTCCCAGGGTCCTGGCAGTGTGTTACCGAGGGCTTCATGTGGCCTGTGCGTGGTAGCCTGCCATTGTATGCCAGTTCCCATATCCTCACCCTGTGTGCAGTGCCCATGTCCCCTAGGGGTGCACGGTACAGTGCAAGGTGGTGGTCATTGGGGTGGACCCATCCTGTGGTGCACTTGTCAGCCATGTGTGATGGCAGTGCCCTTGTGGGTCCAATATGTGCCATCTGGACACTGACAGCTGTGCAGTGGCACAGTGCACACAGGGGTTGCCATAGCACATGCTGGCCAGTGCCAGAACCATGCAACCTATGCCACAGTAGGTGGTGGCATGCACATACAGTTGCACATGCGCAACACAGCACAGGCATGCAAAAGCTGTTGACACATGTCCCTTTCCAGCTCTCCCATAGGTGGTGCGGCATGGCCAGGGAGGATACTTGCCCATCACTTCTCACAGGAGAAACTGTGTACAATGGTGCATGGCATAATGGAGAGGGAGCAGGTTCTGAGGCAACACAAGGCGATGGATGTGGTGGTGCGCCAGGCATGGGAGGAGGTCACCGCTGGGATGAATGCAGCCGGCAGTCGTGGCAGGACAACAGAGGCAGTGAACAAGTGATGGATTGACCTGCTGTGCAGGATGAAAGAGGAGGAGGCACAGTGCCTTTGAGACAGGATGAGGACTGATGGTGGCCCGCAACCAGCACAGCAGTGGGAGGAGGACCCACTCATGGCCGTAGTGGCATCCACACTGCGGCCAGTGGCTGTCGCTGGTGTACCGAGTGGTTGGTGGTTGGTGTGAGACACCTCTCACACTGCCCAGAGCAGGTTTACAACTGCATGTGTGTGTAACCACATGTGTGTACCCTGTATGGTGTGGTGGCACAGGGTGTTAGTGTTGGGGCTGAGCCTGGGGTGCACTGTGGAGCTGCAGTGCAGTGCACACTATGGACAAGGGATGGGTATACATGTGCACTATGGGGAGGTTGGGTGCTTGTGACCACATGATATTGCCATGGGGGTGGTGTGGGGGGTGTGCATGTCTACAGCGGGTGGCACGTGTCCTAGGGTGTGCATGTTCAAGTGGCAGTGGTGGTGGTGGTGGGGCACACATTGCTTGTATGGGTGACTGACCCTGTCCTGCTTTCATCCACAGCAGCATGTGCAGGGCCAGTGGTGCACCAAGAACATGCCAGGATAGCTGCCTCGGGATGGGAGGAGGAGGAGGTGGAGGACAACCAGCCATTGACGTCTGGCCTGGGTGGTGGATGGGCACACCTAGGGCCACCCCATGTCTGGAACTCACATGGTGAACTGATACAGCTGACAGGGGAGGGGAGCCCTGCTGAAGGAGGGGATATTGACTATACTGCCACCATGGAGGATGGCCAGGTTGACGATGTGGGTGCTGGGTAGGTGATCCTCCTGACTGTTACAAGTGACATTGACACAGATGTGTCTGAAGGTTCCTACCTCATGCCCATGGATGGGCCTGTGGAGGGGGGTACAGGGGTGGGGCTAGGCGCAGGCCACAGCACAGGCACCAGGGGAGTGGTTGGCCATGCTGGCATGGGTGCTGCCATGCAGCCGGTGGTTGGCAATGTGTGGGATGTTTGTGCAGCACAGGACATGCGGTGTCCCCCAAAGGTTGTGGGGCAGCTCCCTCTGGGACAACAGCACATCACCAGTGGTCTACAGCAGCAGGGCATGCCGCCCATGCACCAGCGTCCCAACCTGGTTGTGTTGCAGGCCCAGTGCCAGCCACCATTGGGGGAGCTGCACCCCTGGAGCAGGATGCCCCAGGGGCCCATCCACTGCTACAGGCCACCCTGACATCACAGCAGGAGGCTAGGATGGACCTGCATGGCCTGCAGAGGGAGCTCAGACAATGGCTTTTGTTGCTGCATGAGTCCGTGTCCCTGGGCTTTGCCCATGCAGAACAGTGTGCCGAGGACAGGGTGGGTCATGTGGTTGCTGTGCTGGACCATGGCTTTGATGGTCTCATGGCTGCAGTGATTAACCTCCCCACTGTGGTGCACGGGGTGCGTGGTGGTCACCAGGATGTGTAGGGGGCAGGGTGACCATGCCACAAGGGCCCGCAGGTGTGGCACCCATGGCTGTAGGGCTGCCACTGGCTCCAGCATGACTGGATCAGGCACATCTACTGGCACCCAGTGCCACCATGGATGTCCATCAGCCCTGTTGGGTTCCACCAGTCGACAGGGGCACAAGCGGTCCAACCTGCCTGCCTCACCGTGGTCCTCCCCCATTGTGTCCTCAGCACAGAACACCCCTGGAGCTGTGACCTACTCCCGTGGTGTGCACCGTGTGTGTGGTGGTAGTCACCAGTGATCTGAACAGTCACCCTGCACCTGTGCACAGTTGCCACCCCTGTGCACACATTGGCACACCCACACCCTTGTACACACATGCACCCACACAGACACGCACACACCCATGCATCTTCACATGCACCACCTCACTGGCACAGCAATGGAGGCCCACCTCACACTACCACCACACATCAGGCATTGACCTTTCCACCATGCCATGGCTGTGTGTCTACTTTCTCTGTGACCTGCACACCCCTCACATCACACCGCACTCACTCACATGCATTCTGCTCCAGTTTTTTGTGCATCTGCTTTGATTTTTATTGTCACTGTTGTGGCTGTTTGTTCATATTAAATCATACACCATTGTACTGTTTCATGTTGCTGTGCAGTCTGCACTCACCCTCTGGCCTGTGACAGTGTCCTGATGATGTTGGTCCTGTGTTCTATGGCCCTGCGGGCCATGCGAGGATCCCTCCTCTTGAGTTGCTCCACTATCCCCCTGACTGATGGCTCTGGGTCACTGTCGGCCTGTTCCTCAGGTTCAGGTGCCTGTATCCTATGGTTAATTGCCATGTTGTGCAACGTGCAATAGGCTAGGAAGATACGGCATACCTTCTGAGGCCTACACTGTAGGGCACCGCCTGATGTGTCTAAGCATCGGAAGTGCATCTTCAGTATGCCAAACACTCTCTCTATGATGTTCCTGGTGCTGGTGTATGCCTCACTGTACTGCTCTTCAGCAACTGTTGCTGGCTGGAGTACTGGTGTCAGCAGCCAGGGTCACAAGGGATAGGCACTGTCCCCTGTTGGGAGATATGCTCCTGTTAGTGTTGTACTGCTGCCTGCCTGTTGCCATTGTGCATCCCTGTGCTGCCCTCCCATGCCCCTTCCTGGCCTCCCATGTCTGTCCCCATCCATGATGTGGTGTGTGTGCCTTGTGAGCTGCTACTCACCGACTAGGTGCCCACTGGCTATCCTGCCCTCCTCAAATGCCTGGCACAGCTGGACTGGTGCCAGGTGAAGGCGTCATGGGCACTGCCAGGGTACTGCGCATAGACATTGCTGATGCACCCAGTCACATCGCACACCACCTGGCACTTGATGGAGTGGTACCCCTTCCTGTTTATGTATAAGTCACTGCCATTGCCAGGTGGTGCGCGGATGGGGACATGGGTGCAGTCAAAGGCACCCAGTACTGCTGGTAGGGGCTTAACTCAATGGAATTGCTGCATTGTTTTTCTGTGTTTTGCTGCTGTGCTGGGGAATACTATGAGCTCCCTAGCATGTGGCAGGAGATCCTCTAGGAACTGGGTCAGGAGGCGTGAGGTTTCAGACTGTGATACCCCAGTGGTGTCCCCCATTGGTCGTTGGAATGTCCCTGTGGCTAGGAACCACATCGTTGCTATCACTTTCTCCTCTACTGTCATGGCATGGCTGTGCCTGGTGTTGTGGTGCAGCTGTTCATGCAGGAGTTCACATAGCTGCCTCAACATTTCCCTGTCCATCCTGTACCGGCCAGTGATGTTCTCATCTGGCAGGGTCTCAAAGGAGACCCTGGGCCAGTACCACCTGTTTGCAGCATAACGTCTCCTCGGCCTGCATTGTGGCTGATTTTGGGTCTGCTCCCTCTGCTCCCTCTGCTCCCTCTCCTCCTCCTCCTCCTCCTCCACTACAGCTACCATGAATGACAGCATCACTGCTAGTGGTACAGCACTCATTCCCACTTCCTGTTGTGGTCTCTCCCCCCCTAGCTGATTTGCCCTGGCTTAAGACCAGCCTTTTATAGGTAGTAGCTAGCAGCGCACTAGGTGTTGTGCTATGTGTGTCACTTAGCAGCACTATTTCTTTGAATATCCTGTTGCACGTGTATGCAGGCACCCCCTTTGCCCCTTGCATACAATAATGGTTTGCCCAGTGCTAGGGTAGTTTGCGCGTGCTAACAGGTCCTTTGAATATGGTCACTCCATGCTATTCCCACACAACTGGTTTGCCGCTGTGCTATGCTTTGAATATCTGGCCCTTAGTTTCTTAAACAATCCTTTTCCACCAGGCTGTTTCCTTTCTCACCATCTTTTTTCATCATGTCAGAAAAGGAATTCATCTTTTGTAAAAGGGTTAAAGACTGAGGGTCAGATATTCAAAACTTTGCCCTGGGGATAAATTAGCACTGTCTGGTAAGCAAACTTAGCCTGGAGCACAAAGCAAGCTATATTCAAAAGGAAATAGCCTGGTGCAAAACCAGCTAAATATAGCAAGGAAAGGAAGCCGGGCAAAAATTGCCCGGGAATAAGACAGCACTGAATATAGCAACAGTAAAGTGCACACTGCAACTGCAGCTCATTAGACTCTGGAGCAAGTCAGTGTTACAGGTGGAGAACAATGTGTGTTATTGCACAGATAAGTCTCACATCAACAGCAAACAACAATGTAAGCCACACACTGCAGAACTGTGCTATGTTGAAGTGAGGATTGCCCGGGGCTAACCCGATTGCATAGTGCTAACACATTAGCCCGGTGCAAACTGGTTAGCCTGGGGCAAATGGGAGCTATATTCAAAGCTCCCATGCAAATGAGTCTGCTTAGGTAATCCATGGGCAAACACGCACATTTGCACCTCATTATATGCTGCTTAGCATACATTACCATGTAGTTTACCCGGTGCTACTGAGTGGTGCACACAGCTCCACCTTTTGGTTAGAATGGCAGTACAGGCTGGATGCTGCAGGCCAAGGCATGCCCAGAGCATCCTCCGTTGGTTAGAATGGAAGTACAGGCTGGAAGCAGTAGGAACTGTGTGCTGGCAAGCACAGTCAGTGCATACCACACACCCATGCAGCTGTGCAAGCAGGACTCATACATATACATATATATATATATATATAGATATAGATATAGATATACAGACTGATAGCTACACACAGACACACTGCCCATGGCCATACATGACCTGGAGGATGCCCCCCCCAACAACATAACAACATAGGTACCTCACTGCAGTAGTGGGTGAAAAACAGTGGGGGGACTCAATGCACAGGATAGGCATAAGGTAAACCTGGTGGGGGCAGGAGGCCATAGGCTGCAGGTTCACTAGAATATGCAGCAGATCCATTAGATAAGAAACAGGGCAGTCTAGCTGGGACAGGCAGTCCTTCCCTGACATCATGGTCCTTGTTCCCATGTGTGCCTGTTACACACCTTACCCTGTTAGGCTGGTGTCTTCTCCCCCACCCCCGGCACGATCCCTGACCCTAGTACCCATGGTATCTGCATATTTTACCCGATAGTCTAGTGGTCCCCACCACCCCCCAGCATGATTCCCAAGCCCCATAGCTGCGGTAATTAAGTCATTTCTCTGGTGTTCCAGTGGTCCCGCCCACCTCCCAAGCATGATCCCCAATCCCCATAGCTGAGGTAATTAATTATGTTCCCTGGTGTTCTAGTGGTCCCTCCACCCCCCAAGCATGATCCCCGACCCCTGGTAGCCCCAAAAAGATAGCAATACCTGGTGGTCTAGTGGTTCCTCCACCCAGAAATGTGCCTCCTGTCCTCCTGTACTGGTGACCGGTTCAGCCCTCCTTTCACCACCATGGCTGGCCACTGCACTGCGGTATGCTTAAGTGCTATAGAAGATACAATGAAAACAGTCTCGTATATAGCAGCAGTTTGTTCACATAGGGCCAGATATTCAAAACTTTGCCCCGAGGCTAAATTAGCACTGCCTGGCAGGCAAACATAGCCCGGAGCACAAAGCAAGCTATATCAAAAGGAATAACCCAGGGCAAACAGCTTTCTAATATAGCATGGTAATGAGGCCATGCAAACTGGGCTGGGAGTGCAGGGCAAATGTAGCCCTGGAATAAGACAGCAACCATTAACCATTAACCAAGCAATAATAAAGCAACCAGGAAGTGCAACCCACAACAACAACACAGTGCACAGCAACGTGAGGGCAGGTACAGACGAACTATGTGGCCAATGTGTGTGCCAGCAAATGCATGGACTCAGTACAGCTGCAGGAAGCAGCAGATGTGAAAGAACAGTGATCAAAACTGTATAATATTCCCTGTACCATTAGCGCCACACTAACAGATTAGTGCGGCATTAGCACTGAGCTTAGCAGTTAGCCCAGTGCAAGCAAGTTTGCCCGGAGCTAAAATGTGCCATATTCAAAAGTGCCATGCAAATGAGCCTACTTAGGTTGTCTCTAGGCAAACAACCGGATTAGTATCTCATTATACCCTGATTTGCAAGCAGTTTGCCCAGCGTTACTGCAGGGTCCCACAGAGCCACCTGTAGGTCAGTCTGGAAGTACAGGGACTGACCAGGTCCAACCGCAGCTCCACCTGTAGGTCAGTCTGGCAGTGCACGATGATAGCTGCAGGCTTCATGTAAACAGTACAGCATAGCATATCATACCCCAGGGGACAAGACAGCATAGGCACAGGTAGTGGTGGTGCTGCATGCAACTGTCACACTGTAGGGCATGCTACAGTGCACAGCAGACACTACAGTAGCAAGGGGGCCAGTAGTGTGAGGGACACAGCACTGCCTATGATGTGTAGGGCAGTGATGCTGACTGCACTGTACACAGTAACAGGCCCAATGTGCAGGTAATTACTGACAGTGGACAGTACTATCACGCTGCTGTGTGATCCACAGATGCTGCACCTGTGGCATGGGATGTACACAGTGTCATGTACATGGCTGGCAGTGTGTACTATGACATCTGTACAGTTGTGTGGTAGGTGGCTGGGGGGGCATGTAGGATCCAACAGGCACACAGGTGGTGGCATAATCCCACTACTGGCCCATGTGCACTGAGCGATATGTCCCAGCCTTGTGCCCACACCTGGGCTGTGGTGAGGTCTGGCCACCTATACACCCTCCCCTCACTGCCACCATACCCACAGTGCTGCATGTGTGCTGGCATCTGTTACACACCACAGACATATGGTCTGCAGGTGTGTGCTATAACCACACTACCATGCTGTCCCTGGGGGTCAGATCCTCTTCACTGTTTGTGCTTGGCTCGGACTGGTGGCAGCTGATGGCATCATTGTGGTGCCAGCATTGTGCAGCATGTGTCTTCCATGTCTGGCAATTTCTAAGTGTCATACTCATATGTTAGGGCCTCGCAAGCCGCGCTAATGCTGAGATAGTACCGCGCAAAGCGCGCAAAGCTCTTTGCCCAGGGTTAAGACCAGCTTTTTCTGGGCTGTAAATTGTACCGCGCTATGGGTCACGCTATGTCACGCTAAACACCTTAGCGTGGCACTAGTCGCTGAATATCTCATTGCACCTGTATTCATGTTCACTTTGTCCCTTGCATATAATTATAGTTTGCCTGGCGCTGATGCTGTTTGCCTGCACTAATCAGCCTTTTGAATATAGCAGACCCGCGCTAATCCCATGCTAAACCTGTGCAAACATTTTTTGCCTGGCACAAAGCTTTTAATATCTGGCCCATAATGTCAAAGAGCAGTCTCAAGAGCAGTATTTATACTGCAGATGATGCACATATTACATATTAGTTTCTGTACTTTTTCAGTGCTCCAGATATCTGCTGACCCGGCTCTCCTACATTTTCAAAACATGTTGTATTAAGCTGAATCCCACAAATTAACAGCAGCCTCAGTGATGACTTTGACATTTGCTATGTTCCTATTTAGCTTATGACTTGGGTGATTTTTTGGAAGGCACGCAGATATAATTACCATAAAGGCAGCTATAATTCTGACTGAATTATGAATGGAAAATGGGGGGTGGGGGCTGTAACCATCAACAACAAAATAATGCATTTATTCATTATGCTGCTAACTAATACCATAGCATCTATCATACGTTTTGTATAGAGATATGATGTTTATTATAAATAAATCTCTAAATCACGGGTCTCCTATATGTGTGTGTATATTACTGCACCATTTTACAGATATGAGTATATATGACTCATTGAAAAGTAGTCACAGAAGTAACTTAGTTAAATTTTATTCTAGTTTTGGCATGTCATTTTTATTGTACAATATAATGTCAATAATCCTGAGACAAAATGTTAGAGATTTGAGGGGAAGCAAGGGTACATTTACATAAATACATTAGAATCCAGTGCTTCTAATTCATTTTACACATCTGCATTTTCTTCAGAAAAGTACTTACTGACTGAAATAGACAAGAAAGATGCTGTCAAGTCTGCGACCTGATACACCCTGGCTCTTAGATCTACAGAGCTTCCAAAAATGTAGTCTTACAGGAAAGTGTTAATAAATGCTTGCACAGACAAACTTGGGGCTTCAGTTCCAAGTCGTAATTTTCAAGGAAACTTAGGAGAATTACTCCAGAGCTACATGAGCATATCAAATGAATCTTGCTTCAGCATATTACAGTATTTGTAGAGGTAGTGCTGTAGTAGTTGTAGGTAGCAGTGGTTTGTTTCAATGGTGGGAATAGTTTTACAAACAAAAAAGCACTGGGAAGTGCGCTGCCCGTCCTCCTGTACAAAGACTAGGTACAGCACCGGCGACCAGCTCTGCCCTTCTCTCACCACCACGACCAGCCACCGACTGTGGTATGCATGAATAGCACCCATGCATACTGCAGTCAGCAGCTGGCCATGGTGGTGAGAGGAGGACTGAGCCGGTTGCCGGCACTGTACCTAGTCTTTGTACAGGAGGATGGGCAGCTCATTCGGTGGAGGGACCACTAAACCACCAGGTATTGCTGTCCTTTCGGGATATCAGGGTCAGATTCTGCTTGGGGGTGGGGACCACTAGAAAACCAGGAACATAATTAATTACCATGGCTACGAGGTCAGGGATCATGCTAGGGGGTGGGTGGACCACTAGAACACCAGGGAACATAATTACTTACCATGGCTATTGGGGTGAATTGTGCTTGGGGGTGGGGGACCATTAGAACACCAGGTAACATAATTAATTACTTGGCTAAGGGGGTCGGGGATCATGCTGGGGGGGACCACTAGCACACTAGTGATTACTGTGCTTATTGGGGCTACTGGGGCTCAGGGATCATGCTGGGGGGCACTGCTGCATTACCGCCAGCTTTTTGTCAGTGGTATTTAGCGCCATGCAACAGGTCACACTAATTCCTGCAGCATGGTGCTATACTTTTAAATATGCCATGCAGCTAGCATTCATGGCCAATCCCCTAACTCCCGCCCCAGCATACATTTACTTTCAATGTCGGCGCTATCACATAGCTCCGATGCTATTAGGTCTTCTGAATATTGCAGTCTGGTGCAAATCCAGCGCGATTCCAGTGGTACAGCTTTGTGCCAGGTGTAATGCTTTGAATATCTGGCCCTTAGACTTTTATTTCATTCCTTTTTCATCTGACAAATTCCTTTTTTTGCCATCCTTTTTCATCATGGTGAAAAAGGAATTTGTCTGGCAATAAAGGATTGAAAAAAAAAATGAAGTCCCTAATTCTTTTTCACCAAATGAATTCCTTTTTCTCCATGACAAAAAAATGCCTAGGAAAAAAGGAATTTAGCGAGTGGTGAAAAAGGATTTAAAATTAATAAAAAAAAAAACTTTGGAGACCACATACAAGCAAAATCAACACACAGAGCAGCTCATCAGCTCCCGATGAGCAGGACATATGCTTCTGTGTCTGCAAAATACATTCCTGGGCACAAATAAAAGAGTTTATTGTTGGAAAAACTAAAAAAACAAGATGTCGGCTCACAAAAAAGGAATTGGGTCTGGCGATAAAGAATCCTTTTTTGTCAAACCAAATTCCTTTTTGTTCCATTCCTCTATCCAAAAGACTGAACTGAGCATGCTCATAAGCTGACATTTTTAAATGTAATAACTTTGGAACAAATTAATATCTTTTCACCATACCAACACAGGCTTGTCATTCAGGGCAAGCCCTTTCTGCCTTGAAAATTGCAGACCAAAATTCCAAACCATGACTGCAGCACAATGTCAAAAACAGCACCAAAAATGTCAAATTTCATACATTTTTCACTATGCGTGGCTTGAAAACTGCCCAACCGACCAAAACGAAACTTTGCATATCAGGAGATCTACCCACAGAACCATACATGTAAATTTTTTTGCAAATCCATTGAACAGTTGTAAAGTTATTAAAGTGTAAAATTTGAGGTTTAACATAGAAACTCCTGCTCAAGCCTAACTATAGTGGTACTACTACAGCACTACATATATATATATATATATATATATATATATATATATATATATATACAGTATGTATATATATATATATACACACACTCTCACACACACACACACACACATACACACACACACTTAGCGACTGCATCCATCTCCCATCACTCCTGTAGCAGATTTTTTGTTTGTGGGGTCTATTAAACAGGCATTATTTTTTTTGTGTGTCACAGCATGAGGCAGCATACAGAGATCAATTCATTATGGTGGCTGGGAGTGTAAGCATAGCAGCAGCTGAAGGCTACGGACAGTGCAAGTCCTGCTAGAGGAAAGAGTGAACCAGGTACCAGTGCTTCTTTAAAGTGGAAGAACAAGGTAATTTAGGCTTAGGAGCAGGATTAGGGCTGCACAACAAAAGGGTTTAGGAATAGAAGTGTTTTGTACTGACCATGGGGGGAAGGTGCTCTGTGACAAGTGAAAGTAGTGCGGTGGTGGGGGGGGGGCTAGTGACGAAGTCACTATGTAGATAAATAGAATGTGAAGTCACTGTGTAGATAAATACATTTATCTACATAATGACTCAGATAAACGGATTTATCACACTCCATTTACACAGATGCCTGTTGCATAAATCATTTTGTTTTGTGATATTTATTTTCACTTAGAACATCATTTATTTCACATAGAACATAATTTATTTAACTTAGAACATATTATTTCTACTTAGAATCTGGAAACAGAACACAGAAAACAATGGGCCAGATAGAGAACATACATTGGAAAGCAAGATAGTTTTAGGCCAAAACCCCAGTAAAAACATTAAACATGGTGTGGTATATATCAAATACATAATCGGCTGCAGTAGAATACACATTTATCTTCACACATGAGTGGTAAGACCTTTATAACTAACTCATGGCTTTGCCACTAGTGAGTTATGGGTCTTACCACTCATTAGTGGAGGTAAACATGTTATTCCACTGCAGTCCATTATGTCTTCCATATATACGTACATATATATATGTATAGATATATACACACCATGGAGAGTAGAAATCTATCTCCAGAATTATGCATACTGAATTGCTGATGTTCATTTATCTGCAGTAAGTGTTGAACAATTAAGATTTATTGTTTGTATCATCTTAATTTTCATTTGTTTTAAAGCATGGTTTTATTTTTAGAAATGTATGTAAATGTTAATATAATGTCACTAGTAATTATAGTTTGTTTTTATTAAAGGGACACTGTAAGTCTGTTTTTCATCATATTATTTCTAGTTGAAACCCTACATTTTATGATTGTGTACCCTCTCTAAAAGTCACTGATGTTGCTATTTGCTTTGTCTGTCTCATTGTTTAGTAGAACTGAAATGCATGGCAGTGTATATTTATAAACAACCTTGTTGTTGTTTACAATCCTGGTTCTGCTCTTACTGAATTCTTCTTGAGCATTAGAAACGCACCCAAACAGTTCAGTCACTCATAAGGAAGTAGCCACGTAAACTCCCACAGCAACATGAGGGGCTAGACTGTTTTGTGGGTGTTCCCAAGTCCAGGAAAGATGTATTTGGGGCTGATAAAGGAATGTAAACAAACCTGTTTTGGTGTGATAACACCAGTATGTTAGGGAGTCTGTTTTTTACTTTTGTAAAGAAAATATGAGTTAAAATCAAACTACCAGCGACATCAACAATCTTTACACAAAATGTTGGCAATCACAAAATATGTTTTTTTAAACTATGGACACTTTGAGACCTAAGTGGTTGACAGTGTCCCTTTAAATACATCATATATTCTACACAGAAAACTGTCTTAGACAGCTTCAATTACTTGATACCTAGAGTTGTATTTTCAAGGAGGTATCCCCGGCCCGATTTTTCTTATGTTTCTGTATGTTAACATCATGGTTAATTTTAATACAAAAAAAGGCAGCACTCAATTCCTCTTGATATATGCCCCCCCTCCCCCAAGGTCAACATGCAATGCCTCTGCATCATGCTCTAAACCCCACTAGCCCAGGGCAGGGGAGTATGGATAGGCTCAGTTCACAAACCCAGATCATCAACTTGTCAGTGTTGTGCACCGCCAGCCTGCACCACTATGAGAGTGTTTTTTTTAAGCTTGGTTGGTGAGCTGGGATACTGATGTAAGCTCTTGTCAGTTCTCCATGCTGCTGTTGCTAGTTGTGTGCCACTGAGTGTTGTGGGGATGGGAGCTCAGCTTCTGTGTGCCCTTGAATTTATGTATGGCCTGGTTGCTGTTGTCGCCTTACCTGCCACTACATGATGCTGGGGGGCACAACCAAGCCAGACTGCACATTCAGAGGCACACAGAAGGTAAGGTGCCAGGTATTGTACAGTGCCAGTAGGCATACTGGGGTTGCTGCTGTATCCATGTGTTTAGGAGATGTATGATTTTCTATTAAAAACATTCCATTAATCTCTTGTGGATTTTTTAAGTGGAAGCACTGTATTTCAAAGAAGCCAATTTATGTATTTAAATGTTAGCTAGGACCAAACTGAGGGAGTCCACCTTGGCATCTGGTGGATCAACTTAATTCATGTCTGAGTTTTGACAAGCTAAGTGACCCAGATATTTGTAACTTGGGCATGTGGGGTAGGGGTGTTGAAGGAAGGGGACTGCAGTGCTGCCACTACTGCACTCACCACTGTGGGATGGGGCTGCACTGTTTCTACTGTCATCACACCTGAGGGGTTGGGGCCATAGTGCTGCTTCCATCAGCCCTGAAAGATAAGGGTCGTGATGTTGCTGTTGCTGTCATACTTAAGGGATGGTAGCCATAGTGCTGCTGTTGTCACCCCTGTGAAATGTGGGCTGTAGTACTGTGGTCATGCCTGAGAAATAGGAGCCATACTGCTGCCATCACTCCTGAGAGATGAGGGCCATAGTGCTGTAGCTGCTGCCATCACACCTGAGGAATGGGGGGGGGCACTGTGTTGCTGCTGCTGTCACACCTGAAGGTTGAGGGCCATAGTGCTGCTGCTGCTTCCATTACAGCTAAGTGACAGGTGTCATAGTGCTGCTGCCATCACACCTGAGGGAAGGGGGACTATAGTACCACTGTTACCATCATACCTGAGAGTTGGGGCCGTAGCGCTGCTGCTTACACACTTAAAGAGCTGGTGACACTTTCAGGTGAACATTAGCAAAATATAATATTTAGACACAGTCCAGGTTGTAGTTCCCATTTGTTTTGTATTTTTCCTACTCATTATTTATTACTGAGGTCATCTGTATGAAAACAGGATTTCTGCCCCTAAAGGGTTTATCTATTCCTGTTGCTTTCTCCCCTACCTGAAGTCATAGACCACTGCTTGTGACATCACAGTCACTCCCATAGCAACAGACTGTGATGTCACAACAGACGATTATGACTTGGAGTAGGAAGTAAGTTATAGAGGCAGGCGAACTCAAAATAAACTCTAAGGGACTACAATCATATACAGTATTCATACACATTTCCATAGTAATAAATTATGTGGAGGAGAAATATATAACATAAATGGAATGCAAGCAGAATTGTACCTAATTATTATATTTTTTTAAAGTTTTCTTTGAGGCATCATTAGCTCCTTAAGGGATGGGGGCCATAGTGCTGCTGCCTCTGTTGCTGCAGTCACCCCTGAAGGATGGGGATGATAATGTTGCTGCTGCTGCTGTCATCCCTGAGGGATTGTTGTGTAATGCTACTGCTTTTACACCTGAAGGGTGCAGCAGGCCATAATGTTGCTGCCATTTCGCCTTAGTGATAAGATTCATAGCGCTGCTGCAGTCAGTCTTTAGGGATGAGGGCCATAGTGCTACTCCTACTGCTATCACTGTTATCTCTCAGTGATTGGGTCGTAGTGCGTCTTTTACCCCTAAGGGATGGGGGCCATAGTGTTTATGCTGTCACACCTGAGGGATGATTGACTCGAGATGCCAAATATGAGGTCAGCTATACACACACACACACACACACACACACACACACACACACACACAACACTGGGCTCCAAGATCTGTACACTCAGATCACTTGAGTGGATAAGCATTAATAGTAGTGGGAGAAATATTTATACATATAAGACAAAAAAAAACAAGCATTTGTCAATGCTGAATGTTGTCTTGCTGCCATTGGCAGTGCAGGAGTTAGAGAGATGCAGGATAGGAGTGCCAGTCAAGTATTGAACTGATGCCAACCCACCTCCACCCTATAGAGAGTGAGAGGCATTAGGGTGTCCCTGTGGGTGTTTGGTAGTGCAGTGCAGGAAAACATGCTGGGCAGGATGTGAAAAATGACAGCTGCACAGTTCATAAGGAGGTGTAATTAAATGGCAGTGCTGAAAATGTGACATACAAATATACGAAAGTTGCGGACTTGCAAGGGTGCGTGGCAGATATGCAAGGCATGCTTGCAGCACTGGCAGTTTGTGGGCGTCTGGCACCAAATTTTCAATATAGGCATTTTAGCACCTCTGCTCATGTACAGCGTCACTGTCATTTCCTCAAAGTGTCCCAAGAAGTGATTTCACAGCGACCACGCTTATTCTGCCACCGAAGCGCGGAACACATTTTGGGCAGGATATGTGAAGTGACAGCTGTACTGTTCATCAGGAGGTGTGTAAAATGGCAATGGTGAAATCCAGAGGAAAATATCACAAAATGCATCGACGGTGACGAGCATGCGGCAATCTGCCAATGCACCGAATACAGCCAGCTCTATGGAGTATCAGCTCCAAATTTCAACATAGGCATTCTAGGAGCTCTTCTCAGAACTGTGTTACTGTCATTTTCATAATCTGGCCCAAACACTGATTTCCTGACAGCGATCATGCACCAGCGCCGGAAGCGCGGAAACACATTTTGGGCAGGATGTGGAAATGACAGCTATACTGTTCATAAGGAGGTGCAGAAAAATGCCAATGCTGAAAATACCACATTAAAATATTGCGAATGCGCGAAGTTACGAGCCTACGTAGCAACCGCGCAACGCGTGCTCTAAAACAGGCATTTCTTGGAATTTTTCCACCAAATTTGGAACATAGGCTTTTTGAGAAGCCACCTCCTGAACACTGGCACTGTCATTTTGTTAATGGGTCCCAAAAGGGGATTTCACGCAGTGACTGCGCAATCACCTTCCGAGGCTGATTAACACCATGACAGTGACAGAATTCATGAGGAGGGCCCCCAAAAACCCCATGTTGAAAATTTGGTGCCAAAATTCCAAAAAATTCCTGAGATATGCAACAAAGTTGAAAAAACCCTACTCATTGCATTATACAGCTTACCGGCATTTCCTCAGTTCGCGGTTGGCTTTGAAGAGTGCAGACGTGTTCCCTGGTCCACTGAAGATCGCTGGCGCCAGAGTACGGAGGTAAGTATGGGGTGAGGGGGTGAAGGCGGCAGGGTGCGCAGTGGGTGGAGTGCGGGTGGGGGAGGGATCTAGACTATGAGGGATGGTTTCGTTTTCTAGGTAAAAAAGAAAAAGTCGCGGACAGTTTGCAATTGCAGAGCATTTTGGCTTGCTGGGTGGAGCTCTGGCATGCCACCTAAAGTGAGTTTTGAGGGGTCAGTAGCCGGCCGAGATTGGGCACCCTCGTGCGGCACTAACGCGAGGGTAATGCTGCGGGATTGGGCAGCCCCACCAGCAAACAAAGTCAGGCGTGGGCCGAGGATTGAGCACCCCTCAGCATTCAACAGTTGCGGGGGTGATGCCGATGGGGAGTGAGCTCCCCATCGGCATGCAATGCAAGCGGGGGCACGAGCCGAGGGGGATTGGGCACCCCTCGGCATTCCACATTTGTGGGGTTGTCGACGGGTGGGCTCCCCGGCCGACACACAAACACGTGGGGGTTGCCGACAGGGGATTGGGCACCCCCGATGTCGACAGAGGGAGGCTTCCACCGCGACGCCGGCTATGGCCATAATGGCGGCGCAGCACATCAAGCAAAGGACTGCTGCGTATGACGATCGCAGCGGACCTCTGCTTTGATGTGCTCGCCCCATTATGTATGCATGGTGTGGCAGTGGCATGCAGGCTGATTGGGGAATGAGTGACGCACCTACTGATGCATGCCCTGCATTCGCCCAACAGCAGTCGCGCCCCCAAGACCCGCACTGTCGCAAGATGTTTCTTGCGCAAGCCAACATAAAAATGAGTTACAGACTGAGCTTATCATAGAGTTTATATTTTTAACAACTACAAGGACTGATGCACAATAATAGACAGCAAAATTGTTGAAATGCATGCTAGCTGAGAACATTTTTTTAAAAGCTCACAAGACAAAACACCATTAACAGATTTTGGCTTTGTAGATGCCAGTGACAATACTGTTTTTTCCATTTGGCAAAACGGATTTTGCCCTTTTTCAATCAAGGTAAACCACTGTCCGTGGTTATTGGGGAAGACAGTCAACAGTCATACAGAATGCAAAAATAGTACAACTATGGTTGCCTGATTAGGCCAAAATAGTAAAAGTAAAACAAATAATACCAGCAAGATCCACAGGTGTAAGGACAATTTTATCATTAAAACAATTATTTGTATTTCTTAAATTACAAACCTCTATATTTAACTTTTTATTGTATTTAAAATAAATAAATTGCAAAAAAACATCATTAATGCTCTAGTTAGGATTAAAGCAACAAAAGTAGGGAAATGTGGCATTAGGGTTTCCAAACCTAACACCCCAACCCCACCATGCATACATGAACAGGCAACAAGGTTGTGCCTTGGGGTTATCATCACTAATGCTTATTTAATGCATTCTCCTATACTGTACCCATCATAGCTTATTTACTTATGGAATGGGGTGAGTATTAGGGCTGACAACCCAAAAGGACACCCCCAATGCCTGCTTTTGTTTGCAGGGTTGGGATGGGGTAGTAGGTTTGGAAACCTAATGCTACATTTCCCTACTTTTGTGGCTTTAACCCAAAGTAGAACATTAAAGGGACCCTGTCAACCTGTTTTTCATCATTTATTTATTATTTATTTGCTTTTGGTAACCGGGTGAGTACACTAGGCATGAGAATGCCTATTTTCAGGCACGACCCAGGACAGAACAGTTTGAAAAATACATAGGTGTGCATGTGACGCAGCACATGCGGTAATAGAGCACAAACAAAGTACACAAAGTTTACAGGTAATTCAGCTACAGTACAGTATGTACAGGTAAATGCAATTCAAAACACTTTGAGGAAAACAGGCAGTGCAAAGTGATAGCATACATAAAACAAAGCAATAAAAGTAATAAACAATAAAGCAATTTAAGTGCTAGGTTGTGGTTGGTGAAGCACAAGGAGAAGGAGGAAGAGTGGTGGGAAGCATAGAGGAAGGATTTGAAACAGGAGGAAGAAAGGGGTGTAGGATAGGTGGGAAGGAGGTGTCAGAGGAGTGGATTAGCTTGGAAAAGGACAGAGAAAGGATGGTCTAAGGTGAACTAAAGCAGGTGCAGGGGCTGGTAGCCCTCAGATGTTCACGGTGCAGTTTCTTGAAACTGGCATGGGAGGTTGCTTGATGAATTGCATGGGGTAGGGAGTTCCAGTATTTTGGAGCCATGTAAGAGAATGCACGTGCACCCATGTTTGTTCTGCATCTAGGGATGTGAAGAGGTGCTTTGTCTCTAGATCGCAGTCCATAGGAGAGAGGTTGTGAGTGCAGCAGGGAGGCAAGGGATAGGGGGAGGCCTGATCTGGTGATGCAGTCAATTAGAGTGCCAAAGGACTGGAGTCGGTGGGTAGAGGGACAGGGCCATTGAAGGTCAGCATAGAGCTGGCAATGGTGTTTGTAACGTGGGGATGCAGAGGCATAGTGGCAGATACTATTATAGGTGGTGTCCCATTTAGGAAGGGAGGATTTAGAGGCAGATTGGAAGGTAACTGAGCCATAGGCCAGTGCTGGGAGCAGGAAACCTTGCGCCACTGCTAGTCTGGCTGACGGGGTAAGGGCATAGCTAATTCTGTAGGCACTACCTAGCTTGGCATTCACAGACTTGCAGATTTTTGTTATGTGCAGGTCAAAGTCTAGAGATTCATCAAGTGTAACTCCCAGATATTTGAAGGATCTGGTGCTGTACAGAGGGGATCCATCTGCACACTGGATATTTAGGGCATGATGATTCATCTTAAGCCTGGCAGGTGAGCCAAAGAGCATGGAGTATGTCTTGGTAGTGTTGAGAATGAGTTTGTTCTGAGTTAGCCAGGATTGGATACTTGCGAAGTCTGAAGCAAGAGGGTGGGTTATTTCAGCGGCGTTTCTAGCACTGTGGTAAATGACTAGGTCATCAGCATAGAGCAGAGACGAGCAGTTTGGTGCTAGGAGTGGTAAGTCATTAATGAAAATTGAGAAAAGCATGGGGCCAAGTATGGAGCCTTGGGGCACTCCAACATGTATAGGGGAGAGATCTGATATGGCTGAGTTGAAAACTACAGCCTGTTTCCTATCAGATAAATAGCTTTTGAACCAGGTGACTATGTCAGAGGAGAAACCTAGGGAGCATAGTTTATCAAGAAGGGTATGGTTTACCAGGTCAAAAGCCTTGGTTAGATCAATGAAAATGGCACCTGTCAGAAGGCCTGAGTCCATAGAGGTATAGATGTCATTTGTGAGTTTCAGAAGGGCGGTGGAGGTGCTGTGGCCTTTGAGGAAACCATGCTGGGAGCAAGATAGAAGGTTGTACTTCTGAAGATATTCTATTGATTGGGTGGCCACTAGCTTTTCCAGAAATTTGCTAAGCATGGAGAGAATAGCTATGGGACGGTAGTTCTTGATTTCTTTGGGATCGCCTTTTTTGGGAATTGGGGTGACTTTAGCTATCTTCCAGATATCAGGAACTGAGCCATGACATAGGGAAAGATTGAAAATTTTGGTTAGGGGAGAGGCAATGAGAGGGGCAGTGGCTTTCAGGAGCCTAGGTTCCAGACCGTCAGACCCCAAGCAGGTATTATCAGGAGCAGAGAGCAGTAGTTTTGGCACTTCTGCCCTTGTGATACTCCGGAACCTAAAGAGAGGGTGCTTGATTAGAGGGTCATTAGGGGGTGAGGTGGTACATATTGTTGGGAAAGATGTCAGGTAGCTGGTCAGATCCAAGAAATGGTGATTGAAAGAGTTTACTATGGTCACTGGATTATTGCAGTGAATACCGTTTAAAAGCATGTCACTTGTATGGGTCCTAGCATTTGCACCAAGCAGTGATTTTATGGTTGACCAGAACTTTTTAGAGTTTCCTGCCACCTTTGTTAGAAGGTCTTTGCAGAAAGTGTTCTTGGCTAGGCAAATGTTTCTTTTACATGTGTTTCTCTGAGATCGATAGTGGTTATAGTCGTTTAGTAGCCCAACTGTTTTGAAGCATTGCCATAGTTTGTCCCTGGCCCTTAGTTGTGTAAGTAAGTCTTTTGTTAGCCACTTTGTCTGCGTTCCTCGAATCCGATGAGTGACACGGGGAGCATAGGTGTCTTGAAGGAGGCCAAAGTGAACCAGGAAGTAGCCAAGTGCCGCCTGGGCATTTGTAGAGGTGTAGATGGGGCTCTAGTCAATCAAGGAGAGATCATGAGTAAACTGAGTAAGGTTGAAGTGGGCCAAATTGCAGAAGGTAATTAGTTTAGGAGGTGGAGATGGTTTATTTGTAGCGTGCCAGATGCAGTAGATTGGGGAGTGATCACTTATGGCATCTGCTAGGGTGCCTGCACATAGTATGCTGTCAGGGCGATTTGTAAGGACCCAGTCAATAACAGTGCTTGTCCTAGGGGGAGTCATGACCCTAGTTGGGTCTGTGATAAGCTGATGAAGGTTATTACCTTGTATCATAGTATGTGAGGACTGGTTGGATTTGCTGGTCCAGTTTAGGTTGAAATCCCCCAATATAAGGACTTCATTTTGGCCTATAGTGCTGTTTACTTGGGAGAGGAGTCTGTTGAGACCCTTGCAACCACCAGCAGGAGGATTATAGGCACAGATGATGTGTAATTTCTTTGAGCCTAGTTGTAAGGTTGCATGGATTGCTTCGCATGTTTGTGGTGTTGGCAACACATTGCGGGATAGCAACAAATGAGGTTTATAGAAGATAGCTACGCCATCTCCATGCTTTGCTGATGGCCTATCCTGTCTAAGGATATTGTAGTTGGGTAGACTACAGAGGGTGTCGGTGGTGGAGGGTTTTAGCCAGGTTTCGGATAGGCAAAGTATATCAGGGTGATACTGAGCAACCCATGCCTCTAGTTCTGTTTTATTGTGGAGAAAGCTCCTAATATTCATGTGTACAATGCGGAGGCCCTTTGGGTCACTCCAGGCTGCATCATGGTGGGATAAATTATGTAGAGGCCCCGGGTTTAGCTCAATATCTCCAGCTGGTATTAAGGCTAAGAGTGCCAGATACCATAACTTACGATGGATTAAAATGGGGGAGGCAGTATGAGGTGCAACGTGGATTTACGTAGAGTGTAGGATAGGTGGTAGATGAAACTTATGGGGGATGAGAAGTGAGGAGGTGTAACGGAGCTAGCGTGCTGGCAGGCGCAAGGCACAGAATGACAGGTCATCAGGGTGGGTGAAATGATGGTTCATAGCTGGAGGGGAGTAAAATATAGGTAGCCAAATAAGGCAGGAAAAAGTAAAGACCAGTAGAAGTGTGATGCAGGGTTTTTTAGCCATATTTAAATTAATTAAGATGGTGATTTTAGAGTAGGGTATTGGGGAGAGGGTTAAAGGAGAGTACCAGAGTATGTGATGGTATGCAGTAAAATTAGGTTTATCAGCCAGAGAAACAGAAAAGTAGTTTCAAGCACCCTCTAGCCACCAAGTAAGATAACCTGCAAATGGTAAAGTAAGGAGACAGTTTATTTTCCACTAGGGCGTGCTATGGGCGTGGTAACAGTGTTTTTCCCATATATAGCTAGAGCTGGACAAGGGTGGTGTGGTGGGGGCGGGTGGGGAGCAGTCGTGAAGCGACTGAGGAAAGCAGCAACCATCCAGCAGCTGCAGGCTACTACTATTTCAGTTACTGTTTTCTAACTTAAAGTACGCTTTTATAGTTTCCCTCTCCCTCCTGAGCTGGCGCTTCACTCGCATGCAGTAAAGCTTGGGCAGGCTAAAATTAACTTTAACTTTGTCTGAGGAAACAGTTAAAATTCCGACTCAGAGTGCTGCTGTTTTGAAATTACGGTAAAATTAACTTTAACTTTGTCTGAGGAAACAGTTAAAATTCTGACTCAGAGCGCTGCTGTTTTGAAATTACGGCTGGGGATGCACTTTCGTTTAAACAGTCTGAAACTGTAAAGCAGCAGAAACTTATTGTTTATCCATTTTGGGGGCACTTTAGGTTTCAGCACTTGCAAGTACGCTGGTGGTACAGTTATTTTATAAGTTTTCAGTTTCCCACACTAGGAAGCTTGCAGAAACAGTTCCCTGAACCCTTTACAGCACTAGCTTTGGGCTCCGGCGATAGGGTAGTCTTTGCGAATCTTCAAGACGGGCAGACAAATACAAGCAAAAAAGGCACCAACATTTGAACAAAACATGGCCAGCTGTGAGGCGCTGCTCAAGTCTCGAGTAGGAATAATTACCTTAAATGGCTGGGTGCCTTGGAATCGTCGTAGGGGGGGCTCCAGGGCAGAGGAGCCCTCCCAAGTCGTCTGCTAAGGAGAAAGAAAGAAAGAAAGGGTGAGCAGCTTGTTAAATAGGGGAAAAGAGGGGAGGGAAACAAGGATAGGTAATATGAGTAGCTTTTGGTGGGGGTGGACAGAGCAGAGTTGGTAGAAAGACAGAAATGTTACAGAGAAAAAAAAATGGCTTTAACTCTTCCTCACAACTCACAGTGTGGTTATACTAGTACATGCACAACTCACACTACAAATAATTTGTGCTCTTAGTAAGCAATCTGTATATCACTTTTAAGCATGACAGGAGCAGTGTATCATCAGGTTCAAACATTACAGCACGACTTAGCCAGAGAAAATGTACAGTCAGCTTATATGAAGTGTGTGATTCTGCTAAAAGAGCGAATTTTAGCTGGCAATTATATTTCAGCAGCTGCTAAAAAGAATAATGTTTTAATATTCTCAGGAGGTCCCTCTTGGGTTTACCAATCAGGCAGCAACCATCCAGCAGCTGCAGGCTACTGCTATTTCAGTTACTGTTTTCTAACTTAAAGTATGCTTTTATAGTTTCCCTCTCCCTCCTGAGCTGGCACTTCACTCACATGCAGTAAAGCTTGGGCAGGCTAAAATTAACTTTAACTTTCTCTGAGGAAACAGTTAAAATTCTGACTCAGAGTGCTGCTGTTTTGAAATTATGGCTGGAGATGCACTTTCGTTTAAACAGTCTGAAACTGTAAAGCAGCAGAAACATCGTTTATCCGTTTTGGGTGTGCTTTAGGTTTCAGCACTTGCAAGTATGCTGGTGGTACAGTTATTTTACAAGTTTTCAGTTTCCCACACTAGGAAGCTTGCAGAAACAGTTCTCTGAACCATTTACAGCACTTGCTTTGGGCTCCGGCGATAGGGTAGTCTTTGCGAATCTTCAAGACGGGCAGATAAATACAAGCCAAAAAGGCGCCAACATTTGAACAAAAGATGGCCAGTTGTGAGGCACTGCTTGAGTCTTGAGTAGGAATAATTACCTTAAATGGCCGGGTGCCTTTGGAATCATCATGGGGGGGGGGCTCCAGGGCAGAGGAGCCCTCCTGAGTCGTCTGCTTAAACAGTCGGGTGCCTTGGAATCGTTGTGGGGGAGGGAGCTCCAGGGCAGAGGAGCCCTCCCGAGTCGTCTGCTTAAGCTACCGGGCGCCTTGGAATCGTCATGGGGGGAGGAGCTCCAGGGCAGAGGAGCCCTCCCGAGTCATCTTAAACAGCCAGGTGCCTTAGAATCATCGTGGGGGGAGAGCTCCAGGGCAGAGGAGCCTTCCCGAGTCATCTGCTTAAACAGCCGGGCATCTTGGAATCGTCGTGGGGGGGGAGGAGCTCCAGGGCAGAGGAGCCCTCCCGCGAGTCATCTGCTAAGGAGGATTCATGTTCATATTCATATTATTTCTAGTTGAAATTCCACCTTTAATGATTGCTTGCCCTCTTTAAAATTCACTGATGTTGCCGTTTGTTTTGTCTGTCTCTTTGTTTAGTAGAACTGAAATGCATGGCAACGTATATTTATAAACAACCTTGTTTTGTTTACAATCCTGGATCAGTTCTTACTACATGCTTTCTGAGCATTAGAAACATACCCAAACAATGCAGTCGCTCATAAGGCAGTAGCCTCCTAAACTCCCACTGCATTCTGAGGGGCTAGACTGTGTTGTGGGTGTTCCCAAGTCCAGGAAAGATGCATTTGGAGCTGATCAAGGAAGGTAAACAAACCTGTCTTGGTGTGATAACACCAGTATGTTGGTCAGTCTGTTTTTCAGTTTTTTTAAGAAAATAAGAGTCAGAATCAAACTACCAGCTACATCAATAATCTTTACAGAATGTTGGCAATCATAAAATGTGTTTTTTAAACTAGGGACACTTTGAGCCCCAAAGGGGGATGACAGTGTCCCTTTAACAAAGTTGTTTGCAATTTATTTCCTTACTTTTTGTAATAGTATAATTATATCCTTATTTGCCTGTGGGAGCTCAATGCCCTCTGGGTCCTGCACTCCCATTCCTCCATAGATGCATATATGTATGTAGGTCATAGCGCTTCCATTTATAGGACAACAGTGACCAAACTGTCAGCATAGCCATATTATTACCCCACCTCATGTACCTGGTACAGAAAATTTCCGAATCTCCACCAAAACATTATTCTGCACAATTGCAATGCCATTCTATGCCAGATGTGCGAAAACACATTTTGACCAGGTTTCAAAAAATGCCAGCTGTGACATACATGAGGCAGTGTAATAAGAAGGCTATAATGAAAATCTGGGGTGAAAATATTTTAAATTTCCAAAGTTAAGAGCGTGCCTAGCAAAATTGCAATGAATTATCATAACTTTGACATTTTTATATATTTTGACCCCCAGTTTTCAGCATTGCCTTCTTATGACCCAACCTGATAAACAGGAGCAGAAAACATTTCCAAATTCCACCCAAAAGGTGAATTTGCCAAGTGATGGCAAAATCACCATTCAGGTGGTAGTTGCGTAATGGCAGTCCTGTTGTTCATGAGGTGGAATGTCCAAAAGGTCATGTTGAAAATTTGTGGTCAAAATGTTAATAAACGGCAAAATTATGCATAAAGGTGGAAATCCCCATTGAAATACTTTGAGCCACATTAATCTTTGTTTCTCATACTGTAGTCGGTGGTTCCAGCAGAAAGATCTGTCTTCGATCGGAGAGTGGATCCTTAACCTGGGACCTGTCCAGGTGATTGAGGGTGTGTGAGGGTGTACTGGGGATGTGGGGTGATGGGTGCTGAGTGGGAGATGGGGGGATGATCAGCAAGGGACTGTTTTCTTTTTTTACAGGTTTAAAAAAAGCTTCAAGGGACCATTTTCTTATTTTCAGCTTTTGCCGGCAATGGGAGGGTGGTGGGGTATGTGTGCCACTAGACACTAGGAAATACTGAAGATAACAGAGATGGTGATCAGTGGATGAGGGGTGCCACCAGATAACATGGAATATAGATAGGGATAACTGGGATGACAATCGGCAATTGGGGAGTGCCACTAGGCACCAGGGAACATAAACATTTGAGAAACATAAGCATTTGTGAAACTCTGGTCTAAACTCTGCCTGAGAGTTTTGCCCGAGACAAGTGTGATTATTCCCAGATATGTCCCAGTATCTCTTGGAGAGTCAATTAGCACACATATTATTTAAAAATCCAATCCAGTCCTTAGCAATGCTATTGGGGGTAACCAATGAGGTGGATGCAAGGGGAAGGGTGTCTTCCTAACTGTGACTCCTTCCGGTGCAATCCCTCATGGCGATGGTGGGGGGAGTGACCGGATGAGGGGGTGGGTGAACTGGGCGACAGGATGTCACTATGTGTACATGCACAGGGGGGAGCGAGCACGGCGAGTGTGGGCTGGGAGGGGGTGGAGGGACTGTAGGGGGTGGCGTTGCGGTGGATGGCCAAGTTGCATCGTGGCATCGACAGTTGGCTAGTGGTTGGGATGGGTGAGGTACCAGGTTCGGCTCCGGGCATGGTGCATTTTTATCGTGCCTGGCCCGAACCTTTATTTTCTTTAATGCTTTCACCCCGACATGCACCCCTGGAGTTGAGAATCCTTAAGTAGGGGTCTGCAGGGGGCGATGCACTCCACAAGGGAGGGGAGTGCAGCCCCCCTCACAGAAAGCATTACAAAAATCTCCTGGTGCCATTGTCCTGTGCGCCGGGGTAGTCAGAATGCTGAAAAGGTTTTTGGCACTCTTTCAGATAACGGTGATCACCTTTAGGTGTTCGCCATTATCACATAGACCCCTATTAGGGAAACTAAGAATTCTGTAGTTATGTAGATACAGTATCTGACTGAGAACAAATCTGGTACAACCTGTGTGAATGAATGTGCTGTTGGCAGAAATTAAGGTGAGGGATCTCACTTCAGCTTGTTCCATTGTATGCATGTTCATACCTTCAAACTCTATCTATTTACAGGGTATCTCCCTGATTTTGCCATTTATTTGACATTCATCCAGCTTTTCCTCACACCAGTCCATGTCCCTAGAACCATTTAAATAACTTTAGGAATGCATTTATATCACCTCAGATTCATGTAGGCATATACATTCGGGCCCTGAGAAAATATCCCTGATTTTAGTGCTCAGAATCAGGAGGTTTCCTTCATTTGAGTGCTGGCTTGGAAGATCTGCATTTTGTTCTGACTATTCATGGATAATGCCATCACCATCTGGTATGCAAAATTTGTATTTTAGAAATAAAATGAGGCAATTCTGCCCTGACTCATTTTGAAGAAATGGGCATTATGCTGGCAGTTTATTTCTACCTTAACAGGTGCTCCCCATCATGAAGGAATGGTATCGGTCTGGGTGCAGGACAACAATAACATAGTCTGCAGCAGAGTAACGGAGCTAAGACAATGTTCAGTGGCTTGCTTGAAAATATGAACAAATGCAGACATACGCGCTAACACTCACTTTAATTTTCAACTACCCAAATGTCAGATATTGGCAAAAAATAGGAATAACTGACAAGTCGTTAGTCACGTAATCAAAATATTTGGTTGGAGTATTCAGGAAAGTGCAGAAATTGGAGTTTTGTAAACATAGTGCTAAATAACATCTGCTTTACATACTCAGTGTATCACGTGGGATGGTGACACTCACTTCACCCTCTCCATGCGAGACAGTGGTGGTGTCCAATAGTAAATTAAGGGCAGTCAAGTAAATGTGAGACAAATAGACTGCATTCATACATCATGCATACCTACAGTATGCCTACATATACTCTACTTAAACACACACACACACACACACACACTCTGTAAAGGCATGTAGTCATACCTCTTTAATAAGAACTCGGAGAGGTAAGGGAGTCTCAGTGTACACTACAGTAGTTCTGTGGTTGTCAGCAACATTATATGCAACAGCAAATTACTCTAGCCAATATTACTTGAATGAAGTGAAAAGTGCTCTCAAAGGAGTGTCAAAAACAAAAAATAACAGAAGCCGTTTCTTCAAACATTAGTAAAGATTATACCAGAATCACAGCAACACTGGAATATCAGAAACACATCACCAAAATAATGTTACCCCCCCCCAACCTCCATCACCTCCGCACACATTTTGTAGTGCAATATCAGTAGGGTAAAGTAAAACTGTTGGTTTTTCTCAGAGGGACAGACTGAAACTGTTGCTACTGAAAGGTGGTTAGGGAGTATGAGAAGAGTTTGTCATGCTCTGTGCAGTCCTGAACTGCTGACAAGCTCCTAAATATCCCCATAACAAGAGAGAATCTAACAAATCCCTTACCTGATCTCTCAAGGGCTGGATGATGTTGTCATAGCTGCTGCAGTCTTGGCTCACCACTGTTTTGCAGAAACTGAAATTCTTCAGCTTAGCTTCCAGCTCTCTGTTGATTTCTTCCAGCTCCTTTACCCTCTTCCAATAATTAGCCAGATGGTCATTCAGATTCTGCACGGTCTCCTGGTCATTGCTTATGATGGCTCCACCACCACCACCTACTGTAAATCCACCGGCTCCTCCAAATGCTGCTCCTCCACCAAAGCTGAACGCTGAGCCCCAACCCAAGCCAAAACCTCCAGCGAAGCCTGAGCAAGTGCCTCCACCATAACCTCCCCCAACACTTCCGTAGGATACCTGGGCTGAACATCTGCCAAGCCTCAAGCTGCCACTCTCAGCCCATGCACTCAGAACCCTCCCCCCTGATACCCTGCTGGGACCCCCAGTATAGCTTGAGAAGTCATAGGTAACAAGACAGACCCAGATTGTGATTTAAACCTTTTGGTATATAGTATCCAACTGATAAACCCAAAAACCTCTCTGAAGTAGAAGTTTCTGTAAATCCCTGCCTCTCTTTGGGATGGTTACATATTCAGTTCCTACAAATCTTATACTGGCTGCTGAACCATTGTTAGCCAAACAAAGCACAAATTGAAAGAACATACAAGTGAACATAAAACAGCCATCAGAGTTAAAAATGAAGCTTATAATATGGCCTAACATTATTTAGAAGCTAACCATGGTTCACCAGCCAGTGTAAGATTTGTAAGAACTGAACATGTGAAACTCCCAAAGAGAGGTGGTGAATTACAGCAACTTCTACTTCAGAGAGAAGATTTATTGGATCTATGAACTGGGTTAAATGACAAACTGAGTCTATCTTGTTACCTGCCATATTGCATCCATCTGTTATTTGATATGCAATTAGTTCTGAGTGTCTAGGAGCATGTTTCATATCAATGTTTGTATTTAATTTTGTCACATGTTACTGTGAGGACTTTTGGTTCAGAGTCTGGCAATCGGGGAGTATAGTGTATGCCACTGGTATTTTGGTCTACTAGTTTATAGCAGTCCTTACCACCTGCATCTGTGTTAGTTCTGGCACACCATCACCAGCCCATCAAGAGATTTAATTTACTGTATTAGTTTGTATTACTTTGAGTTGGTGGAGAACACACAGATTATGTGTCCCAAGAGCTCTCTTTATATTTAAATGTGCACTGTGCCTCATACTGCATTGAACATCGTGAAGCAGATTTCAATTAGGAACACATGACGTGTGTTCTTAGCAATTGCACAAATATCAAATAGTCATTCAAAGTGCTATGACCTCTGTGGTCATGAGGGTTCATTCTTACATAAGGTTGTAGAGTGGTTCTGGTGGTTCACTACACAATTGAGTGACCCTCCTGCACACTTATATGATATTAGGACTTATGCTTAGGTTTGCAGGTGATGCAGGAATAAAATTTGGTCTAATTGGAATAAGAAAGCACAAAGTGTGCCTGGAACCTTTAAATTCTAAATTAATAGTTGACAGGGTCACCACAGGAGTACTGGACATGCTAAAGTTTGTATTCCTATCCAGTGCACAGCCTTGTTTTTCTAACAGACAAGTGGTGACAAGACTGACAGATACATGCACTTTGGTGCCTTCTCCCAATGCAGACCAAAATTATTTAGTTGAATTAGTTTGAGTGGAGTTTGATTTCCATGCCTCTCATACTGAGAGTGATTACTTTTAAATCAAGTAAACAACCTATTAAAATTTTTCAAATTCAAGAAATACTAAGCCAGCTTTAATCAAGTTGCTCCAGGTGTGCAACTACCTGCTTGCTGTCTTTTCTGCCCCCATGTTGGAACCCCTAAGTTAGCAATCCACAAGAGCAAGAACTGCCAAAAAACTGATCCATATGTTTTAGCATCTCATTCAAAAACTAAAACTGCCAAACAAAAGAACAAATATGACATCGGGATGTCCAATCTCCATGTCAGCATGTACCCCCCCTCCCCCCATTAATGTGACACACTGGGAGCCCACCCCAGTGTGCCAAAATAATTTTTTATTTATGTTTCTGACACCGGGCTAACAACTCCCTGCATCAGATGACCCCCAACCCACCATAGTATTTCAAGTACTGACATCGGGGTGCCTAATCCCAATGTCGGCATGCCCCCCACACACACACATACACTATTGTGGCACACTGGGAGCCCACCTCAGTGTGTCTAAATATTTTTGGTAACCTGTACAATAAAGAAAACCATCTCTGAAGTCTTTTTTTTAACCCTGTAAAAAAGAAAATGGTCCTCGTCATCTAAGTCATTACTCCCTCCCCCACCCCACCCTCCCTCTACAGACCTTCCTCCCCAGACCCCCCTTACCCCATACTTATCTCTGGAGGTTGGGAGCAGTGATCTTCTATGGACCAGGATAGGTCTGCACTCTTCAAAGCCGATCGGCAAACTGAGAAAAATGATGGTAAGCTGTATAATGGGAGTCAATGAGGGGAGTTTCAACTTAGGTTGATATCTCAGCCATTTTTAGAATTTTGGTCCCAAATGTTCAACATGGGGTTCTTGGGACCCCTCCTCATGAACACTGTCAATGTCAATTGGTTACTCGGTCCTGAAAGGTGATTTTGCGGTTGCTGTGCAGAATCACCTTTTGGGACTAATTAACAAAATGACAGTGCCACTGTTCATGAAGTGGGGTCCCAAAAAAAAAAACATGTTGCAAATTTGATGCACAAATTACAAAAAGTGACTGCGTTATGAGCATGCATTGCACAGTTCCTATGAATGCTCATAACCTTGCCAATTTTTGATATTTTCACTCCAGATTTTCAACATTGCCATTTTTCACATCTTCTTATGAACAGTACAGCTGTCATTTTTCACATCCTGCCTGAAATGTGTTTTCGCACCTGTAGCATAGAATGGCACAGTCACTGTGGGAAATCAACTTTCGGGACAGATTAACAAAATCACAGTGCACTGATCAGGAGGGGAGATCCCAAAACACCCATGTTGAAAATTTGGTGAAAAAATTCCAAAAAATGATTGCGTTACAGTCATGGATTGTACAGTTTCTATGCAAGCTCCTAACTTTACCAATTTTTCATATTTTCACTCCAGATTTTCAACATTGACATTTTTGTCACACCTCCTCATGAACAGTATTGATGTCATTTTTTACATCCTGATGAAAATACATTCAGGGTGTGTACCTCAGGACTGGAGGATGGCTCATGTGGTGCCCCTCCACAAGAGTGGCCCCAAGGATGAACCTGGAAACTACAGACCAGTGATCCTCACATCCATTGTGGGTAAGCTAATGGAGACTATCCTGAAGGAGAGGCTGATGGCCCTCCCAGAGGCCAAAGGACTACAGGACAGCAGACAGCATGACTTCATACTTGGCAGATCCTGCCAAACCAACCTGGTGGAGTTCTATGACTGGGTAACTAGGCAACTTGACAGGGGCCATGCAGTGGATGTCTTGTATCTGGACTTCAGTAAGGCATTCAACTTGGTGCCATGTGGAAGGCTGGGAAGTAAGTTAAAGGGCACAGGGGTGGGTGCAAAGCTGGTGAGATGGGTAGGGAACTGTTTTCAGGGAAGGCAACAGAGGGTGGTGGTGGGTGAGGAGCTCTCACACCCAAGGGTAGTGACAAGCGGTCTTTCACAGGGCTCGGTGTTGGGGCCAGTGTTGTTTGGGATATTCATTGCAGACATATCATTGGACATCAAGAGCAAGATCAGTCTGTTTGCTGATGATACCAAGGTAGGAGCAGTGGTGGATGACCTAGGGGGATGGCAGGGGCTGTAGGATGATCTGGCAAAGCTTGAAACATAGTCAGACACCTGGCAGCTGGGGTTTAATACCAAAAAGTGCAAGGTGCTGCATTTTGAGATGAAGAACCCAAGGAGGAGTTACCAGCTGGGAGAGTGCAGCTAGCCCAGACAGAGGAGGAGAAGGATCTGGGGGTGCTCATTACAGGGTGAATGAACAACTCAGCACAATGTAGAAAGGCAGCTGCAAAGACCAACAAAATGCTGGGTTGTATTGCAAGAGGTATATCTTCGAGGAGGGAGGAGGTGATTCTGCCACTGTATAGGTCATTAGTTAGACTGCACCTGAAGTACTGCTTGCAGTACTGGTGCCCATATCTGAAGTGGTACATTAAGTTACTGGAGGAGGTGCAGCGCAGGGTGACAAAGATGATCAAGGGGCTGGGGGACTTATCATATGAGAGGAGGCTGAGGGAGTTGAACATGTACTCACTGGAAGACAGGAGGGACAGGGGGACATGATTGAAACCTTTAAGTACATGAAAGGAATAAACAAGACAGGTACAGAGGGGCTGTTCAAGTAAGGGAAGGGAGGAACACCAGGGGCCATTATATGAGACTGGAGAGAGCAAGGTTCAATAGGGAGACGAGGAGACACTTTTTTACAGAGAGGGTGGTGGCTAGGTGGAAAGCGTTACCTGCAGAAGTGGTATCCAGTAGAACAGTGGACTGCTTCAAAAGGGGATGGGACAGGACAAGGGAGCGGGTTAATGAAGGGGAAGAGTGGAAGGGAAGGGCAGCTGCAGAATAAGGGGTGCTAGCTACACATTCAAACAGATTTGGTAGACCTGTAGGCCTTTATCTGCTGGCAAATTTCGCATGTTTGTATGTTCATAAATATTTTTTCACACTTGTGGCACCGAATGGGATTGAGTAGTGAAATGATAGTGCCAGTGTTCATGAGGTGGGGTCCCAAAAAGCCCATGTTAAAACTTTTGAGTGAAAATGCCAACAAAAACCCGAGGGAATTAGGGTTCCCAACCATAACACCCCACCCTGTAGAGACTGACAGGTGTCAGGCCTGTGACTTGAGGTCGTTGGCTGTAATGCTCATGCAATTCCTCCCCCAACCCCAGCCTGCAGCCAGTGACAGGCATTGAGGTGTGCCTTGGGGTCTTTGGCCCTAATGTTCACCCCATTCTCCTCTACTGTACCCATCTCAGCTTATTTCCATATGGAATGGGGTGAGCATAAGACACCAAGGCATACCACAACATCTGTCAGTATCTGCAGGGCAGAGTGAGGTGAAATTGACTTGAGCGTTATGGCCAGTGACCCACAGGCACCCCCCAAATGCCTGTTGGTCTCTGCAGAGTAGGGGTGGGGTTGACGTTAGTTTAGTACTTCACTGCCATTCCTATTATGCATCTCTCTAACTCCTGCACTACCAGTGCCAATACCAGCAAGCAAACATTTTGCATTGACAAATGCTTGTTTTTGTTAATAAGGACATTTATATGAAAACAGGATTTTGTGTCAGTTGTTTTTAATCTGTTTTGGCTACTTATCTTAAAAATGACATACAGTAATTCACTGCTTTTGACATGGTAATCATTTCAACAGCAACCATCTGTGATATCATTAACTGAGGATTCTGATGCTACTTGAAGACAAGCAGCCAGAGCAGAGGAAGATCGAGTAACAAACATGATGCTTCATGAAAATGCTTCTCTAAAAAATGTATGAGATGAAGGTATTATTGTGGTGCTAGTTAGGGTTGAGAGGGCACTTCTGTGTTAAATACCTATATGTATCTACTTTGAATGTGTCTGTCTTTTGACATGAGGAACTGAAAATTGGAATGCACTCTCTCTGTGGTAGGATCTCAGAAGCCCGTAAATTTGGGGATTTGATTTGGTAACTTAAATGTTAGAAAGGGTCAGCTATGTGCTAAATATGAGAATTAAGACTTTAATTTTCTTCACCAATAACAAACAAACTCTGTCCAGACCAGATAGGGCTGCAGTTGAGGAATTTTGGGTAAAAATATTGTAAATTACCAAAGTTACAAGCGTGCATTTGCAGAATGTAACATAGGCTCATAAATGTGTTGGTATGTGTTAGTTTTGCACAGTTATTTTCAAAATAACTTTGTTATGACCCTGCCTCATGAAGATGGGCAGACAAAATGTTCAACTCCTGGCTTAAAGGTGTTTTTGTGCTGGAACTGCAAAATCAACTTTCAGAATGCAAAAATGCATTTTGGGCAAGAGTTGAAAAATGACAGCTGATAGCTCTCAGTTTGGAGGATCATGTGATGCAGTCCACCTAGAAGCAGCACTTGTCTGGAGCTCCAGCCTGCCGCCCTTTGCAAAGCCCCTTATACTAATTTCTGGAAAGGCTAAAAGCTGATTTCAGGTGCTATTCAATGCTACTGCTTTCCTGCCTCCAGAACTCGTTTCATTGGAGTTCTACATCGCAAAGCTTTTTAGCGGCGATGGATGCCAAGATGAGGCAGGCCGCGATCAGACATACTCCACCATCCACGCCAGAAAAGACTTCCAAAAAATCAAGAAGTCAAGGGGCAGGCAGTTCGACTAAAACAAATTATTCCAATCCTCCTGCAACCCCTCTGACCAAACAACGATTTCTTCAGGAGCTGTTACCTTTCTGGGAAACCTTGGAGGACATTGCTACAGAGATAAAATCTATCAAAGGATATCTCACCAGCCTTAAGACGAGGATGGGAGACTTGGAGGCCAGAGCCTCATCCCTGGAGAAGTGGAAAGACAAGATGACCCCGAGATTGTTCAGCTCCAGCAACAGGTTCACAAACTTCAGCTTAAAATGGAAGATTTGGAGGGGAGAAGCAGGAGAAATAATGTCCTGATCATCAGGCTACCCGAAGTGGAAGAAGTAGCCAACATCATTGTCTTCATTCAGAAGTTTCTACATAAGATCGTGGGGCCCTCTCCATTGAACCCCAACTACCACATAGAAAGAGCTCATCGATCCCTTAGACTTAAGCCTCAATCTGGATCTCCTCCCCGACCTATCATTATAAAATTTCTTAGTTTTGTGGAGAAGCAGCACATAATAACAAAAGCTAAGGACCTACAATCTATAACCTGGGGTTCCTCAAAATCAAGAATCACACAAGACCTCCCCTTCGAGGCTAGACAGAAGCGTTCAGCATTTCATCCAACTGTAAGCAAGTTGATAGTTGCTGGCATCCACTTCAAGAATATATATCCTGCTAGACTACAAGTGGCAATTGAAGGCACCTGGCACTCCTACGACTCTCCTGAACAGGCTGTTAAAGATCTTGCTTCCAGACTTCCTAATCTCTTCAAGGCAGGCTGACTTCACAAAGTCTAAATGGAGACTCAATAGTGTAAAAAGGGAATTTTTCCTAAAGTTGGCTTTTATAATTGTTGTTAGTTACCTGCTGGGTCTTTCCTCGCTGGAAGGATGGGGTAATGTAGGCCTTGTTGATGCGTGGTAGGCCCTCCTTCTCCTCGTAGGAGGCAGCACTTTGTTCTTGAGGCGGGGGGGGAGAACCTTATGGTTGGTTTTGTTTCCGGGCAGCAAACTCTGGTACAGACATGTTTTGGTCCCATCCCAATTAGTGTCCCCCTATTATTTCCGCGTTGTTTCGGGGCCCTGATCACTTGGTTTGTTGGAGATACATTATGTGGTTGCTAATTGGGGGGGGAGTTTTTTCTTCTTCCTTGGGGAAGTTGCTGCCTTAAAATCAAAGATTACTCCCTGGTTTGTCCTCGATACAGGCTTCGACTAGCCCCAATTCGAACCAGCAAGTTTTATTGGGGTAAGTCATCTATAACTTACTAGGGTAAAATATTTGGAACAGAGTGCTCGAGTCCAATTGGGGGATCAATCCTTCTCACAGGATAAGATAGGGCTAGGAGGTTTAAGTTGGGAGAATACTATGCAACATATGATCCAATTACGAGGGGGGGTTATCTTTTTCTTTTTCGACTCCTGGTTGGATTTAGTGCATTACTATCCAGGGTGTATTTAGTTGGAAGCTATACCTATTTTCGGTAGTTCTCATGGATGGCGATCAGACTGGGGGTAGTGGAGGGCGGGGGGAAGGCTCCAGATTGGGGCAAGCTCTGGGAAAACTGCACAGCGTGCTAATAATTGGGGGGTATGGTGTATTTCGGGGGAATCTGGTAATTCGGATGTATATCGGGTGTTTGTCTAAACACCCTTTCAAATTGAAATGAAGATTCCCCTCCCATGGTAGGATGCATAGTTTCTGGACAAAGGTTAATCGAAACATCGCCAGGAGGGTTTGAATCCCAAGGACTTTTGCATGGTTTTCCTGGCTATCGTTTATCTATACCTGGGGTCCTTATGTATATAGTTGTGTTAGTTTCTTGGGGGGAGTTTAGGAGGTGGTATCATGAGACTGAGACTTCTTCTGTGGCTATTGTCTATAGTTGTGGGGGACAGTTTGTTACAGATTACTATATTACTGTAACAACTTTTATTGGGTTGGAGCAGCAGGGGGAGTAACAGCCTTAATATCATTTTTCTACTTCAGATGTGGGGAGGGGAGGAGGGTGGGTATGGAGTGTGCTTTGTAAGTGGTTGCTGCAATTAGATAGCTGCATTTGTTCCCACTCTTTGGGTATACACAATGGCTAATAACCTGCTTAAAATTGCCACGTGGAATGTTAGAGGTGTTAGAGACATAACAAAGAGATATCAAGTGTTTAAAAATTGCACTCTATTAAATGTGGATATCATTTTTTTCCAAGAAACCCACCTCCTTGCCAATGAAGCTGTCTGGTTACGTAGACAAGGGTACTCCCAAATCTTTGCTGCTAGTGGGTCCTCTTCAAGTCGGGGGCATCCATTCTGATTAAAAGACATATTGGTGGGATATTCAAACTCTTTAAAGAGGTCTTTAACAGCAGGTAGCGCAAGTTAGTTGTGCACATGCGCAATTGTCGCGATATTTAAACATGGAGCAAGGCCACCAAGCAGCCAACATCTGAATATCGCACAAACTGCGCCATAGTGCAACCAGGAAGGGGAAGCTGAGCAGAAATGATGCGCCATAGCGCAACAAGGCTAGCCCAGCTGAGCAGTCCAGAGGTGCCATAGCGCAAGCAAAGAGACCCCCGCAGCATAGCAATAGAAGTGCACAACCAGGGAGGTAGGCAGGGGCACACCACCCATGCCACAGATGGGCACAGGGACACACTGCCGAACCAACAATGTACCCCCACACCCCAAGCACAGCATAACTGGGGAGGGATGGAGCATCCACTGGGCCATGGGGACAAGCAAACAAAGCACAACCGGCCATGTTGCAGCAGCACCTACTGTCAACCTGAGACTGGCACACAAAGGGGCGGAGCACCCCAGTGTCCAGCCGCCCCCCGTGCACAGCACTCCCCAGCACTGTGACCCCAAGACACCACCCATGTGCAGTGACCAGTACTGGGAATCCCAGGCCCCCAGAACACTGCAACCTTGAGAACCACAGAACCACACAAGCCAAACCCACCATGACCACCCAGCAGTGGGTGGCAACACACAACAATACTGACTGGAAGCCTCACCACACCAGAGACACCACACACACGCACACACAAACCCATGACCATACCACACCTGATGCCATGCACACCACTGCAACTGAGCACCTATAGCCAGCTGCAAATCAGAGACCACCACAGTATTCATATCAAAAATATATATGTAATAAGATGCATAACAAGAACAACAAACAGTAACATATGTACAAAGCAGGGGTGAGGGTATGGGTATGGTAGGGGTGGGTAAGGGCAGGGTGAACTAACTGGGAGAGGAAGGTGGGGATTGCCGGTCTGGCTACCTCCTGGCAGCCTGCCTCCTCCTTCTGCCTGGTGCTGTGCCCGTGGCCTCCTCAGTGCCGCATGCCATGCTGCTGTAGGTCAAGGAGGAGGATGGTATCGCGAGTCCATGGCCACTCGAGTCAGCTTCATACGCCCTGCTCCAACATCGCGGGGGATCCGGATACCTAGGACAAGGGATCAGAGTCAATGGCTGTGACTGTCCACATCCCTGAATGCCACCCATCATGCATGGCATACAGCCAAGTGCCCACTCCTGTGATGGACTGCACCCACCCATAGTGACCCGTGCACAAGACATGCCCAACCAGCCAGCAGCGACCATGTGTGCCACTGCACACACCACCATGTCCAGCACAGCACAACCAAGGCTGCCCAGTGGCGTGGCTACGTGGTGGTGGGATGCTAGTGCCACAGCCATGTGCCCAGTGCATACATGGACCAGCAGTGCGCACACACACACACACATATGCAGTGCCACTGGACAGTGATGACTGTCACATGTTGCGTGCATGGTAGTGTCATCCATGGAAGGTGTCCGTGCCCCCCCAGCATGCAATAGCATCCATGATGTAATGACACTCACCCTCAACAAGCCGCTGCAGCAGGTGCTGCTGCGGCTGCGGCTGCTGCTGTGGCTGTGGCTGTGGAACACCTCCTCCGCCAGCCACCCTGGCACTGCCATCCCAGGCCTCAGCCCGTGCCCGCCTCTGCTCCTCCATGCCTGTGGGAGACAAATGAAGAGAAACACATCAGTGAGATCCCAAAGCAGACAGCCCCTTGCCCCATTGAGTGTGCCTGCCTACACAACCAGACCCAAACAGCACACACCTGCAAACACCCACACAGCAAACCATAGCCCAACCCACCCCATGCAGAATCACATTACACAGTCACCCATGTGGACAATACAGGTGCATACACAGCACACCCACACCTGGCTGGGCATAATGCCCCTCCTGGCATACGACCTGAGGCGCAAGCAAGAAACACGCTCCCTCCTCCGCGGTCGCTGTGGCGGTGCCTGCACTGCTCAGGGTCTCCTCCCACCCAGTGGCCTGCTCCAGGGCAGTGTCAACCTGCTGCCACACATGGGTGCATGGCACCTGCAGGGGCACTCCCTCAAACAGTGAGCCATGGTGAGGCTCACCACAGCCACCAGGTTTGCCAATTCCAGGCCCCCCATTGTGGTGCTCTCCTGCATACCATTTTTCAAAATGTACAGTGGCAATATGGCACTCCATGGCGTGGCACACACGTGGAAATGTTGCTAATACAACTCCATCACTGCCTATCGCTGTTAGGACGGAGCGCCGTCAGTCCACATCGCTGTCACCGAACAGCGTGATGAGAACCATACCCACATGCCAGATGTACAGTGCCAGGGGCAAAGGTCGGCCACAAGGTCATGGGTCAGTGGTGCAAGGCCAGCACAGTGCCATCGGACGTCCACATCCGCAGCGAGGCACCTGCGTGCCAGTGCCACAGCGGACTATTGCGCAGTACTGCCACAGCGCCATATGGTGACCAGCGCTGTAGCGCCACTGGCACAATGGTGGCTATGTCCTGAATTTCTGATCGTGCACAGCATGTCATCAGCGTAACAGACGCCTGCGTAAGCTACCTGGGCATGCACAATGCAGTGTACCACACAGTCACAGAAATGCGCCATTGGCTCAGCTGGCTCAACCATATTGTGCAAAGCGCAATGGCGCGATATTCAGTCGACACAACCAAATCATCTGATCAGCCATTCAAAGGCGCAGTGGCGCGATTATCATGTCATTAAAGTTGTGCCACTCCTAATTTGCATGCATTGCACTATAAATACGCGATATTGGGCTGCGCTGGCCAGATTCGGTTACTGCAGGTGAGAGGTGAGTTGCATGCTGTGTGATGTTCTGGCCAATGGTCATGGGATAGCTGTAGGCTGCACAGTGACAGGTGTCCACTTCACCCATACAGACCGACATGACCGAGCAGAGCCAAAGGTGAGGGTGAGGATGGTGGGTGAAGGAGGAGTAACTTCACCCACAGCGAGACAGAGGCCCTCTTCCAGGCCTACCTGGAAGAGGAGCCACTACTGAGTGGACGGCGGGCATCCCTCAGGCCCGTGCGGCGGCATGGGAGGGGATAGCTCAGGCAGTGAACCTGCATGGAAGCCACCAGTGCTCCGTGCAGGAATGCAAAAAGAAGATGGGGACAGACCGCAGAAGGGTGAAGGAGAAGGTGGCAGCCCTCAGGGCGGCATGTGCTGGCACAGGCGGGGGCCAGCCAGCAGTGGCGAAGCTCACCCCGGCTGAGGACCGACTGGCTGCATCAATGCAGCGGAGTGCTATAGAGGGCGTGCCAGGAGGTGGATTCAGACAGGTGGAAGCCCATCACTGCCACAGTATGACATAGTGGTGGTGTTGGGGGAAGGTTGATCACATGCACTAACATGTCCTCACTTTCTGTTACAGATCCGTTCATCTGCAGGGGACAGTGGTGGTGGGACCATGGAGTGAGGAAGAACCTGCCAGAGGTGGAGGAGGTCCATCCGCACTCTGTAAGCCGCTAACATGCACTGCACCAGCATGCACGCCTGGCCTGCCTCTGTTGTTGGTGAGTCAGGCGTGGGGTATACAATGTCTCAGCGGTCTGGCATACAAGCATGCCAGCACAGCTATGACTGTGGCTGTAGCACATACTTGCACCATTGATGATGCAAGGACTGCAATGAGCAGTAACACGTGTGTGTCCATAGCGGACTCACAGCGGCCAGCGCAGCGCCCCCTGGACCCTAGCTGGTTTCAGCGTGTGTGCAAGCATGTCAGCACAGTCCCAGGCTGTGCCTGTCCGCACCGGTGAAGCAGCACGGTGGCTGTGCAGGTCTCTGGCACTGTTGCAGCCACAGCAGTGGACAAGTGGTCCCTGGGGCACAGCAGTTGGAGGGGCAGCAGCAGTCACCCACCAGATCTGGGGATACAGAGGCCCAGCGGTGGCACATGCACCCCGCCTGTTGACTTGCCCACACCTGGTCCTGGTGAACAGCGCCCCACCCCTCAAGGGTGTTGAGGCATCAGGCCTTCCATGCCCTGGGGACAGAATGCCAGTGGCTTTGGGACCCATTGGACGAGCACACCCACCTGCTGCGGGCATGAGTAGAGGCAGCAGATCCGGGATACAACATCCGTGGAGGCACTGTGCAGTGGCAATGGTGGCACAACAGGACAATGCTTTGATTCCGCCTAGAGATGGTCCAAATGCTTTGATGGATGTGACCACCGCCATTGACAGGCAGACCGGCATTGGTCACTGTAAGTAGCTGCATTGGGCACACAGTCAGGTGCCCCTGTATCGCGCAACCCACACAGTACGCTCTCCACTCCCCATTCCCGGTGTCGTGCGACACCCAGCCTGTCGACGGTGGGTTCTGATGTGGCCATCCCGAGCACCCCTGGTGCAGGTATGTTTGGCATGCTGCAGACCCCTGTGCGGACAAGGTCGCGATCGCGCAGTGGGACCCCTGGTGGTCCATCGGTGCCACTCCATATGACCCATGCTCAGCCTGTCAGTGCTGCTGAGTCACGGCGAAACATACGCATCGAGGTGGCCGTGGCACAGTGCAACATGACTGACCTGTCTCCCAGTGTGGGCCCTGTCTGAGTGCTGCCCTGTGTGCACTTTGTGTGTCACGATTAAGAGCAAGTGCACTGATGAATTGCCCTGCCCATGCTCAGCTAACCACGAACCACCTGCACACCACCCAACTGCTGTCCACAGGTGCTTGTGCATGATGATGCCCTGCATTGTACTGTACACACCAAGGTGCAAGGGTGCCCAGCATCTGCACACGTACTTGGACAGTACAGGTGGTGGGGTGGTCCTAATAGTCTGTGTGTTTTGACATGTCATTCCTGTCTACTGTGCACCACTGCCATATGCTTTGTGCTTACCAAGCGTGTGTGTGTGTGTGTGTGTACATATGACTGTTCGCCTCCCTGATGGGTGTGTTGTGGCCTGGACCGCCACACTCCCCACTTGCCATCATGCACCCCTGGTGTGTTACCTGTGTGCTGTGGGTTGCGCCTGGACAGTGTTGGCTGCACATGGCCATATGACTACCTGTGTAGTGCATAATGCTCCTCCGTGATGGTATCCCGGTGCAGCTGGGCCCTGCGGATCAGTCAGGGGTCCCGCCGTCAAAGGGGCTGCTCATCGCCATCATCACCGGCTTAGCTACAGGCGTCCCCATGTGTCCCCCTCCTCGACCCTATAGCTATCCCACAGTCTTTGGCCATGTTGCAGGGCTAACAGGCCAAGAATATCCCACAGAGCCTTTGAGGGTGCTGTAGGGCACCGCCCGGTGTCTAGGCATCCGAACATGCGCTGGCATCCCAAACACCGGCTTTCCGGTGGTATTCGTGTGGCGGCATGTGCCTCATTATAGTGTTGCTGCGATGGGGTCATGGGCGCCAATCTGGTGTGAGCAACCAGGGGCAGATGGGTATCCACTGTCTACCTGTGTGGAGATGGTGGAGATAAGTATCATGTTCAGTCCATATTGCCCATATCCTGTGTGCCACTACCATGGCACCTGTGGCATTCACCCTTGCCCCAAGTTTGCAATTCCTACGTGCGTACTCACCCACTAGATGGTCTGTTGGGATGTCCCACTCTCAGTTGATGGCACATGTGGGACTGATACCATATGAGGCATCATGTGCTCACACCAGTCGTAATGGCACAGACATTGATTATCGCCCACTGGCATCACACACCACCTGGCAGTTAACACTGGAAAAGCCCTTCCTGTTCCTGTATGCATTATGGGAACCCAGGTGCTTATCTGCAGAATAGCCACATGGGTGCCAGTCTGGCCCCTAGCATGCCAGGCATACGTGCTACCCTGTGGAACTCCTGCATGTTTGCCTGTACCTCTGCCAAGATTGCTGGGGAAATGGATGTGCTCCATGTGGCAGCAGTCGCAGCAGGTGGGTGAGGATGCATGGCGTGGCTGACTGTGTGTATGCCTGTGTGTCCCTGTCAGCCTCTGGAAGGCACCCGTGGCGAGACAGGCACACACAGGCTCACAGCAGTGGGAACGAGTGGTCCCTGGGGCACAGCAGTTGAGGGGCGGCAGCAGCAGTCACCCACCAGATCTTGGGATACAGGGCCCAGCGGTGGCACCTGCACACCGCCTGTTGACTTGCCCACACCTGGTCCTGGTGAACTGCCGCCCACCCTCAAGGGGTGTTGAGCATCAGGCCCTTCCAACTCCTGGGGACACCAATGTGGGCATAGACCCATTGAACGAGGCACACCCACCTGCGCGGCATCAGTAGAGCAGCAGATGCGGGTTGCAACATCCGTGGAGGCATTCGTGCATGGCTGTGAGTGGCACAGGGACAACAAGCTTTTTGATCCTTGTAGAGATGGTCCAAATGCTGATGGAGTGACCACCGCCATTGACAGGCAGACCTAGGCATTGTCACTGTCGTATGCATTGGGCACACACAGTCAGGTGCCCCTGTATCGCGGACCCCACACAGTACGCCTCCACTCCCCATTCCCGGTGTCGTGCGACACCCAGCCTGTCGACGGTGGGTTCTGATGTGGCCATCCCGAGCACCCCTGGTGCAGGTATGTTTGGCATGCTGCAGACCCCTGTGCGGACAAGGTCGCGATCGCGCAGTGGGACCCCTGGTGGTCCATCGGTGCCACTCCATATGACCCATGCTCAGCCTGTCAGTGCTGCTGGGTCACGGCGGGGCCGCCCACGCATCTGAGGTGGCCGTGGCACAGTGCAACATGACTGACCTGTCTCCCAGTGTGGGCCCTGTCTGGTGCTGCCCTGTGTGCACTGTGTGTCACGGTGGGCAGTGCACTGGTGGGTGCCCTGCCCAACGCGCCAACACACGAACCACCTGCACACCCACCCAACTGCTGTCCACAGGTGCTTGTGCATGATGATGCCTGCATTGTACCTGTACACCAAGGTGCAAGGGTGCCCAGCATCTGACACACGACTTGGACAGTACAGGTGGTGGGGTGGTCTGTGATCTTGTGTTTGACATGTCTGTTCCTGCTCTGCTGTGCACCTGCCCATGTATGTGCCTGTGTGTGTGTGTGTGTGTGTGTGTCCACATGACTGTTCACCCCTCCTGATGGTGTGTGTTCATGTGCCTGACCCTTACACTCCCTTGCCATCATGCACCCTGTGTGCACCCTGTGTGTGCTGTGGGTTGCGTCTGGACAGTGTTGGCTGCACATGGCCCCTTGACTTACCTGTGTCGCTGCATAATGCTCCTCCGTGATGGTATCCCGTGCAGCTGGGCCTGCGTATCAGTCAGGGTCCCGCCGTCCAGAGGGCTGCTCATCGCCATCATCACCGGCTTCGCATGGCCCCATCGCTGTCCCTCCTCGACCCATAGCTATCCTACAGTCTTTGGCCATGTTGTGCAGGATACAACAGGCCAGGAATATCCCACAGGCCTTTGAGGGGCTGTACTGTAGGGCACCGCCGGAGGTGTCTAGGCACTGGAAGCATGCCTTCAGCATCCCAAACACCGCTCTGATGTTGTTGTGGCGGCATGTGCCTCATTATAGTGTTGCTGCGATGGGGTCATGGGCGCCAGTGCGGTGTGAGCAGCCAGGACGGAGTGGGTATCGCTGTCACCTGTGGAGATAGTGGAGATGAGTATCATGTTCAGGTCCATATTGCCCATATCCCTGTGTGCCACTACCATGGCACCTGTGGCATTCCCACTCCTGCCCCCAAGTTTGCAATTCCCACATGCGTACTCACCCACTAGATGGTCTGTTGGGATGTCCCCACTCGAATTGATGGCACAGTGCGGACTGATACCATATGAAGGCATCATGTGCTCACCAGGTTGTGTGCATAGACATTGATTATGCGCCCACTGGCATCACACACCACCTGGCAGTTAACACTGGAAAAGCCCTTCCTGTTCCTGTATGCGGCCCCATCGGGGCTAGGTGGCATGCGAATAGCCACATGGGTGCAGTCTATGGCCCCTAGCATGCCAGGCATACGTGCTACCCTGTGGAACTCCTGCATGTTTGCTGTACACTCTGCCAAGGTGCTGGGGAAATGGATGTACTCCGCAGCATGTGGCAGCAGTGCGCTGAGGAATTGGGTGAGGATGCATGACGTGGCTGACTGTGTTATGCCTGTGGTGTCCCCTGTCAGCCTCTGGAAGGCACCCGTGGCGAGCAGGCACATGCAGGCTGTTAGCTTTGTCTCCACTGACAGAGCGTGATTCCGTCGTGAGGGTGCCTGCATCACATCACTGCACAGCTCACAGAGCCACCTCAGTATTGCACTGTTCAGGCGGTACCGGCCCACAATCTCTACATCTGAATACAGCTCAAAGCTGATGCGGGCACGGTACTGCCTGTTGGGGGCATACTGCCGACGGGCCCTTCCACAGCCACGTCCCTCTGCAGCATGCCTTCTCACCCCCCTCATTCCAGCTTCCATGTTGAAGCTGGCACTGTCCATGTCCCTGGCTTGTGTTCCCCCCCTGGCTGTTCTTGCTGTGCTACCCCCGCTGTCCTGCCTGCTACCTCCACTGCACCGGGTACACCTACTGGCCCTGCAGTCTGTGGCCTGTACACCCTCATATCCTTCTCCTCTCCTGTGCACTCCCTGGCCTGCTCTTTCACTGTCCTTTTCGATTTCTCCCTGCCTCATGTGGCTTCCCTGTAGCATTCTTGCGCCTCTTCGTAGTCCTTTTTAATTTTGGGCTTATTTCGGTGTGGGCACCTTCCGTTCATCCGCTGTTGCGCATTACTTGAAGTCTTTGAATATCGTGCATTTCTGTTTATGCATAGGTCCACCCCTTGATTTTGCGCATTCCCTTCATTGCATTCGCTGTTGCTCAGCCTGTTTTCAGTGGCAACTGCCTCCTGCTAGAATATCATAGAATAGGCGCAAATTCGGACTTATGCGCAACCCTAATGCATGGTGGCAACCCTTTGAATATCCCACCCGGACGTTATGTTTCAGGCAGAACTAATAGATCCAAATGGTGATTTGTATTAGTCAAGGGTGTTCTTAATAGTGCCAATGTAGTGTTAGGTTCCATCTATGGCCCAGTTGGTGGGGATCCTGAAATTTTAATGGATTTGGCAAATAGGATGGCAAATATGTTGCCCTCATCATTAATTTTGGAAGGGGATTGGAATATCCCACTGTCCCAGGATCTAGACAGGTCATATCTGCCATTAAAACCCTTATCTTCATAACAAAAGGTCTTAGTGGATTTTATGGGTCTTCTGGGTTTATGTGATCCTTGGCATCTTCTCAACCCCTCCCACCACCTTTTCTCCTTCCACTCCCAGATTCATCAGTCATGGTCACGCCTAGGCTATATTCTAATTAGCACTTCCCTTTTACCCGGCCTGAGTCAGGCAGGAATTGAGCCTATCATCATATCAGATCACTCGGTGGCATGGTTACTGATTTCTCCAGCTTCAGATTTCCAAAGAGACACCACTTGGCAGTTAAATACCCAGCTCCTTAAAGAGGAACATATAGTTTCCCATATTAAGACATTAATCCCCTCATTCATGGATATTAATAAGGGATCCACATCAAGGGAGGATATTCTTTGGTGTACTTTTAAGTGTCATCTTCGGGGGGAATTCATCAAATTAGCTTCCAGAAGGAAAAAGCAAAGGGAGGCGAGGGCGATTTCCCTGCTAGTACAAATAAGAGATGCTGAAAATGCTTTATCGGCAATTTCTTCACCAACCTCCCTGGAAACTCTACTAGGTTTAAGGAATGAATATGCCAAACTATTACAGGAGAAAGCAGAGTAGGCCATCTTAAAAACAAAATCTAAATACTCAGACCAAGGGGAGAAAGCGGGCAGATTGCTGGCACTTAGATTACGGAAATTAGAGAGTTCAAGGCTAATCCCTTCTTTACTAGCTCCGGACGGCACCATCAAAACCTTCCCCAGGACGTAGCCCAGGTCTTTGAGAGCTTTTATAGCTCACTCTATAGTAACAATACTTCCCCTGTCTCCTCAACTAGTATTGAAAGATACTTAGAGGCTTTTGATTTGCCCTGTTTACAAGCTGCCCACAAGTCTTCCTTATCTTCCCCCATTACATTACAGGAAGTTGAGGAGGCAATCATGGGTCTTACACTAGATAAGGCAGCAGGGCCTGACGGTTTCCCCTCCAATTTTTATAGGACCTTTTGTAAAGAATTAGCTCCCTTGCTTCTTAATCTATATGAGTACATGTTTAGGGCTGATAAGCTTGACCCTACTTTGTTGGAAGCTACAATAGTTTTACTTCTCAAACTGGACAAGCCACGCACTGATCCTGCCAGTTATAGACCAATCTCTCTTTTAAATTGTGACATTAAAATATTAACAAAATTGTTATCCCTTCAGATAAAAAGGATTTGGTCCCACTAACTAAACCCCGAACAAGTAGGCTTTGTCCAGGGCCGTTTGTCAGCTGACCATCTTAGAACCCTCTCACATATTTTCCGTACAGCCCAGTCCTCCCAGATTCCCATGGCCCTGATTTCATTGGATGCCAAGAAGGCTTTCGACAGAGTTAGCTGGGATTTTCTTTCTTTAACTCTTAAGAAAATGGGATTCCCCTCTTCTTTTATCCAATGGATACAGGTGGTTTATAGATCTCCCTCAGAAAAAATTTGCTGCAATGGGGTCTTTTCTTCCAGTTTCTCTCTGTACTCAGGCACCAGGCAGAGCTGTCCCTTATCTCCTTTCTTGTTTAATCTATACTTAGAACCTCTCCTACTTCACCTCAAATGCTCCTCCCAAATACAGGGCATTTCAATACTACAACGAACTTTGTCTTTCTCAGTTTATGCTGATGACATCCTTCTTCATCTCAAACACCCAGATGCATCTCTAACGCAGGCATTAGAAATTATAGCACAATATGGATCTCTATCCAATTATAAATTGAATTTAGCAAAAATGGAAATCTTCCCCTTAAACAAACTTACTTATAGAGCGGACTTTGCCCACCTTGGGATGAAATGGTCCCCAAAATCAATTAAATATCTAGGTATATATCTTACTTAGGATCCAGTGACTTTCAGGAAACTTAACCTTGATGATCTACTGGCAACTATTCAACAAGATCTTCAGAGGTGGACAAAGCTCCCTCTCCCTTTATGGGGCCAGATAAATATTATTAAAATTAATGTTTTACCCCACCTCTTCTACCCATTGAATTTAATGAACTTGTGGCTCCCATTATCTTTTTTTCAGCATATTCACACAATCATTTTCCAATTCATTTGGCAGGGCAAACTTCCCTGATGTTCTTTTCTTAAGCTCAGCCTCCCTAAAGAATTGGGGGGTCTCTGCCTCCCTAACTTTCTTCTATATTACTGGGCTAGCCATTTATTCAAAATGGGATGATGGCTCTTGGTCGAGGAGAATGAGTATACTCCTGTCTGGCTCCAACTTGAAAGACTATGGCTGGAATCACATAACCTCAAGTCGTCTGTTATAGTCTATCTCCCCTACTCAACGTTACCTATCCTGTTACAGTACTCAGCTATTGCCACCTCGCTTAAAGTCCTGTCCCAATGCTGGTCCTATTTTAAGATTTCTATTAAATTCGATCTTGGCCAGCCACTTATCTACAACCCTAATATTAAAATAGGTGGGTCACCGCCTTCCTCAGACTGGCTTCCTCAGTTACAAAGAGCCCTTATAGAAAATCTCTTCTTTCAGGGCTCTCTTCTCTCTTCTCCAGATATCCTGGATAGGTTTAAGATTCCCCAGAAGGACATCTTCAAAGTCTTCCAATTGAAACATTTAAATGGCTCACTCTTTAGTACTTCACCCAAAGACTCCCAGGCTAGACACATTTTAACTCAGTTCCAGGAATACGCTAACAAGGCTCATGGGGTCTCAAGAATATATTGCTACCTGTTGGATCACAAGTTCTCTGAGGCCCTTCCAGGTTCCAAAGTCTGGAGGACTCTTATGCCCGATAGTACCCCTAATTGGGGTCAAATTTGGAGGGATCTTCATAAATGCCTGACATAAGACAGACTTAGGCTCACCCAATATCACATTTTAAATAATATATATTACACACCAGTAAGGTTAGCCAAAATGGGCAGGCTTCTAACCTCTAGGTGTACTAGGTGTGGCAAGGAGGAAGGGACTCTGATTCATATATTTTGGCATTGTGAAAAAATTGCCCCTTTATGGCAAACAATTCAATCCAGGCTAGATCCAATACTTGGGTTAGGGGATCTGTTCACTAAAGAGATGTGTGTCTTGGGAATGTTCTCCAGTATTGAAGCTAAAGAACTCAAATTTCACATGCTCTAATTTCAATTGTAGTTAAGAAACTGGTACTTAAACACTGGATGGATCAGCTAGTCATCTCATATTCTGAATGGCTGATGGATATGTCATCGTTTTTCAACATTGAAAGTCTTGTGGCTAGTTCCCATAACAACAAGGAAGGATTCACCAATAAATGGGGTAAATTATGTGCCCTGTATTTACTCTAATTATTAATATTTTTTCTTTTTTTTATGTCTCTAACTATATTTGTGTATATTGATTATAGCTTGTATACTGCTCGATGACTATTAGCTGTAGAGTGGGTCTAATTGGCACACTCCGGGGGGGTTAAGGGAAGAGTAGTGGGTTGGGGAGGGAGGAGGGTTGTAGTAATTATTTTGTATAGTTTATCTGAGGATAGTTTATCTCGTACAAGATGCCTGTATGTTTGTTAACAGTTTGACAAAATAAATAAAGATGCTGAATTTCAAAAAAAAAAAGAAAAATGACAGCTGTCATTCATGGCGTGCTGTAAAGAAATGGCTATGCTGAAAATCTGGGGTATAAATATTGAATGTTATCCAGCATATGAGTCTGTATTCACAAAAATCAATGTAGGCTCATAACTTTTTGGTTTTAATGTTTTTACATCAAATTTCCAACATAGCCTTCCTATGACCTCACTCATTAACAAGTGCATAGAAAATTTTCAACTCCTGGCAAAAAAGTAATTTCATGCAGGGAAATCACCTTTCAGTATTAAAAAAATATATATATTGTCGAGGATTTGAAAAATGGCAGCTGTCACATTCATGAGGTGCTATAAAGATATGGCTATGTTGTAAATTTTAGGGTAAAAATATTGAAAATTACCAAAGTTATGAGCTTTCATTCCCAAAATTCTATGTGGGCTCTTAACTTGGTTGCTTTTTAATATTTTTTGCAACGAATTTTCAACATAGCCTTCTTATGATCCCACCTCATGAACAAGGGCAGATAACATTTTCAACTGTTGTGAAAAAACAAATTTTGGACAGGATTTGAAAAATGTCAGATATCACAGTCATGAGGTGCTGTAAAGATATGGCTATGTTGTGAATTTGGGGTAAACATATTGAAAAGGACCAAAGTTATGAGCCTGTTTTTGCAAAAATTCAATGAAGTCTCATAACTTTTTTAATTTTTTAATATTTTTACTTGAAATTTGCAACATAGCCTTCTTATGACCCCAACTCATGAACAAGAGCAGAGCAAATTTTCAACTCCTGCTCAAAAGGTAATTTTGTGCAGAGACCATGAAATCACCTTTCAGGACAGATCTGCCTAACTGCAGTGACATTGTTCATGAGGTGGTGTCCCAAAGAAGGCATGTTGAAAATCTGGGCAAAACATATGTAAAAATGCCCAAGCTATGGCACTAATTTCAAAACCCCATTGAAATACATTGAACTACATACCTGTGTCTTCAGTTCATGGTCCAGCTTTGAAGAGTGAAGATGTGTCTACAGTCCAGAGAGGATTATGGCATTGAACCCCCGATGGGTAAGAGCTTGGGGGGTGCAGGGCGATGGATGCTCAGTGAGAGGGTCAGGTGGGGGGGTTAGGAACTGCCACAAAAGATATTATTGGACCCTTTTTTTTTTTACAGGTAAAAAAAGAGATACTGACGCTCTCCGATGATGACACTGGGGAACTGGGCACCCCCAGTGTCAGAAAAAAGACCAATGATCCCCTATCCTGACACTGGGGAATTGGGCACCCCAGTGTTATTTCTATGTTTCTGGGGGGATGTGGGGTGATAAAAAAGGATTGAGGGTCCCCGATCTCGACACTTGGGGATTGGACACCCCTAGTGTAACAGTTATGTTGCTGTGGCTGATTGTGACACTGGGGATTGGGCATCTCCAGTGTCAGTTCTATGCATCGGGGGATGGTGGATGCTGAGATGGAGGGTCAGGTGGGGGGAATTTCTATAATATAATAAAAAATATATAAATAAATAAGTGCCAGTGGTTACAGCAGAACACGGCCCACTTCACCATTACCAAGGTGGCCACTGCATGCTACTGCGCATGCGTGACTGCTAGTGCATGCGTAGTACAGTGTGGAGGCCATCTTAAACATTGCAGAGTGTGCCACGTGCCTCTGTAACTGCTGGTATTGTGAAATAGTGCAGTGCTGTGGTCAGCAGGGACAATATGGGTGGACTGCTTCAGAGGAGCGGAGGTGACTGTGACGCAATCCAACATGTTGTTCTTTCAGAAGGAATGCAGAGTCCTTTTTCTCAGTGACCATAAAAGGTCTGCAGGGCTATGCTCAATGCACCCCTAAAAAGTCTAATATTTGAAACTTGAAACTTTCAGGTTCATTAGATCCTATCCTACTGGTGCTGCTTTAGGTCTTCTGTGAATGAAAAATTATAAAAAAAAGATGTTAAAAGGAAAAATAAAGTGTCTTGGTTTTAAAGGAACAGTATAACAAATGCACATTTTTCCCCAGTAGGAGAGGGAAGGGGGTCTTTGGTGGCAATTGGGAATGGAGTCCAGGATTAACAAAGACTGGCAGGATGTTAGGTGATTGGGCAATAACTGTACTACAGGAGATGGCCATCTGGTAACTTTGTTCATGTTCTTCAACACTGAAGTGGCATTTTAGTGAGTGAATAATATGTCAGTAGTGAGGAGACTGCTACAGGATGCCAGGGAATGCTATGAGTTGGACAGGATATGGGAGGGGATGCCACTTGATGCCAATTACTTGACATATTGCTGGTTAAAGAAGAAGGATGCCACTAGATGTGAGGGCATGATTGGCTAAGGCAGAGCATGGCAGGTGTGCCACTTGTTGCCAGGCGTGTTTGGTAAAGGGTCAGGTTGTGTGAGAGGTGTACTGCTAGGTGCCACAAACTGGCACAGGACCAGGGTGGGGGCATGGAGTGCCACCACTGTGTACCACAGAATACTTTGCAAACAGACAGGATGGGGGTGCCACTGCACTCCAAGAACTGGTTGCCATTAAAAGTCTTGAATTGTCAGTTCAAAGTAATGTGCATCTGTCATTAAATATCCTTTAAAAAAAGTTCAGGTAATGCCAATACTGCTTCAAACAATTGTTCAAACCCCAAGAAATATCCTACCACTGATTTACCATCCCTCAGGAAACATTTTTGTATCCCAGCATTGTATTTCCTAATGCTGAGGCTTTCTGTTTCACCAAACTGATACCTATAGCAAGTTGTTTTCCAAACAAATATGAAATATAAAGTAAACTGTGTGCACTCATGTTTTGCAATGTTGTTCTGAGGTGCCAGAGCCCTTTAATCTTCCACTTAGTTTTAATTTATGTACTACAAAATACCAATTACAAGAATACTGATTAAAGCCTTCTATACTTAACAAGTGATTAAAACCTTCTATAATTATTTTACCATTTCCTCATCTTATGGTGTGTCTAAATACATACTTTAATTAATATATCAATGTATTAAGCATTAAAGAGATAGTGTGAGGCCTGCCTCAATTTAATTATCCTGTGATAGTTAATTTCAAGCTATGTTCCTTCCAATATACTGTACCAGATATGCTAATTTTAGCTCTCTTTCTTTTAATTAACTAAAAAGACCACATTAAAATGTGCTGAGTGAGTTTTTATCTTTGTGGAAGGATTTGTTTGAATGACAAACTGCCTGAAATCCCACTGTCCTGCTTTTAATTTAATGGCAGAGTCCACCCATATTCAAAGCAAAAGCCAAATGAGTCATTCATGTTTGATGTCTGGTGCATTGATATTTTTCCAGAATTTAATTTTCTAATGTTTAGAAGTTATAAATCTCATTTAACACCATTTTAAAGAAAGTATTCACAGAAAGAAACAGTCAAGCTTACACACATACAATAAGTAGACTGTTGGGTCAAGTCAGAGGACTTTTGTCCCATTGATTCAACTCAAACCAAGTAAGATGGTTCAACTCAACTGTATCTCCAGGCATGTTCTATAGATGGGTAAGGGTTCAAAATCAATCCAATGAATATGCACATATCATGTAACTGTATTTTATCAGCAGTCATACTGAATGGTTTCAGGGAGTTTTATAACCTCATTCCTGACTTGGCTGAGATCCTGCCTTTATTTGCTAATTACTCTGTCAAGTTACACAGCATTTTGAACTGCCGGAGGGAGCCTGGAACAATGGCTGCAACAGAGGTCAAGGTCCCAGCAAACTGGGGCCATAATACTCAGAGACTTGTGCAGATACAGAACATCCATTTGCATTGTGCTTGCACTTGCGCATGCATGGCTCTGGCAATATTCAGACTGATAGTGCTGGCTGAGGAAGTGGCACTATCCAACTCAATATCAGCCCATGTCAGTGCAGCACTAACTGGATCTCCTCTGCAACATCAGTGACCAAAGCTGCATATGGTCCACAGGACATAAAGAGGCCTGAAATGGGATCATATTCAGCCCAAGCATGCAAATGAGCCCATTGGGCATGCAAGTTGCCAAGGGGCCATCTGCATGCCCATTATGCAATCATTTGCCTGCAGTGCAGTAGACCCTAAGCATTTCTTACAGTTGGAACCTTATCACTGGTGGCATAATGGTTCCTCCACCTGATCACCCATTATCTTGTGTTTGAAAATGCTGTGGTGTCCAGTGGTTCTCTCCTGACCACCCATTGTCCTTTCTTTTAAAATTCCCTGGTGGTATAGTGGTTCCTCTCAACCTCACACCTACCTGTTATCCTGTGTTTTAAAATGCCCTGGAGGTCCAGTTGTCCCCCACCTCTGATCACCCACTGACCTCCATTTTAAAATGCATTGCTGGTCCAGTGGTTCCAATAATTTGTCTACCCCCCCAATTGTCCCTTGTCCTGTGTTTTAAAATTTGCTGGTGGTCCAATGGTTCCCTCCAATTGCCCCTTGTCATTTTGTTTGAAAAGGCCCTGATGGTCAAGTGGTTCCCTCCTCCCTCGGTAGCCCATTGTCTCTTTCTTTTTTTTAAATACATTGGTTGTCCAGTGATTCTTCCAATCCCCCCAGATCCCCAACTGTCATTGTGTTTTAATATATCCTGGTGGCCCACTTGGTTCGCCATCCCCCCACCTACCCACCACAATGGCATTCAGGATGAGGGTGGGCATGGCAGGAGTTCTCGGTGAGTGTGCCATTGGAGGATCAAAGTACAGTCAGTGGATGGGGGAACCACTGGACCACCAGAGAATATTAAAACACTGTAACAATGAGCAGTCAAGGGGTGGGGAACCAGTGGACCATCAGGCATTGTCAAAGTAACAAGGAGTGATTGGGGAATGAAGGTAACCAGTGGACTACCAGGACGTTTATAAACTAAGTGACAAGGGACAGTTAGGGGGTGGGGAGAACCACTGGACCACCAGGGCATTTTAAAACACAGTATAAGGGGTGATCAGGAGTAGGGGAACCACTAGACCACCAGGCATTTTAAAACACAGGGCAAAAGACCAATGAAAGGACAGCTTGGCACAAGGGCAAGTGGCTACAGTACAGCCACCCTCCATTCATAGGGGTCGGGTATGGGCCTAGCATCCAGTTAAGAGGATTTTTTCAGTGGTGATAAACAGTGGGGGGCCGTTTACAGCCACCATAAACCTTTAAATATGCTGCTGTACTGGTATGCATGAGGGACCCCTCATTTGCATATTCAGAGTGGTATATTTAGTGCCTTGGTACTGCTGGGTTTAGGGCACTCTGGGGGCCTCTGAAATGGCTCTGCCTGGAGCACTAGCACAAACCCAGGTTAGTGCAGGCACTAACCACGGTCGTGCTGGGACTAATCTTTGACTATCAGAATCCTGGAGTTTTTTTATTTTTAAAACAGACTTTTATTTGAACAACATCTTCTGGTGGAAAAAGTTAGGTCTCAGCTTTTATGGTGGAGTCTTTCCAGGGCATTGAGTGTACCACTGGATTCATTTTAACCTTTATCTTGCTATGGAAGATGCCTGGAAATATAGCTGAACTTACAGATGTTCCCTGATGTTTCAAATTCCCATTTTTCTGATGCACTAGAAAATGTTTTCAAGGTTGTTTTCCAGCACAAGTAGATTCTTATATGAGGAAGCATTATTAGAATAATGATTTATCCTATTATGTTATGTCCAGCTAAGAATATATATAGGATGGCAGTAAGGAAATTAGCTCCCACAATTGCAGCAGTTGGTATCATTCAAGGCGCTTTACCTACATATCTGTCTTTCTTTGGTTACACTGTTTATTTTATGTTTATGTCCTTGCCATTCTGCATGTACTTTTCAATTGTTTGAATAGCTTTCTTTCAAGTTTTATTTTTTATTGGAATGTTTCAGTTATTTTTGTCCTGAGCTGACCACCTCTGAAACGGCAACTTTGAAAGCAGATATAACCAAAAGAAGCATGGCTACCCCCATATTTCTTTCTTTTTTTATATTCATAACCATATTCTACATCAATCAAAACAATGTCATGAAAATGACATGGATTTGAAATGGTTTTATGTATAGAAACATGCAACTATGAGGATGTCATAGTATTGGTAATTTATTCTTTATTTTTTGCTTTTGTGGAAAAAATAAAGCAAGCATCATAACAAACGATGTGTCCTTGTTTTACTTTTTCTTTCACACTCATGTTGACATCTAAAATATTGATGTTATAACCACATAAAACAATCTCATGCCTTCAGGATTGTTTCCATAAAGAAGGGATTAAGTCTTACCAATGCAACTTAAAAATAAGCATGGCAACCCATGTTTTTTGTTGTGGATTTTAAATGTTTAGATGACCATCATGTACTCAGCAAAGGAATTACGATTTTGACATGGGGTTGCTGAAACACCAGGGAACGTCCTTAACCACATTTTTCAGGTTGAATCCAAAGAACACTGAATGAATACATTGGCATGCACTAATATGACTATAGTTAGCTACACTGAGATTTTGTGTTAAGAATATGAATGACATTATAAGTTATACTTTTACAAAATCGGTTAACAGTTAAAAATTGACATACTACAATTGGTGAACTAATATGCCATTTTCTAAACTTCACTTTCAGCACTGGTTTAGTTTAATCGTACCCTTTCTCTATAACCTGTATGTTAAATAGATTAATATCAATTTAAATTGACTTGTTTGCACTTCTACTGTGATGCCTTTGTGGCTGTAAATAAACTCTACAATATTACTTCTCAGTGTGCTTTAGGGTCTCATTCTTGTAGTCTGGGCCATAATCCAATAATTTAAAATAAATAAATAAAGCTAAAGGTGTGGTTTATGCTTGGCATGTCTTTTTTTTGTGTATTGCAACAAAGCACAGCCTGCTCTAACCTCTCTTACTATTGACTGCCCTGGAGGTCCAAGTGTGATCTAATAATCCTCTAACCAAATGTATTTCTCTTTTTGTTCTAAAGGTGAGGCCATGGCTCAGAAGATGACCTAATTTGGTACTTCTGCCTATTGTCTTGGAATTCAGAGGCCAGTTCACCCACTGATTTGACTACTGCTTCTGCTGCTGTTCATTGTCCCAGAGGTGTGACCCCAGGTCCCTGCCAAGTTCATTTGGTTGTTCTGATGGTTGTGGAGGTAAAAATATGGTTTGGCAACTGAAATAATTTGGTGATATTAATGCTTATTCCAGTAGTGAGCGTCCAGTATGTATATTTTTATTTGCGTTTATTTATTTAACCAGGAAAAAGCTCCATTGAGCGAGTTCATTTATATGGAGGTCCTACGTAGCACAGTGTACAAAGTCAAGCCAAGCAACATCTGAGGTACAGGAGGGTATCGCAGTAACACAAAATAGTACAGTAGATACAGTTGCATTGAAATACAATAACCCAAGACTAATTTACAATCAGGAACAAGAGACATGGAAATTATATATATAATATAGGAAGTTGCTGTCCCAGAACAGGAAGGGTGAGAGCTGTAAGGAGAGGAGAAAGTAAGCATACAGAGAAGCAGGAGAGGGAACACAAAATAAAACATGATATGAGTGGTGCAGTGCAATGGCTGTGGGGTGGCAGTGTTCCGGGAGACATTCTGGAGGCTGCTATGCTGCCCTATTTGCAGGCACCTCTCTGGTCTGAGGGAGGAGGATGCTCGTCTCCAGGCTGACCTGGCTAGGATTCGTGAACCTCCTCCCCAACCCAGGGATCACCAGGGCCAATGCCAGTACCTCAGAGGTTGCCAAGAAAGAGGAGATGCTGGACCAGGGTGGGCTCAGGGAGGGAGAGGGTGGTGGAACAGAGTTGCATACCTCCAGCTGTACCTCTCCACAATTCATTCACTCTTCTGGTGGATAGTGGTTCCTCTAGAAGGATGCTGGGAACCTTCACAAAGGAGACCCACAGGAGGCTGGCATGGGACCTCACAGGGGAAGGAAACAACTCCTGGTGGGGGACTCAATCATTAGGGGGGTACAAATGGGGAGGAAGGGGAGAGGGAGGCAAGGTGCCTGCCTGGTGCCATGGCTTGGAGGGACAGGAAGTGAATCCTCAGGATTGTGGGGGCAGCTGCATGAGGGAGGGAGCTGGATGTCATTGTCCACCTGGGGACAAATGACCTGGCTAGGATGGTATCAGAGCAGTGCAAGAGGAGTTTGTAGAGTTGGGGAGGGGCCTTAGAAAATTAACACATATGGTAACCTTCTCGAAGGTGCTGCCTGTCTATGGCAAGGGTGATGCTAGGGTACTCCTCACCAGGAAATTCAATGGATTGTTGAAAAACTGGTGTGGAGATCAGAGTTTTGGCTTCATTGGTGACTGGGGAGTCACTTGGCGGGATGCAGACCTATACTGGTGTGATGGTCTACATCTGTCTGGGGAGGAACCAGGATCCTAGGTGAGAGGTTTAAATGCTTCATTGGCAAGCATTTAAACTAGTCAAGGGGGGAGGCACTGAAAAGGAGCAGGGAAATCCCAGCCTCCCCCCACAAAACACAGTAATTAGTGAGGTAAACAGCAAGGTACAGAAGTCATTAGGGAGCAGGACAGAGGTAAATGTAAAAAAAGGCAAAGGCAGTAAGGACATGAATGGGGATAAAAGGGGTAAAGCCATCAAAAAGTGGAGGGTGTTGAGTACCAGTGCCCATAGTCTGTGTATCAAGCTCCCTGAACTGGTGGCCTTGATGGAAGAGGGTTGCCTGGATATTAGTGGCAGTCACAGAATCATGGTACACAGAGAACCAGGACTGGGATGTCAACATACCAGGATACACAATCTACAGGAGGGACAGGGAGGGTAAAAGAGGAGGAGGAGTAGCTCTCTATGTAAAGGAAGGGATCAAAGCAACAGAACTAAAGAGTAAACAGGAAGCAAATGAGGCACTCTGGGTCACCCTGGACATAGGAAATGGCACCACAATCTGCATGGGGGTTGCATACAGACCCCCGTCTCAGGTGGAGAGAATGGACAAGGAAATGATAGAAGGCTTCCTTAGAATGGCAGAAAAAGGGGAGATATTGTTGATGGGGGACCTGAATATGCCAGATGTTAACTGGAGCACCTTTGCTGCAGGCACATTCAAGAGCAGGGTCATTCTTGATGCCCTACAGGGGGCATGCCTCTGACAGCTAGTATTGGAACCCACTCAGGAGGGAGCAATCTTAGACCTGTTATTCTCAAATGGGGATGGAGAAAGAATCTCAGATTTAGAAGTGGTTAGCCATCTGGGAACAAGTGACCACCAAACAGTGTGGTTCATGATAAACACATCCATACAATCAAGCCATACAAAAGCAAGAGTATTGGACTTTAGGAGGGCTGACTTTGGGAAAATGAGAGAGTGCCTCAGAAAAGCACTAGCAAACAGGCAAGAAGGAGGGGTGGAGGAACAATGGGGAATAATCAAAACAGCCATCACAGAGGCAACACGCCTTTGTGTAAAGCAAATCAACAAAACACAATGAAGGAAAAAAAAACACTACGGTTCTCAAAAGAGGTGGCAGGGAAGGTTAAGAAGAAAAGGATAGCATTCAGAAAATATAAGGAAACACAGTAGGAGCAGGACAGAGAACTTTAGCAGATAAAGCAGAAAGAGGTTGGGAAGGCAGTCAGAATAGCAAAGGCCCAAACTGAGGAAAGGATAGCCAACTCTGTTAAGAAGGGGGATAAAACCTTTTATAGGCACATTAGGGGGCAAAGAAAGACCAAAGGAGGGATATCGAGGTGTAATAAAGGGAAGGGAATGTGGGTAGAGGGTGACAGTGAAAAAGCAGGGATACTGAACGAATATTTCTGCTCAGTATTCAAAAAGGAAGAGGAGGGGGAGGTACCTAAACCAAACAAGAGAAACACTCTGAAGATGGGGGTCAATACCAGTCCATTTACAGAAGAAAGGGTTCTGAAAGAACTAATAAAATTGAAGGTGTATAAAGCAATGGGTCCTGATGGGATTCACCCAAGAATTCTAAAAGAACTAAGGGTAGAACTAGTGCCACCGCTGACTACTCTTTTTAACAAATCATAGGCGGATGTGGTGGTACCTGAGGAATGGAGGAAGATGGATGTGATTCCTCTTCACAAAAGTAGGAGCAGGAAGAGGCAGAAAACTACAGACCAGTTAGTTTGACATCAGTGGTAGGGAAAATGATGGACTCACTTCTGAAGGAAAGAATTGTTGAGTACCTAGAGGCAAGTGGGGCTCAGGACCCAACAGCATGGATTTAATGATGGGAAGGTCATGTCAGATGAATCTAATAGATTTCTTTGACTGTGTGACCAAAGTAGTAGACCAGGGAGGGGCTGTGGACATGGCCTACCTAGATTTTAGCAAGGCATTTGATACACAAAAGATTAATACACAAGTTAGCCAGCCTTGGAGTGGGTCCCAAGGTGGTAGCCTGAATAAAAAGTTGGCTAGACAACAGGACACAAACGGTAGTAGTAAATGGAGCCCACAGTGAAGAAAGAAGGGTTATCAGTGGGGTACTGCAGGGTTCAGTACTGGGACCGGTCCTTTTTAATGTCTTTATAAGTGACATCGCAGAGGAACTGGAAGGAAAAGTATGTCTCTTTGCAGACGACACAAAGATCTGCAACAGGGTTGATACACAAGATGGAGTGGAAAGGATGAGAAGGGACTTGGCAAGGTTGGAGGAATGGTCAAATGTATGGCAGCTCAGATTCAATGCAAAGAAGTGCAAGGTAATGCACCTGGGAAACAAAAACAAGGGAAGAGTACACAATGGGGGGTGAGATACTGTCAACAGTAAAAATGGAAAGGGACCTGGGGGTAATTATATCAGATGACCTAAAGGAGGGTAAGCAATGTGAGAAGGCAGTAAGGAAGGCTGGGGAGATACTGGGATGCATAGGGAGAGGCACCAATAGTAGAAAACAGGAAGTTGTTATCCCTCTGTACAGACAGTTGGTAAGACCCCATCTGGAGTACTGTGTACAGTTCTGGAGACCCCATCTCCACAAAGACATAGACAGAGTGGAGATTATCCAGAGCAGGGCAACCAAAATGGTGCAGGGTCTGCACCAGAAGACATACGAAGAAAGACTAAAGGAGCTTAATATGTATACCCTTGAGGAAAGAAGGGAGAGAGGGGACATGATAGAAACTTTCAAGTACCTCAAGGGGCTCAACAAAGTCCAAGAGGGTAGCATCTTTCAGAAAAACAGATGTAAAATAACAAGGGTGCACAATTTGAAGATAGAGAGGTGACGGCACAGAGGTAATATGAGGAAGTATTTTTTCACAAAGAGGGTTGTGGATGCATGGAACAGCCTCCCTGAGGAGGTTGTGGAGTCAAGAACAGTGGGGGAACTCAAGAATGCATGGGACAGACATAATGTAGTCCTAGTGAGGGGTAGGAGGAAGTAAGCTGCTGGTTAACTAGGATCTGCAGCTTATCTGTTAGGTAGGAAAATGGGCAGACTAGGTGAGCCAAGCGGTCCTTATCTGCTGTCAAATTCTATGTTTCTATGTTTCTATATGGAGTAAAAGAAAAGCTAAATGATTTTTGGGGTGTATGCACTATACATTGGATTCCCTATGCACAGTGGACCTGCAGCATGTAGGCAATCCTAAGATTGAATACTGTGCACCGGGGGTCTGGTATACCCCTGGCAGCATTCACAGATGGAAAGTGTGTCCTTTCCACACTAGAACCCCTGGTCAGTCACACTGCTATACTTGCGGCCAGTCTAGGGGCATGTCTGTGGGTGTGCCAGCACTCCATACAATTCATGAAGGCAAAGAGTGCCAGGCAAGGCGGATGCTTGATACACAGGCAGGGACCCTGCCATATCTTTTGTGTGCCCCCATAGAGAAATCCCACAGGCTGCAGGAAAACATTCCCACCTAGAGTGTTGTCCTCTGGGTAGAAAGGGAGGGCTGGCAGCAGCCATTCAGGCATTCACATGTCCTTTGAAATTTCAAGCCTTTCATGTCTTCCCAGATTCCCCTACTGAGGTTCACTGCAGGGGACCCATTTTGGGACCAAGGATGGGCATCTAATTTGATGTCCACCTGTGTCCCTTGATCTGCTACAATGAAGCAGCATGCTAGGGGAATGGGGCCATGGACAGGCACCCTGCAGAGACACACAGTAGTGCATATCATGCACCTGTCTGCAGTTGTGGAGCTACACTGGCCAGGTGCACATGAATTTTGCATACTCAGCCCACATTGATGCATAGCCCCCATAAAGAATAAATATAAGTAAGCAGTAAGACATGGTGAGGTGTGGGTTATAGCCAGCTAAGAGCACTCCCCAGGTGCTTTATGAGGTATGAGATGCTTGTGCTGAGTGGCTTTAGTACTTTAGAAGTGCTCTTATCAGCCCATAAAGTACACCTCGGAGTGTCTTATTGTGCTTATAAAATGGGCACAAAATAATTATTTAATGAGTACCCAAGTAATTATTTTTAAAAAAAGTCAGAAATATTAAAAAAGGGAGTTTCAATAGATCTAATAGTAAAAATAGTCCCAAATTTAAGTACTTTGTAAACTGTTTCATTAGCAGTAGAGGGTTAGCTTTCTATTCATCACGTTATGTGCCTATTTCTAGTGCTTTTAGTACTGTTACACAACCCTCACACATTAATTTTCTTTCTTTTATGGTGCGTTTATGTAGAAATGCTGAGAGCATCCATTAGGCTGAGACAGACTGTTTGCTTTCAGTCATAATGGACGTGTCCCACTGCAGCCACCGTACTTAGCAGTTTTCAGATACCGCTTTTGAGATGTTTGTTGAAACATCAGGCATTCACTCATAATAGCATGTTTTTTATTTTTATTTCATGAAGTACATGTTAAAGGATAAAGGTTTTATTTCAGGAGGAAGCAAGATGACAGCAGTGCTGTGCTGCAGTCTGCATAGCTCTCTCTAACAGAGCAGTCCTCTTAAATCTATGCTTTATGATTTTATTTGCTTGTAATTTGGTATGTGTGTGTTCTCAGGCAATGTGGATGACTGAAAGAACCTAAAAGAGTCAGCCATTACATCCAGCTAGGTGTTAGTTAGGTGTTAGTTTAGGGTTTTAGTATAGGCAGGGTGGGCAAAGTGATGAAACTTGGGCTAAAAAGCTTTTTTGTTTTTAAGTCACTTTCAGCTCACCTTACTGTGTGCATCGTTCTTGGGAGTCCTGGTCCTGGTGGATCAGTCCCCTTTTGGGTTTTAGTTCACTATTGCCCAATTGAGCTGCCACTTGAGTCCATTGTGGCATCTCATGGAAGGTGCTCTCATAATTTTTTTGGAGGGGCTAACCCTGAGGGAACCCACCATAGCTCCATTGAGTGGAGAAGGAATTACTTCACGGGAACCATGAGTGTGGCTGTTTGCCATCGAGGACTGCATTCCTGGGGGCACTTGGTCATAGAGGGCACTTCTGCATTTGTGCTCTGGGGCAAAGGTGGCTGGTGCAGTTTTCTCTACCGGAGTGTCTTTGTGGAGCTTTCCGGACTTTCTGGGTAGCTTTGTGGACTACTGTAGCTGCTTGTGGTCTAAGGTGGAGGTTACATCTTTTGGGATTTGGGATTGGTGTTTGGCTGCCCTGTGGATCTATCGCTAAAGGGGGCCAAATATCTGTACACATGGGTTGTTTGGAGTCCCAGTAGCTGGTGAAAGTGGCTCTGGGGCATATGTTGGATTACCTGGTAGGGTTGCGCACAGTCCTTATCATTTCTGCTAAAATCACTCGACTGCAAAGAGACTGGGGCAGTAAGAGAGCCCTGCCTTGAAGTGGTGGGCAGTGGAGAACTGTTTTCTGTGAGCTGATATTGGTTCTTTTAAAAATCTAAAGCCTGAATTTGTGATTTCTTGCTGGTTTTGGCACCGGGTGGGGTTATTTTTGGTTGCGGGTGGGGGATTGTTGGGAGCAGTGTTTGGGCTTTAGTTAACTATGTGTGTATGTGTGTATAGTATGTGTGGAGTGTGGTGTAGCAATTTCTTTTTGTTCTAAGTGTATGTTTGTATTTAGTGTGCTTGATGCATTAGTATTCTCTGGGCTTGGGACTATGTAGTCAAGAAGGATGTGTCTTGGAAGGTGTGAAGGCCTGGGCAGGATAGGATAGCGTGCTGGGTATTCCAGTTGCTTGATCTATGGCCTTTTTCCAGCCTCCCAGTTTCCACCACTATAGCAAGGCACTGTCAGGAGGTTGGAATAGGGAAAAACTGTATTGTTCAGTTGGGTTGGGTTGCCCCGTGCACTGTGGTAGGTGGTAGGATCGAGGTAGTTAGGTGTAAAAGGTGCCTTGGGGTTAGACAGGTCTTCAAGAGAGGCCAGACATGTTTAGGTCCCATCACAAGGGTTCACACCAGACCGAGTGGGCAGGCAGCCAGAGGGGCTGCACTGTCCACCAATCTCCTGAGGGCAGTGCTTTGCAATGCCAGATAGATTAGAAACAAGACTGCAATTATTGTGGACCTGATTTCTTCAGTCAATCTGGCTTGCACCTAGGAGACCTGGATTGGTGACAATGCCAGCCTAGTTATAGAGGCTGCTGTCCCATCCAGGTATACCATAGTGCACTGCCCCAGAGCAGAATGCAGGGGTGGGGGGTTAGCCATCTGCTTTAGACCTGAACTAGGCTTCTCTCTGCACTCAGTGAAAGTACCAGGTTCATTTGAGTGTGTGGTTGCTCGTGGGAGTCTGGCAAGTGGCACAGGTTGTAGAATTCTCCTGATTTACTGCCCCCCTGGGGAGGCAGATAAATTCCTGCAGGAGGTAGCCAACTTCATCATCAGTGAAACATTGGAGGCCCCCAGGTGTTTGGTGCTGGGGGACTTCAATGTTTGGGCTGACAATTAATTTTCTCGGCTTGGTTATAACTTCCTCCAGGCTATGTCATCTCTGAGCCTGATGCAAGAAGTTTCTTCTGTGACCCACCAGGGTGGCCACATGTTGGACCTGGTCTTCTCACTGGGGCTTGATATAATCACAGGACTGATCAGGTCACTTGGTCCTATCCTTGCACAGTGGAGTTTTTGTTTGCCCCCCCACGAGAGCCCTCCACCTGCTGAGATGGTTAGCTACTGCCCTTTGAGGGGATTGACCCATGAGGGTTTTTTTGGGGTGGCTGATCTATCTAGTGTGGAAGTGCATGCATTGGGGGTGTGTGCAGCAGTTGCAGCCTATAACAAGGCAATGTGTGTTGTGCTCAACTCCCTCGCGCCGGTCCCTGTATAACCCAAGTCTTCTCAGTTAAGGTCCCCTTGGTATGATGGGGAGCTCAAGGTGATGAAGATTATGGATCCGAGATTAGACTGCTGCTGGCAGAAGACCGATCTGGAGGTGGACAGAATGGCCCTGCGTACACACTATGGTGTGTACTGGGAGCAATCATCTATAAGAAGGCAGAATTCCTGTCCAGGGAGAATGCTGCAGGGAAGAACCGACTAACTGTGCTTTTTCAGACTGTGGACAGGCTGCTTCATCCTTCCTGTCTACAGCCTAAAAAAGCCTTTTCAAATGATTTATGCAAGGAGTTTGCTCAGTTCTTCTTGGACAGGGTGTCTGCCATCAGGCAGGAGATTCCATCAGTGAGCCATTGTTTGGCTGGCAGTGGTCGTAGTGGGCATCCAGAGAGCACTACATCTGGTTGGGGCATGTTTAGACTGGTGAAGGTGGCAAGGTCATTGAGGATGTTTCCAAGCTGCGGCACACCTTTTGTGAACTGGACCTGGTGCCAACTCATTTCTTAACAGGATGTGTTAACTCCGTTAGCCAAGTGTTTGCCTTGATTGTCCAGTGCTCCTTGTCAGAGGGGGTCTTTCCTGATGTCTTGAAGGAGGCACTGGTGAGACCCATTCTGAAAAAAACATCCTTGGACCCTGACGTTAAGGCAAATCACCGTCCAATCTCCAATCTTTCATTTTTGGTAAGATTGTTGAGAAAGTGGTGGTGCTTCAGCTTAAGGAACACCTCACGGCCCATAATTTATACAAGTCTCTCCAGTCTGGGTTTCATGTGAGACATAGTACAGAAACTGCATTAGTTCAGGTGCATAATGACCTCCTCAGAACAAGAGATTGAGGGGAAGGGACAATTCTCATTCTCCTTGATCTCTCTTCAGCATTTGACATGGTAGACCATCGTGTGTTCCTCGACTGCCTAAGGGAATTCTGTGGACTTGCCAGCACTGTTATCTGCTAATTTGAGTCTTGTCTTACCAACAGGAGGCAAAGGGTAGTAGTGGGGAATTTCTTCTCCTCCCCCCCAAGCCTCGTCAATGTTGTTTGCCATGTACACGCTGCTCCTGGGAGAGATCGTTAGGAAGTATAGTCTGGGTTTTCACTGCTATGCTAATGATACCAAGCTGTATCTTTCCTTTGCCCCAGGGACATCCAGTGCAGTGGAAGTAATAAACATCTGCCTTGCTGAGATCAGTGACTGGATGGCCTCCATCTGGTTGCAACTGAACCCCGATAAGACGGAGGTACTGGTGGTGCAGTCAAACAGAAGGCATGATAGGTTGGTCTCTGGTGCAGAAATGGGGCTTTTTCTCAGGTCTGTACCATTAAAGGCTTCCTCTAGGGTATGTGATCTGGGTGTTATTCTCGATAGCTGATTGATGCTTGAGTCTCAGGTGTCATCCATTGTTCTTACCAGTTTTTATCATCTGAGGAATAGCACCAGGATAAAGCCCCTAGTTCTGCCCTGGACCTCCCCACCTTGTTTCACACCTTTGTGACATCTAGGCTTGACTACTGTAATGTGCTTTATCTCTGGGCCTCTGGAGGTACCCTCTGCCAGCTGCTGCTGGTGCAGAATGCAGCTGCCAGATTGTTGATGGGGCAGTCTAAGTACTGTCTCATCACTCTGGTGCTGCATGAATTGGACTGGCTGCCGGTCAGGTGGAGGGTCCTCTTTAAGGTGGGTCTGCTCACCTATAAGGCTCTACACAGCCTGGGCCCTGGTTACCTGAAGGACCTTCTCACACCTGCTGCCTCAGCCCATTCCCTCAGCTCCTCCTTTAGGGGCCTCCTTGCAATTCCCAGGGCAAGGTTAAAAACAGCTGGTGACAGAGCATTTACTGTTGTTGACCCCATCCTGTGGAATTCACTGTCTCCAGCTGTCAGGGAAGTCCCTTCTGTTGAGGTTTTCAAAGCTCACTTCAAGGCCTTCCTGTATAATTAGGCCTTCCCGGACATTGATTTATAACTTTATTTGAGGTCTGACCTTTGTGGCTGTGTTTATCCCTGGCTATATAGTTAGTCCAGCTTATCTAATGCTGAGCATACTATTTATGTATTTTATAAAAGGTAGTTTTTAGTGTTGAATATTTATTATTAGGTTTTATGTTGCTATTTTATTTATTTTACATTGCTGGTATTACTGTATGTGACTTTACTTGTTTGGCGCTCAGAGCCTCTGGGATGGGCATCTTTTTAAAAAATTTGCCTTGCCTTAAAGAAGTGGCAGATGGCTGGCCCAGTGGTATAGCAGGCTGAGGCATTGCACCTTACTTCCTGCCACACCAGTGACCAATGTTTGGTAGTGAACGCGGGTTGCACAGGGTCAGTTGGGGAGGGAGAGGATCGAACATTTGGAGTACGGCTCTTCTCTCCCATGGAGGGTGGCTTGGTTGTCCTGCCGAATGACTTCCCAAATGGCCAGGAAGACGTTAATGATGGCAGGGTTCTGCGGGAGTCTGCAACATGCACATGCCTCCATGTGTGCACCCCAGCAATGAGGGAGGGAGGGAGGGTATGAAAATGAAAAAACATGGGAATGCTACTGCACTTCTGACCCTCAGCTCAACCCCTGACAACTGTATTGTGTGCACGGGTGAGAATGACCCCCTCCCTGGCCCTGCCATGGGGGGGAGAATCCATGGGGGACTTGCAGGAGATGGTCAGGTGGGAGCAACACCATCCTGGGGTGGATGTGAGCCCTCCTGAAGGGAGAGCTGAATCCTGCCCTCCAGCCACCCTTGGGGAGAAGAAACAGAAGGGGAGAAGAAAAAAAAGAGAAGTGGCATAGGATGACGTCTGTGTTTTTATTTTAAAGCTGCTGCTTCATTGCCTGGATCACTAATGGAGGAGTGCTGCTGGATCTGCACCGGGATTTAAAAGTTGTGGCATATGCTTCACTGACTTTATCGCTGTCAGTGTTAGCCACAGCAGAGGTCAGAGAATACTTAAAAGAAAAAGAATATCTCAAAAATTACCAATGTTTTCTAAGACATGGTGTGTGTGTGTGTGTGTGTGTGTGTGTGTGTGTGTGTGTGTATGTGTTTGTGTCTGTGTTGGGGGAAGGGTTGTCAAGGGATGCAATGAGGAATGGAGACAAGCTACTGCACTGATGAAGTCAGTGGGACAGCTACAGTTTGGCAGCTGCTAGAAAGTAAAATGATGGTCAGAGTGGCACTTTAGATATGTGCAAGATGTAGCAGGTTCTGCTTTTATTTAATACAGTGATTGTTGTTGGTTGTGAGTGGAAGACATGATGGAACTCTTGATGGAAGTATTGTTTTTTACAGTACTCTGCTACCACTCACTTGGTGCTGCCATTGTAGTTGTCACATTGTAGCTGAGGAGCTGCATTGGGAGAGCAGTGGCATGCATTGATTTTACCATGTGCTGTGTTTTGGCTGGCACAAGTAGTGCCAGTTGTATGCTTATGTCCTGATAAGGACATGGCTGAAGAAGGCTTTCAGCCAATCAAGTTTCAGGATTTTTTTTTGCCCATTTCATAAGTCTGTGTTATCTACTTGGCAGGCTGTGCATATATGCAGAAGATTATAATAGTGATTTAGTTAACATGATGAATAAAGCTTAGCCACAACTGCAGACACCAGTAAAGGTGTGATCAGTGAGGGCCTTGAAAATGACTGTTCATTACCAGATTACCATGTCTTAATTTCCTGCTGCTTCCAGCCCGGTCTCTGTACTGATTTGCCTTGTTTCACTCTCTGGTTGTGATTTAAGTGGCAGCCTGATCCACCCATTAACTTGTTTAGTGATGCTGTGAGAAACAAGAGCAGGTTTGTTTGCTGGCTTAATTCTGCTGACGTTGCTACTGACTGTTACTGGAATGTTGTGCTTCAGCTTGGCTTTATTTGCTGCTGTATCTCTCTGTTTTTTTCCAACTTACTTTTTGGCTTCCAGTACCTGCTGTGTCAGATATACCATCTTCAGGCCACAATTTGGCAGCCTGCGCTTTGCATTGGCAAACGGGGGATTTACCCCTTAAATTTGTCCATACACTCCAAATGTATCCAGGTGGTGTCTACACTACTACTCATGAATCCAGAGAAGGCAGTGACAGCACAGCATGCCAGTCATCCCTCCCTGGAGGAGGAGGAGAGCGTCCCCTGGGATGCTCAGTCCTTTATCCCCCCCCAGTAGGACCCTGATGTCCCAGACTGGTTAATGAACTCAGGTCATTGGCGTTGCTTGCAGTAGCTCTATCACTGCACTGACAGGCTCTCCTTTACTTGCTATCTCCATGTAGAAGAATAAGTGCAATAGATAGCATTGCTGTTGGATTACTAGTTCTGGTCTATCAAGGAGCAGTTAGAAAATTAAAATCCTGCTATACTACACACTTGGCTTTATTAATGTATCTGTCCTTTTTATAGAATTCTGATTTCTTTGTATACTCCTTCCAGTTTTACATGAATGACATTTTAGCATGGATGTTCTCTTCCAAACTATTAATTATGAAAATGTCATGAAACCATAGCTTCTACAGTATATGTCAGCCTTCTTCTGTTTGTTAATCTGTTTGTTAATTTAGATATAAATATTTTGGCTGTACCTATATCTCATATCGTACTTCATTTTTACAGTTTTTTTTATCATTTGAGCTTTTGTAGAAAAGCTATTTTTAATTTCTGGGGTATTTGAGCTTTTATGTGTTCCATACCTGGAGCAAATGACCTTGAAATGGCTTTGAAAAAGGTCATTAAAATTAGGATTTCTAGCCTTATCTATGCCTCATTTGACACTGTGCATTGGGAGTTTACTCCACTCCTATATTCCAAGATCTATTTTATGGCTGTGGACAGAGCCTACAGCCATTTTGCTATCTGTGGCTTGAAAATGGAGTTTCGTGGAACTCATTTTTTGAACATTTCAATGTATTCTTCCACATCTTTAAATCACTATGACAACTAAAAATAATTCCTTCTTTCTGTTTAGAATGTTAGAAACATAAAGCCAAGCTGCTCATCTGATGGACATTAGGAAACTGAAACAGCTTGTTAAATATTGGTTGCCTATTAAACTGGAGATTTGTTTACCCCCTTTGAAATGCAACAGCTTGCACATTTAAATTATTAGCATTTAAACATTTTTTACTACTAATTCAGTTGGGGATGAATATCTTTCAAGAAAGATTCATACCTCATAAATGTTACCCTTTCCCAGCAAATTTTGTAAAGATTTACACTGTTTTTAACCTCTCAAGACCTATCTGATAAAATACCAGGGGCCAGATATTCAAAACGTTGCCCCAGGGCTAAATTAGCACTGCCCAGTGGGTAAACTTAACCTGGAGCAAAAAGCAAGCTATATTCAAAAGGAATAGCCCAGTGCAAAACCAGCTGAATATAGCAAGGAAAGGAAGCAGGGAAAATAGTCTTAGGAATGCAGGGCAGATGTAGACTGGGAATAAGACAGCATTGAATATAGCAACAGGGAAGTGCACACTGCAACTGCAACTCATTAGACTCTGGAGCAAGCCAGTGTTACAGGTGAAAAACGTTGTGTGTGATTGCACAGATATGTCTCACATCTACTGCAAACAACAATGTAAGCCACACACTGCAGAACTGTGCTATGCTGAAGTGCTGTTTGCGCGGGACTAACCCGATAGCACAATGCTAACACAATTGCCCAGTGCAAACTGGTTAGCCTGGGGCAAACGAGAGCTATTTTCAAAGCTTCCATGCAAATGAGCCTTCTTAGCTAATCCGTGGGCAAACAGGTACATTTGCATCTCATTATGTGCTGCTCATCATACATTACTGTGCAGTTTGCCCAGTGCTACAGCATGGAGCACACAGCTCCACCATTTGGTTAGAATGGCAGTACAGGCTGGACGCTGCAGGCCAAGGCATGCCCACAGCATCCCCTGTTGGTAAGAATGGAAGTACAGGCTGTAAGCAGCTGGAACTGTGTGCTGACAGGCACAAGCAATGCATACAGCATACACATGCAGTACTGCAAGCAGCACATAACGCTGTGTGTGTGTGTATATATATATATATATATATATATATATATATTTTCATGGCAAAAAATGCATCAGTTAGGGTTGTTCCACAGTGACAAAAGTGAAGAAATTCAGTGTTAGGGTTGAAAGCCCCTTGCACCCCAGACGCCACCCCAACCAGCAACAGGATGTGCGCTGGGGTGCGACTAACTCTCACCCATCCCTTTGCAAGCAAGTTGAGGTATAGGAGAATGGGGTAAGAGTTAGGACCGACGACCCCAATGCACACCCCGATGCCAGTTGGGGGGCTGGGCTGGGGGGTGCAAGGGGGGCTTTCAACACTAATACCTCGCACACCCACCATGTGATGTGTTGTGACATAGTAACGGTAACTGCAATGCAAATGCAAGAGCTATCAGTTATGCACATAGTGACATAAATGGAAATGGTAACACAAACGTTAATAGAAATGCAAGAGCAAAGTGATGCCAAAGTGAACAGTGATGCAAACGGAGATGCAAGCACACACAGAAATGCAAATGGTAATGCAGACGGTCCTGGTACCGCTATTGTAAACACAAATGTTAAGTGTAATAGCAACAGTAACACCAAAGGGAAGAGAAATGGAAAGCAAATGCAAGTGCATACGGAAATGCAAAGTATAACGAGCATGGTCACGGTACTGCAACTGCAAATGCAAATGGTATGGTAACAACAAAAATAACACCAAAAGAAACAGAAACGGAAACGCGAATGCAAGCGCGTACAGAAACGCCAACCGTTACGCGCATGGTCACGGTACCCCAATTGGAAACGCAAATGGTAATGGTAATAGCAACAATAACGGCAAAGGAAGAAGAAATGCATATGCAAGCGCATATGGAAATGAGAACCGTAACATGCACGGGCAAGGGAATGCAATTGGAAATGCAAATGGTAACGGTAGCAACAACGATGACACTAAACGAAAGACAAATGAAAACACAAACGGGAGGGCGGCCGCAAACACAAATGGTAATGTGCACAGTGATGCAAAGTGAAACATAAAGAGAAACAGTACTGTAGACACAAGTGGTAACAATAATGCAAATGCAAGCGCAAATGAAAACACCAGGGGGGAACGCACACGGTGGCATACATGGGAATGGTAAATCAAACGGGTACGGAATCACAAGCAGAAATGATAAGGGTAACAGTAACGTAAGCATGCACCCTGGTTTTTCCCAACAGCTGCATAGAGAAACACAGTGAGTACAAAGAATGTATGCATAATAATGAGGCTCGGAGCAGAAAATGAGGAGTTGGAATACTAAATTGCTTGTATCTCAGGAACTGTACGACGTAGAAAAAATTTTTTAATTTCATATGAATTATGACTTTCTTGGCTAGTTTTGCACTTAGCCCCCTAAACATATTTCGGATGAAAGGTCTGTATCCCCCACTGTTTCTGAGAATAGGGCCCCGAAATGTGCGGCGGACGCCGTAATGTTATCCTATGGGAAGAAAATGTGAAGTTCGGAGTGCTGTAACTTTGCCACCCTGTAATATTTTTTCACCAAACCACCAAAACGCATATCTGTGGGATGTTGGCTTTTCTTCCTCTAAATTTCAGCCTAAAAGACCAAACCAGTATTTTGCAGTTGGGTGGCAAAGAATTCCAGTCATGCAGCAGAAACCACAATGTTAGTCTATGAGAAAAAGTGTCAACTTCGCAGTGCCGTAACTTTTCATCCCTGTAATATTTTTTCACCAAATCACAAAAAGGCACATCTGTAAGATGTTGGCTTTCATACCTCCAAATTGTATCCCAAAAGACCAAACCGTTCTTTTGCATCAGAGTGGCAAACAATTCCTGTCATTTTGGCCATAGTGTTGAAAAGTAGTGTCATGATTTGCTACACCTTACACAAAAATTTGCGACAATGTTGCAAGTGCGACATTACTTTTCCCAAAAATTTGAAAAACATATTCCTGGGGTGTTTCACCCCAAAATAAAGACATGGCTAGCATCCTCAGGGCTTGACTAGGTAAATACAAATATAATTATATCCCTAGATGGTCCCAATTTTAAATGGCAAGCATTTTTCTGATCAGTAACTGAAAACAAAATGGCAGATTTGCGACACTACTAGGGTCATTTGCAACACTAAAAAGTGTATTTGTGAAAGTGTTGCATTTTTTTGTTAACTTTTCCCATTGACTTATAATGGGAACTAATTTTTTGAATAACTTTTGAACAGTTCAATATTTCGTCACGAAATCTTCAAAAGGCACATCGGGGACCCGGCTACACATTCCCTGAAGTTTTTGGACCGGTCACACAAACTGTGTGACCTGTAGGCACAAGCAAAGAATGCACAAAAAAACATAAATGTGCCCCAGAATGTCACTTAATAACTCCGCAGCCATATATCTGACCAGTACGAAAGCTGGCAGATCCCAAGATTTATGGCTATGCCCCACGCCTACCAAATTTCAGGCAAATCTGTTGAATGGTGGCAAAGTTATTAAGGTACAAAATGTCACCATTTAACCTTAAATGGGGTACTCGACCCTAACTATGGAAGCACTACTGTGCTACCATAATACACACATATATATATATATATATATGTAGATCCATATTTATCTAGCTATCTATAAATATAGATAGATAGATAGATAGATAGATAGATAGATAGATAGATAGATAGATAGATAGATAGATAAATGATAGATAGATAGGTAGATACAGAGATAGATACAGAGATACATATACTGTATACTGTATATGGCTAGATAGCTACACACACACACACACATATACACTACCTGTGGCCACACATGCTCTGGATGATGCCCTCCACCCCACACCAAAGGATGCAGCCTACAGCAGGAGTGGGTGGAACTCAGTGGGGGGACACAAGTATGCATGGGGCAGGCATAAGGCAAACCTGGTGGGGGCGGGAGGGGACATCAGCTGTAGGTCCACTGGGTTGTGCAGCACATCCATCCAATATATAGGGACCTGGGCAGACAGGCTGGGCTGGGCAGCCCTGCTCAGCTGTCATGGTTCCTGGTCACACGTGTATCTGCTCCACTGCCTGGTAGTCCAGTGCCCCTCCCAAGCATGTTAACCAACCCCAGGTGCCTCTAGAAATGTATTGTTACCCTGGTGGTGTAGTGGTACCCCCACCCCCATCGCAATCCGAGACATCCGGTAGCAAGGTAAGTATATTTCCCTAGTGGTTTAGTGATCCCCCACCTCCCATCGTAATCTCAACTACCCAGTAGTAAATGAAATATGCAAAATTCCCTTATGATCTAGAGGTACCCCCCCTCCCCACACAGTCCCTGATCCCACAGCGCTGCATAACCTGGTAGTCTAGTGGTCCCCCCCACCCAGCAGTAACAGCTCCCATTAACCCCGAATACATCCTATGAAGGAGCTGGCAAATGCTCAGCCCTCCTCTCACCACCATGGCCGGTCGACGAGTGTGGTATGCATGAATGCTACTAAAATGATTGAGCGCGCTCATTCATTTTAGTAGCGCTCATGCATATCGCAGTTGGCAACTGGCCGTGGTCATGATAGGAGGGCTGAGCCAATCACCAGCTCCTTCATAGGATGTATTCAGGGTTAACGGGAGCTGTCACAGCTGGGTGGGAGGAGACCACCAGACCACCAGGTTATGTAGTGCCATGGGGTTGGGGATCATGGGGAGGGGAGGAACCTAGATCACCAGGAGTTTTGCATATCACGTTACTACCGGTGTCTGAGATCATGATGGGGACCTCTAAACCACCACACGGAAATATGCCTATGTTCATGCACGGGCGTCTCTAAATGTCGAAAGTTGGACCACTAAACCACCAGGGAAATATACCTATTTTTGGTGCTACCAGGGGTCTGAGATCATGATGGGGGGGTGGGGGACCACTAAACCACCAGTGAAATATACTTATTTTCTGTGCTACTGGGAGTCTGGGATCATGATGGAAGAGTGGGGGGCACTGCTGCATTACTGCCAGCTTTTTGTCAGCAGTATTTGGCACCGTGCTACAGGTCATGCTAATGCCTGTAGCATGGCACTGTTCATTTGAGTATGCTGTGCAGCCGGCATTCCTGGCCACTCCCCTAACCCCCACCCCTGCGTACATTTACTTTTAGCGTCGGTGCTACCACACAGTGCCTGTGCTATTAGGGCTTCTGAATATTGCAGTCTGGCACTAGTCCAGTGCTATTCCAGTGCTACGACTTTGCACCAGGCACAAATGTTTGAATATCTGTTCCCAGATCTTCAGCGAACTACCCATACTAAATATATAAATTTCTTTTTGAAATAAAGGGCTGTGGCCTGCTTTCCAAATGTAACAGATAAGAGTTACTGATATCTCTTATTGTAAGAATGTGTTTGTGTGTGTGTGTGTCTGTGTGTGTGTCTGTGTGTGTGTTTGGGGGAGGGGTGGCAAAACAGTCAAACTCTAGGCAAGGGATACTTCATCTAATGAATTAACTGCTGACAGACCATGAGTGATACAGAAGCAAATGATCTGATACCTTTTATTGGACCAAACATAGATGTGACATAAAGAACGTATACCATTTATAAAATTCCTGATCAAACAACTGCAAACAGAAGACAGTTTTTTGTCATTTTATAATATGATATACTGAGTGCATATTGACTGAGTTGCTGGATCAGGGCCTTGATAAAATAATAACATTTAATTTAGCTCATTCAAGATTCAATCAGGTGGACAGAAAAAAGTCAATGAGAATTTGTCTGAAAACTAACAACTGTAAGATGCAAAAATAGCATTTGTGTATATATATATATATATATATATATATATATATATATATATATATATATAGATATATAGATATATATATATATATATATACATATATAATATATATATATATTATAGTAGGCACCGTTGTTCCCTGTATTTAGGGTTATGAAGGCACTTCTATGTTAAACTTGAACGTTTGCATGTCGATAACTTTGGATCCATTCAACGGATTTGAATTAAATTTGGTATGCACGGTGGGACATGGTAGATCTCTTGACTTGCCAATTTTTGTTTTGATCAGACTTACAATTTTTGCACACCAAAATGCCGAACAGTGCATTTTTCGCCAGTTATATGGGCCATTTTTTGGATTTTGTCCATGGTGCTGCATGGCCGTTGTGTGGTGTGCCACAATGCAACCTGCTCATCTCTAAGAGTATGGGTCAAGGAACATGCTGCTTTTTGTGTGGTGAAAAAATTTTAATCTATTCAAAAGTTATTAAACTTTTAATTTCCCATTATAAGTCAAAGGTAAAATTTATATGGTTATTTTGCGAATGCAGAATGGTGTTTTGGCCATCTGGTCCCTCCTCACAATCAAAGAATTTGCAGGCTCACTATCAAAGAATCTTTGACCCTGAGAAATTCTTTGATCTCAATGGCTGCAATCTTGTTTTCACTTTCCGGCTGGAAAAAATCAAATATCTCAGCTCAAGGATGATTCTGAAGTAAAACTATCATGGGTTTTACTCAGGGGTCTTCCCTCTATCGAGCCATGCCTGTGGTTTCTTCTAAACATGTCTAAAAATAGAGATTTGAACTTTTTAATTCTTTGATCATGGCTCACTAACGATCTTTGATCGTGAGCCCGCAAATTCTTTGATTGCAAGGTTCTTTGATCGTGATCTTTGATCACGTGGTAGGGCCTAGATGGCCACATGAAAAAAATAAATTTCTCAGCCCAGGGGTGACCAAGAAACACAAACTTCAATGGGTTTTGCTCAGGGGGCTTCGTTTGATTGAACCATGCTGGTGGTTTCATGTATTTATGTGTAAAATTAGAATTTCACCATTTTTTATTCTTTGATCGTGAACCTGCAAATTCTTTGATCATAAGCCTGCAAATTCTTTGATCGCGAGATTCTTTAATCACAAGAGAGGGACTAGATGGCCAGATGAAAAAATTAAATTTCACAGCCCAGAGGTGACCTAGAAACACAGACTAGGATGGGTTCTGCTCAGGGGGGCTTCATTTTTTTGAACCATGCCAGTGTTTAATGTATTTATGTGTAAAATTTGAATTTTACTATTTTTTATTCTTTGGTCATGAGCCTGCAAATTCTTTGATCACAAGATTCTTTGATTGTGATCTTTGATCGTGAGGGAGGGACTAGGTGGCCAGATTTGAATGCAACAGATAGGCAATTTTAACAATCTTTACAATTAAATATCTCGGAAACAGTTTGGTCTTTTTACTTGAAATTTGGAGTGTGTTCACGGGATGTCCTGTACATGGGAATTATGATGTTTACGTGTCAGACAATACATTTCTTGCAGAGATTATTGCATGGCACAGTTTACATTTTGCGAACAGTGTTTTCCATTGTGGTAGTGGCTTGAAATTTGTGGGGTAGCTGGCCTTACTGCCGTGGATGTACTTTTTAGTCATTAGCTGTGTAACATGTCAACAGGTGCAGAATTTTGCCACTCCAATGAATGAAAATCTCAAACTTTCAAATGTTGTATCTCGGACATGGTGTACTTTTTTACACTGAAATTTGGAGGGTCTTCATGGGATGTCCTGTGCCTCTGCATTATGGTGTTTAGCTGTTGCAAAATTAATTTACTGCACAGATATTGCATAAACACATTTTATGTTTTCCTTATGGCATTTTGCATTGTGGTAGTGGCTTCATATTTATAGGGTACCTAGCGTTACTGCCATGGAGATGATTTTCAGAGGTTAGGTGTCTGACATGTAAACCGGTGTGAAATTATGCCACTCTTATGAATGAAACTTTGTTTTGTTTCAAGGTGGTGGCCCCCGTGCTCTCATGCATATGTGCTACTACCAATAGATATTATATTTAGTAGTTGCACTGTTATGTTAGCCAGAAACTTGCAAGTTGATGGGAGCGTGGGACCCCACCAACTTGGGCAATTTTCTACTTTTCTATTCTTTCTCAACAAGTAAGGAACTTCAATGCAAAAAACTGCAATAATGCATCATTTAGGGTTAAAGCATAAAAAGTCAGAAAATGAGACCTTTAGGGTTACGCCTCTCCCCTTCGTGTAGCCCCTCCCTCCTTCCGAGATTGACAGATGACGGGGTGTGTCATTGGGGTTGTGATGCCTAAATGTCACCCCATTTTTCCTTACTGTGCCTTGTGAATATGATTACACATGGAATGGGGTGACCTTTAGGCCTCACAACCCCAATGACACACCCCGTCATCTTTCAATCTGGAGGAAGAGGGAGGGCTACACTAAAGGGGAAGGGGCTACCCTAAAGGTCTGATTTCCTGACTTTTTATGCTTTAACCCTAAATAATGCATTAACACAGTTTTTTGCATTATATATATATATATATATGTCTCTGTTTGCAATACATTTGTTTATAGGCATTACTAGTTTCTTTTGAAAGATTGTCTGACTTGTGATTGATAATTTTGAATATAGTTCATGAAATAATGAGCTTGATATTTGTTGTTTCATATAGTCCCCCATTATGCCTTATGCATACAGTAGCATATAAATCCAAATCATTCCAAGGCCATCATGACATATAATATTAATACTGAGCAGCAAATCAGAGCTCTTTTCTTGATAAAAGGCTGCTGATATAATAAAGAACATTGTCATAACTGACGAACCAGTGGCTTATGGAAAAATTTACAGGAATTTATACAACAATTTGATGCTGCCATTGTGGAGAAGACACAGGGAAAATGAAGGCTTCTTGCAGAGTAATGGCTATTTGGATCTGGGAGCACTGAATATTTCTTATCCTATTTTTTTTATCCTGGATAGGGCAGGGGAAATGCTACACTTCATTGTCACAGGGATGTTCATTTACACATTTTTGCACTGTATTTACTCAGGCTGTCCCAGATTACATGCAATATCTTGTTTTCAGTAAGGTCATGATTTTACCATGTTTATAATGTATTCAAGCTACCTAGTCCAGGCTCCCATATTCAAAGGAGATACACAGCACATCCTAGTGGAAAAGGGAGCTGTACTGCACAACTCCAATAATGCGCAACAGTGCAATATTCAAATGTGTGGGATGCACTGGTTGCAAGGAAATGGGCCAGGGCACACACAAATGATATGCCGTTCAAGTCAAGGGGGCAATCCCATGCATATGCCGTTCTGCAGCATATTCAGTGGGAATGTGCCCCTCACCACCTAGAGAACTGCAGCCCACAGTTAAACCATGAATAGCTGGCCTAACCCAGCCAGCCACCCACAGGCAGGCTGCAGATTTGTATCCAGGTGCACAGGAGCCTGACAGCCCTGGTAGACAAGAGGTACCCCCTTTCCATCCCCAGTCTAGTCAACCCCATTCCAGAAAAGCTTCATAGTGTAGGGTCCCCCGACCTGATTGCACCAGAGGAAACCATGGTCCATATCCATAGTCTAGAGGACTCCCATCTGCTGCCCTGTACACAGACACTGTCACTCCCCTCATACCCAACCTGTTGCAAAGACTGGCACTGCTCTCCATACCCTGCTATGGCCAGCCATTGATTGCACTGAACCCGGGCTCGGGACCTGCAATCTGGAATGACCCAACTGTCTGTACCATGCATTGGGGTACCATGACAGTGGCAGATCCACTAGTCTATTCAGCTGTATGTCCCTGGCAAATTGAAGAGGGAATTTACATACCTCCAATGCATGCCTTGTCAATGCTGTATCTTTCTGCTGTCATACACCACTACAAGTCCACACTCTCCCCTAGTCCCCTGTGTAACATGCCATCCTCCAGACTTCTGAAGTATCCTGGGTGCCATGGGGTGCAGTATCCTGTAATGTCATTTGCAGTGTATGTTTCAGGCTATAGATAGCTCATCCACAGTTCCCTAATTGTACAAACGAATGGGAGATTAACTGTAACGTGCCTGTTTTGGGATCTGTGTGAGTGGGTGCAGCATCGGCCGTCATCCACACTGAGCAGTGCAATGGCACTGGGATGATGGATCAGCATGCAAGTGACTGAGGAGTATGGCCACTGGGTGTTATCACCCACACACAGCTCATGCCTACATATTACACATTCCAGCATCCTACTGCGAGTGCTCTTCCACCTGCCATTAGAGTGGCATGATCCCATTACAGAGCCAGTTGTCAGAATGGGATGAGGCGGGGGCAGGGAAGGGGCTGTCTGTGTGCCGTTGAGGGGGAGTGGGGGCCACTACACTATGGACATGGACTGTGGGTGTATTCAGGTGCAATTAGGAATGGAATTGGGGTCCCTACAATATGGAACCAATAGAGCCTGGACTCCAGTATGATCAGGACTGATGGAACGGGTGGGGGATGTCACTATACCACCAGAGACTTCAGGGCCTATCCCACATGGGAGCGATCAGGGTCAGGGCTTGAGGGTAGAGCTCCTGCGGTGCATTCATCCCCATGCCAACATGCAAATGGGCTGGTAATGAGAATGCATAAGGCCTCTTTGCACACAGCATGCTCGGTTAGTTCATTTGCATTTCTGTGCTGAATATTGCCCCTGTGGGATGCAATGCATGTGTATGCACCACGCGTCCCCCCCAGAAGGTATTCAGTCAAAATCACCCTGGATGCACCTGACTTGGAAGCCACCTGCACTGCAACTCCCGTCCAGGGTAACATTTTCAACAGGAACAATGAAGTCTGCCAGGATGACATGCAGTGGCACAAGTTTACTGCATGACAAAATGGATTAACTCCCTTTGAAATTGCATTGTTTGCTGCAGTAACTCCACTGTAGAATTCTGCAGTGCTGCGCTTCATCTTGGTGGGCTTCACTGTATGCACACCCTGTATCGGTGGCGCATTCTCTTTGAATATTGTATCAGTGCCGACCAGTGCACCCTCTGTGCAACACATGTTTCTGCTCGTGCATTGATCTGCCATTTAATATACCCCCCAAATGTTAAATATCATTTTTAGAGCGTTCTGATTTTACACAATACAGCATAATATTGTGTAGATGTAGAGGCCCACTGAAAATACGATGCCATTTCTTCTGTAAACTATCCAGACTAAATATATAACAATCAGCAGGCATATTCTAGGAAAACACATTGTAAAAATGTATATAAGGAAGACCACATTGAAACTGCCCCTCCACAGATCTGCATTATGCAAATTCATTAGAAATAATGGATAAAAGCATCCCAAAAGCTTTCCACAGCCATATCACTTCTGACCAGATTTTGTTTTATGAAGAAGCCACTGATATGACTTCTAGCTATTACACTTTCTTCTCCTGTTATTTAAGCAATAATGCATGAGAGGGTGTGGTTTGTGCTGGGATAACCTCATGCCTGGGTGGTTAGGCACAAGGCCACAGGCCAAGTGCATCCAATGTCCCAGAAGTGAGGTTATGCCAGCACAACCCACACCCTGGCGTGCATTATTGCTATTATACAATGGCTTATTGTTACACAAAATAAAAAAAACACATTTAAAAAATGTTTTTAGTAGATTTTTAGTGGAGCAATATATCTCTGTCTATTAAGAGAGAATAATGGTAATCATCTAAAAAACAATGCACTGAGGTTGTGCTAGGATAGCCTCACTGTGCCATGGACACACTGACAATCAGAGTCCAGGAAATTTTCCTGCCTGTAGAGGTGGGTAAAAAATTACCATTAGTAAATTATCCATTACAAATACTTAGAAAGGAGATGAACGGAGACGGTGCTGATGGCGGAAGAATTTAATGATTATAACAATAATCACAGTGAGAGATTACAAGTGGTACATCCTTCATTCTTCATTCTTCAAACTAACAGTGTATTCTGGCTTGCTTATATAGTGGATGACAGTATTATTAGTTTCTATGGTTGTCTATGATTGGTCCAACACAAGTACAAACATCAACTTAAAAGGCAATTCTCTTTTTAGTATATGTATGAGCTAATCTTTTGGTCAGCACAAATGTATTGATAGTGTAAATTATATTACTATATAAGGCTAGTAATAATTATCATTACCAGTTACCAAGGTCTAGAAGGAAGAAATAGATTTGGACTTAAGAATGTGCATACAAGCTTTTTAGCCTGTAGTCAGAAGGGTAACTTGAACACTATTCTGTGTTTCTGCTTTGCAAACACATAAAGCAACTGTTTGATATTACTCACATGGTCATCACAAATATCAAAAGACACTTTTAATATTACAACTTGTGGCTCAGTTAAACTTGTAGCTTTACAAGTTTTAATATGATTTAATTATATAGGCCATTATTTGTTACACAAACACATTATGTTTTAGACCAAAATGAGGTTAGCCTGGAATATAGGGACACACTTCTATATCCCTTGTTACACTGACATTGTATAATAGAAAATATAGCCCTTTGTCTTAGCCATTCTCCCATTAGTTTTTCAGTCCAAAGTCATAGTGTTATTATTTGTTAGAAATACAGAAACTGAACCATGTCCTGGTTTTGGTTTTAGTATCATCATGAGAAATGCTTTGTGATCTCAAATTAAGGGATGCTCATATAATAAGAAGTTTTTCATCCAAAATTCTTGAGTTAGTATGTTGGCGTGGCACTCATACTTTCTGAAACGCTCTGCCTGCAGTTCAATGGATGAGCAGACCGCCACTCCTACTTCCTGAACTATACAAGCAGTTCCTGCCAGCCTCCATCTGAAGCACTTTCTCTTTGCCAGCTGGAGGCTGTGCTGGTTCCTCTTCTCCCTGTGAGCCTGCACCCCAACTCTACCCCACCCCAGTTCGTTTGTGCTCTGGGCTCTGCTTGGTTTCTGCTGGTTGTGTTCCTGTGTCTCTCCTGCTTTGGTTAATTTTTGTTTTGCTTTTGGCTGTTGCGTGCTTCATTGTATGCTTGTTTTTCTGATCTGCTTTATTTGGTCTTTGGTTTTGTGCTTTCTTTTGGGGCTTTCTAGTTGCCTTTATTTTTGTTGTGTTCCTCCTTTGTAGTGCTCTAGCTCCCTTTGCTCCCCAGCCACCTGACACACTCAGTTTTCCTACGTTGTTGTTTGTTTCAGCTCCCATTCCAGCCCTCTGCTGCTACTTTTACTTAATTACCTGCACCTGGTCTAAGCTCCTACTGTCACCTAGCAGCAGCAGCAGGGAGTGGCAGCAGGTACTGCTACATTTCTGTTGCAACTCCAGGTAATTTGTGCTACTTTTTCTACTTCCTTATTTCTTTTGGGATTTCTTGTTACAGTCTTCATTATGTTTAAAATGTTATTCTGCTTGTACAACTTTGCCAGTTCCCTTTCTTTATCAATAAATTCTCTCAGCTGCTACAGTGTTTTCAGCAAGCAATTGCACTTCATTATTATTTGTGCAAACAAACCTATTTCAATTTGCTTGGCCATTCAGTGCTACAAGCTATGCAACATGTTTATTTTGCACTCAGTGGGACTGAAGCCTGAATCTACTCCCATTCTGTACTGCTTCTCCATGGAATGTAATATGTATTTCGATGTAATTTACCAGTGGCTCCTTGGTCTTAGGTCCAGCTAAAAGCCTTTTAGCAGAATGTATCTAAATTTACCTGTTTTGGCCTTTGAGTCATTATGTTGCTTTAACATCACCTTTTGCTTTGTCTCACAGAGCTCTGCTTGCATACAGCCCTTTTGGGGTTTTTAATCTGCTCAAACAGCTTTATTTGTACTCACTGGGACTCAAACCAGAGTCTGATACAATCCTATATTATTTTCACCATATAATTCAACCCTGATTAAATACATTTGTATCAAGCAATTATTCTCGTTTCAGTGCAGTACTGTCCATGTCTGCAAAGTCCCATGCTTGTTAAGCTCAGCCACTGCTGAACTCTATTCATTATCTGTGCACTGCTTCATTATACTCATGAGGTCAGCTCAGCTACAGCTGTCACTGTAAACTAGTTTTAAAATCTGCATGTGGGTCATGGCACTTTACCATGTCTTCTTTGTTTTTCCTATGAGGGAGGACTGGGGGGTTATAGTGAAGAGTCATGGCTCTGTGTTGTTCATTTACCTCATGTTCACATACTGCTTTTGCCACTAAAATCTTCTGGGTATTTGTCACATTTATTTGGCACTTATTGATGGACTGGTTGGCTAGCCTTGCACTGACTAAAGGCCCAGGTAACCTGAGCTGGGTGTGCAATTCCTATGCTATCATGCTTCTGTGTACTAGTTGTTTACCAGGTTCATTGCTACAGGTGTTTACCATGCTACTCCTCACCTGTTACTCCCTGATTTACCATGTATGGCCTGTACCATTACCAAAGATGTTTACTTTGCTGCATAGTACCTGATATTCTCTGCATTACCTGGTATAGCCTGCTGCATTACTAGAAGAGATTAGCCAGTCGTGCCCATCAATTTATTGGCTCTGATCTCCCTCTCAGCCAACAATCTCACTCTGCACCCTAGTCTGCATCCTGAGCGTGTGATACCTGGTGTGGCGTCCTTCCTTTCTGGCCCATAGTGGGAAAATCCTTACTCCAGGTGGAGCTTTAGCCATTTGCACAGTGATGTCTCTTGATGTAGAATTTATGACTAGCTGCAAAGGAAGGATATATTACTATCCTTTAGCTGCAGTACCAGCTGCATAGGCACCTTCAAAGCATTCACCCTACGACCGTTCTTGGTTCGCTTGATTTAAATAGTATTGTTTTATTGTTTTATTGTAAATCTAGGAATTAATACCTTTGAGCCAAGGCTCTTTTACAAAGGTTCTGCGTCAAGATCAGTTACAGACAAATAGAGGTACAGGGTTGCACAAATAGCTAAAATCTAATGACATTTATGAACACCAGATAAATCACTTAAGCACTTTCACTATATAGAAAACAAGTGAGGAGGGAAGATAGGTAAGGGAGGTAAGTTAGGCAGTGTAAGTAAGAAAAAGAGGAAAAAGGGGGGATAGGAGGAAGGAGCAGACCAATTGTAGGTCCTGTAAACTACAGGACAAACAAGTGCCTCGGTAATTGTTCTCTCTTCCCACCTTTGAGGCAATTTGTTGCAGAGGCCATTACTCGCAACCCTCCACGGTGCTCCCATTAGAGGGAACGAGTGAGAGTTTCCTCTAAATTGGAATATTTTACACTCCCTTTGTTTTGATTTCTAAATGGCAGCAGCAGAGCCATCACTAACTACAACATCCCAAGCCTGGAGGGAAAGCAATCTTGGCCCTGGATCCCCAGAGATTTCCTCCTCAACTGTTTTTTTTCTCTCCTCCATGCTACAGGTTATGATACTAGTTAGTTTAGCTATACTCCCTATACTCCCTTGCTCACTTAGGTAAGTTTGGCTGTTGGATGAAGATGGATGGTGGCCCTACTAGCTCTTCTCTCTCTCCTTAGGAAGCTCCTTGCTGTCATCAGCACAAGCAATATTATTGGAGATATCCTGCTAACTTGTGGGTCTCATTTAGGTTTCATTCAGCTGCCTTGTGGCTTTGTGTCTCACACACATGTGGCCCCAGCCAGCCATGGCAAGAGTTAGAGACTGTACAAGTGACCCACACTGTCAGCTATGGGAGGGAGTCCTGCAGTCCTTGCCTAATGGCTGTCCCTTGGTGGTCTAGCAGCATGGAAAGAATTCCACGAGGCATTCCTCAGTTATCCCTGTATCTCCTGGCAAAGGCAGGCATGAGGGATCATTGGTGGGAAGATACAGAGAAGCCAAAATTAAGCCCTCACTCCCACTCTCTTAGAATCCTAGAGTTCTCAGCTGATTCCAGGTTTGGTGGGATCTGACCATTATGGAGGCAGCAGGTGAGAGGGCAGGCTGTGGGAGGGCCTACAGGGGAGAAAAATCAGAAATGGCAGCATATACTATAGAATGATCAAAAAGTTAAACATCACTCAAGGGTCAGTAATTCTAGTACTGTATCTTCATCCTAAATTATAACGTAATGGGACCTAAAAGAAACTGGAAAAGGAATGAAGTTTTGATTTACTATCTAAACAAACTAAAATTTAGTAGACAAGCACTTACATGAAATTCTATTGCCATATATGTTGTTGTTGTTATTGTCATGTTTCATCTTGGTTTCCTAGTACTTACCTTTACCACACAGACATAACATAGTTTGATCTTAGTTGCAGTCTCATGGATTAATAAACCTCTGTACCATGTCTAGGTGGTCAGCTCTCCAGAGGACCATTCATATACCCACACATTTGATCCATTTCACCTTGGCAAAAGCGTAACTAGTCCAAATGCATTCACTTACCATTCTAAGTTCACTCATAGTTATTTATAAAAAGTAATACTTAACTGTGGCAGATCCTATCCTAGAGATATCATTCACAAACAGGGCAGTCTGCCATACTAGAAATGTAAAAAAATTGTGGACAGGACTAATCTCACTCAGTCACAGTGGAGGATCAGTCATTGGTAGAATGTATTGCCCACATCCCATAACCAAAATTCAGAATCTTGATGTTTTGGAGAGAAAAGTGCTCTCCCTGTAAGTACAAGGCATTCAAAGTGAGCCTGTGGATGACTTTAGCTGTAACTGGTTAGATAAAGTAGCCAAGTATTGAAAAAGATTAATGAGACTTCAGTTAAAAGTTGGCTTATTGACTCACCACTGGATTAATTTCTGACTTATGTTAACACTGTGAAACATAAAGGGCCAGATATTCAAAACTTTTCCCCTGGGCTAAATTAGCAGGCAAACTTAGCCTGGAGCACAAAGCAAGCTATATTCAAAAGGAATAGCCCAGGGAAAACAGCTTCTGAATATAGCATGGGAATGAGGCTGTGCAAACTGGGCTGGGAGTGTAGGGCAAAAATAGCCCCAGAATAAGACAGTGCTGAATATAGCAACCAGGAAAAGCAAACCACAACAACAACACAGTGCACAGCGACGTGAGGGTAGGTAGAGGTGCACTATGTGGCCAATGTGTGTGCCAGCAAATGCGTGGACCCAGTACAGCTGCAGGCAGCAGTGTATGTGAAAGAATAGCATTCAAAACTGTATAATATTCCCCGAATCATTAGTACCGCGCTAACACGTTAGTGCGGCTTTAGTACTGAGCTAAGCCGTTTGCCCAGTGCAAACACATTTGCCTGGCACTAAGGTTTGCCATATTCAAAAGTGACATGCAAATGAGCCTACTTAGGTAGTCACTGGGCAAACACCCAGATTAGCATCTCATCATGCCCTGATTTGCATGCAGTTTCCCCAGCGTTACTGCAGGGTCCACAGCTCCACCTGTAAGTCAGTTTGGAAGTACAGGGGCTGGCCAGCTCCACCTGTAGGTCAGTCTGACAGTGCATGATGGTTGCTGCAGGCTACATGTATGCAGTAAAGCATAGCATTATGTACCCCAGGGGACAACACATCATAGGCATGGGCGGTGGTGGTGATGCATGTAACTGTCACACTATAGGGCATGCTACAGTGCACAGCAGACACCACAGTAGAAAGGAGTGGTGTAGTTTGAGGGACACAGCAATGCCTATGGTATGTAGGGTAGTGAAGACCACTGCACTGTACACAGTGACAAGCCCACCTTGCAGGTGTGTACTACCAGTGGACATTACTGTCACACTGTTGTGTGACCCACAGATGCTGCACCTCTGGCATGGGATGCTCATAGTGACACAGACATGGCCAGCTGTGTGTGTGCTGTGGTGTATGTACAGTTGTGCGGTATGTGATTGGGGGGCATGTATGATTCCCAATACTGGCCCATGTGCACTACATGCTGTGTTCCAGCCTTGTAGCCACACCCAATCTGTGGTGCGGCCTGGCCACCTGTACATCCTCCCCTCAGAAACCCACTATGCCCACAGTGCTGCATGTGTGTGCTGGCATCTATTAGTCACCACAGATGTATGGTCTGCAGGTGTGTGCTGTATGGCCACACTACCATGGTTGCCCCAGGGGGCCAGGTCACTACATACTGCCTGGCATGGCTGGGACTGGCGGCAGCAGTTGGCATCATTGTGGTGCCATCAGTGAGCAGCATGTTTCCTCCATATCTAGCATTTTCTCTGTGTCATAGTCATATGTTAGGGTCATGCAAGGCCGTGCTAAAGATGCACTAATGCCACGTAAGACCGAAATGTCACACAAAGCTGTTTGCCCAGAGTTAAGACCAGCTTTTCATTGACAGTAATTTGTACTGTGCAAAGGGTTGCGCTAAATACCTTAGCATAGCGCTAGTCACTGAATATCCCATAGCGCCTGTATTCATGTTCGGTTTGACCCTTGCATATAATTATGGTTTGCCCAGCACTAATGTGGTTTGCGTGCACTATTTGGCTTTTTGAATATAGCAGACCCGTGCTAATCCCACGCTAAACCCATGCAAACGGTTTGCGCACTGTGCAAAGCTTTGAATATCTAGGCCAAAGTGTCTTAATTTTTATCCCAAGGTTTAAATAGAATTGTCAAAAGGGCCATGCACTATAAAAACAGGATTTAGGAATTTTGTAGTATACGTATGCCAGTTTATAGCTAGAGGTGGTACACATCATCACATTAGCCTTTAGGTTTGTCATGTATTGAGAAAATAAAATTTGCAGTTTTAACTTTAAGTCCAGTCTGTAGTCATTTGAGCCATAGCTACTTTTTGTGACAAAAAGGAAGTGTAGCTTGTCTCAGACTAAGGGTATTTCATCATGTAAGTCTGCAGGTGTGGCCTCCACCTCCTCACATTCAGTGGTTAAATTGGACATGCTTAAGTGGGAGAAGTTTCCCCTCAGGATATCCAGGTGTGGAACTATTACACTGTTGTCACCAGATGTTGGAACCCTCTTATGGTACTATATTTAAGAACAATGATGACAGGGGTGCAGGAACTCATATGTAATTTTAAAAATGTAGGGGAATAAGTTCCTTCCAAATTTTATCCCTGTACCAGATATGCTGGTCTCCCCCCCCCCCCCCACAGTGGTGTCCCCAGGATGAAACATACTTTTAATGCACTTTGCAGTATGCTGCAGCAGACCTACTGAATAAAGCAATTTAATTTCAAGGGCAATTAGTCCCCCTTGTTATGCAGGAAACTGGTATTCACTTCATCCTGGCAGTGTCACATTTTCCTGAATGACAAAGGGGATTAATTACCATTGAAATTACATTGCTTTATTCAGTAGGTCCTCTGAAGCATTCTGCAGAGTGCTGCAAAATGCTGCGGAATTGAGTTTCATCCTGGGGATGCCACTGTATTCACCAGCTGTAGCTGATTAGCTAATTGTGGACTAATCAGTTCACAGTGGTTCTTTTCTGTGGGCCTTAAAGCGCTAGTATACTGCCCAAAACTGATATTAACTTTCAAAAGCAGTGAAGTATTACTTCTTATACCTTTTTTTCTACCTTGTGATTCCCATCCAGTCACTCTGACTGGTTCCTGTTTGGACCAGTTCCCCAGGCCCCATCACTTGACATCCCTAGGACTTACCTCCTCTGCTGTCATCCTGCCTCAAGACCTGGTCAGAGGGCCCAGTCATCTGCATGGGGCCTGCAAGGGACCAAGATATCACCACCATGTTGTGGGAGGGGTTTTGTACCATTTTCCCCTATGAGGCCCATGCACATGCAATGATCAATGTGTGTGTGCCCCCTCTATGAAGATCACCATGGCATCCAAGCATGGGGTTCCCTCCCTTGCTGTCTCATGTCACTGCCACCTAGATTTCCCTGTGTGACAAATGAACTCAGGACAGGCATGCCCCCTCCCCAAGGGAAGAGAGCTGTCCTATAGATGCTCAATACTCCATCCCCCGGGCAGACCCAGAGTGACCCTGGTCCATTCCCAAACACAGGTCACTTTTGCAGCAGGTGGTGAGGCAGCCTGTGCCACAGTCCGCCATGCCACTGAGATGATTCTACTTCTTGTATTTGAAGTATTATTTTCTTTTCCATTTCACTAATTTGAAATTTTCTACTTGATAATACTTTCTTTACTATTATATTTCATGCTACCTCTGTCTTTCTGACACCAGATCCTCCACCTAACTTCACTCCCAATACTTTTCAAAGTCTCAGTTTGCCCCCCCGAGGAAGGGTCTAGGGTGGAGGTTGCATACTCTACAACATGCATAGCATCTGGAGACACAGTAAGGAGGTGGCAGTAGCCGCAGATATACCAGGGCCCCAAGAAGCCATCTCAGGGGCCGCTTTCATTTTTCTCTGTGATCCCCCTGGAAGATGCCGGCACTTGAGGGGGGTAAATGTGCGTGCACATGAAATGCATACACAGCACAGGTCCCAGGCATTGCCTGCCTCCCCCCCCGGGGTTCCATAATGCCAGTTCAATAACAAAAACCATGATGGCACGTACAGTAACAAAACTACCCTGACATCAACTACACCACTACATGATATTGCTGACAACTGCAAAACCGACACCAAGCACCACGACAACAATAAACAACATATACAAATGCAGGGGGCTCCACTTCCAGCACCCTCCAGAAATTAGTGTAACAATCTCCATGGCACACATACTGTGGAGTTACAGAGAAAACATGTGATAGATGCTTATGTGCTCTTTATTGCTGACACATCCATATAGCCAATTAGGACAGTAGCAGCTGTTTTCCCACCCCACCACCACAAACACTCAGTGTAGTATACACATTCTCACACACACAGCTACAGCTCACAGAACCTCCCACCATGGTCATTATACCTGCAGCTTAATGTTCGAAGTGATACCCATCAAGCAGTCTTTCAGGTTGTGTACCTCATATTGTTGTACTATGCCCATCAGTTTCTCAGCAATGTCCCTGTACTTTTTCCTGGAGCAGCCGACATCCATTCCACAGAGCACCTGCTGTATCTTCAACTCAGTCAGGCATTGCTCACCTCTTAGGACATCGACAAATTGCAACACAGTTGGATGGGATGCTCTGAGCAGGGAGTTGAATCCTCTGCGCCACCCCTCAATGGTAGCCCCTTCCTAGCAGCTGCATAACAGTTCCAGAAGTCTATAGGAAATAGGGGATGTCGCTGAACCCCACTTTGAATGGGCTGTCCCAACCAGGTGTCCTCAAAATAATCAAAAAAGGGGGCTAGCTCCTCCTCATAGGAAACATAAAACTCCCTGCCCTGCATCTTGTCAAAAACATTTCACACATCCTGCGGAGATACAAAAGCTAATGAAGCAACCACATGGACATGTAATGCAAACTCCTCATTAGCCATGTACAGCTGCATAAGTTCCCCATGCTGCTGCAATTTTCACCACAAACATTGACAAAAATGAAAAAAGCAGCCACGTAGCTGCACATTAGGGAACACCACACACAGAGCTTTATAGACAGCCACCTTGTAATCGACAATGATGGAATGTAGCTGAAATCTGGAAAACAGCTCCAACAACTTCCTAAACACAGCTGTATATGACCCCATCGACCTACTAGCTATCAGCACATACACAGCTGATAGGACCTAGGAAACCTCCACTCTATGTAAACTATACATCTGGTGGAACAGACAAGAGCAGCACTTGAACGTCCCATCTCCAAACCAGGCAGAACTATGAGACAGGTACTCCAAATTGTGGGTCATACTAAACAACAAAAAGCAGAATTCACTGCTGCCAGAATCATGCAACAGAAACTGCTCACCGGTGTCTGTCACCTGGTAGTCATCCAGAATAGATAACCCTGACAATGAGGTAGGTTCCACTGGGGCTCTGCAAACACTCCTACGGGCTCTCTGCATGGACCACTTGAGATTCATGGGTGGCAGTCTTTCACCGACAGCATCTGAGATCCCACTGCAGCATGCCACAATGACTTGCTGGGCCAATTCCATGGTCTCAACTGCTCTTCTCTTCACCTTTTCCCAAGCCCTCCGGAAGGCCCCACCAGCCCTGTCGGGCACATGATTATGCCACCCGCATAAAGACACATCACTGTCTTCACCGATGATCTTCGCTGTTTACACACACCTCCCAGAGTGGTATTCCACACTCTTCCGATATGTCACGGCATCTTGAGTACACTTCTGATACAGAAACCCATGACATACTAGCAGCTTCTTCCCCCAAGCACTTTTCACAAACTCCTGCTGCATTGCACTGAACTGGTCCCTACTCCGCCTGCAGACACTAACAACCTACCCGCACACCACGATTACTTTATTGGCTCTAACTTGAACCCTAATAACCCACTTGCAAACTCAGTAGTCGATGAAACACACCTGCCTGCATAACACAAATCAATTTAACACACCTGCTGGCGTAGAATACACCTCACTTGGAATGCATTCGCTGCACTTGTTTTGCTATCATTGATTCACTGTAGCAACGGCATACCCTCTCTCAGTACCCTGAAGCACCACTACCAGTGGTCTCCAGGTAGCGGTATTACAGAGAGGAGGAAAGAACCCTCTGGGATGCTTGATATTCCTACCGCTGGTAGGCGCCCATTGACCTGGGTTTGTTCCTGAGCCCTGATCACTAGCATCATGTGCAGTAGCCTACTGCTGTGCTGACAGTCTGATTCCAACTTGACTAGACTTAGGGTGATGTGTGGAACAGTGATCTACCTAGGGGCTGACAAACTGTAGCTAGTTTTATTCATCCTCATATATTTTCAGCCTATAAACTCACTGTCTGTGGCATCCCAGATGACTAAGAACAGTCAGTCACCAGCTACTGGATCAGTTACTTGTGATTCCACGATTAGGGAGATCATAATCCTGAATAGGTACTGTATCAAAAGGAATAGAACTAGATATGTCAGTCTCCAGGCAAAGGACTGTTCCATACATTACATCTAGTACTATCAGATGGAAAACCATCTAATGAGCATATGGAAAAAGAAAAATACCTTGGAATTAAAAAGTAACAACTGACTACTTTTAATCTGCCTGCTGTTACTGGGGTTACTAACTTTTTAACCAAGACAATCTGACAAACTTCCCTTTTAAAATAACTACTCATAATGTATTAATGAAGCCAGCATGATTTCTCATTAGCATCTATACTGAGTGTTAATCTCATAAAATAGTTGGGTACAGTTCAAACCAGTAGCATTAGTTTATTTAACTTATTATTTGGAAAAAGCAATTGTCCTTAAAAAATGTGATCAGGTTTATAATTGCAATAGTGCCCTTACAAGTGGGAGTGTCTAGCAATTGACACCCAAATAGGGTTACTGGCCCTCAGTGTTGTTTCAGACCATTAACACACCTCAATTGATTGTTAATCCCTAGGATTAACAACCATGCATACCTGTTAGGACATGATTACCTAATACTACTGTACGCTTCGCTGCAGGCATTATTTAATAGCACCGGCAAAGACTATAAAAGATCAATGTGGGTAGCTTTCAATTCTGCAGTATTAAATCTGTATGAAAATGGATCAGGAGGCTCTGCAGTGTCAGTACTGCAATGGATTCCACCAGTGAAAAATCTTTCAAAGGTTTTAGAAACTATATCAATTATGCAGTGTTTACTTTTCTCTAATTCTCCTGTTAACCTGAACCAGGAGAGCTCAGCAGAAACAAGTAGAGACAAATTTTACTTTCCCATGTTCTTTGAATTGTGTAATTGTGGCATGGCTGTGAGTGAGATATGAACAACACGATGTGCCCATTCACTTCCAGTCACAAGCACTTTAAGGATTCGGGACTGCTGCTGTGGACCACTAGAGAAAATGGGAAAACAAATGAAATACAAACACTAGTGTGACAGACCCCAAACACAGGCCTGGAAAGTAAAGTATTTCTGATACAATATGACAGGCATGCTAGCATATAGAGTCTGATCTGTTGGAGATTAAAGAGCCACCAATGCCTTGAGAAGAACTCTGAAAACCATAGCTTTTGGAAACAATGGAGCTTTTATTTCACATTTCACTTCAGCTGTTTATTTTATTGCCCCAGTATTTATTACTGAGGTTATATACATGAAAACAGGATAGTTCCTCCTTTAAAGCTCATCAGTTCCTATTGCTTCTTCCCAGCCTGGGGGCCCAATTTTAAGAACTTTTCCCCCTTCGCAAAGTTTGCACTGCCCAGCAGATTGCACTACCACCTGGCCCAATGTGTGTTATATTCACAGCTGTAGCACAAGCTCAAAAGCTATTGAATATATTGTGTAATGATGCTTGCTCAATGCACAGAGTACTATTGAATGTACCAGTGGACAGAGCAACTGCACAGGCCTGACTGCGGCAGCAGCCCAGCACAAAAGGGTAGGACATAGTCCAGCTCGACCTAAAGCAAGTGAGTGCATGCATAGGGTCAGAATGGGTGGGGCCTCAGGGGATGGAAGGTAGGGATACCCACATGGATGGTGCAACACACAAATAACACAGAGATGACATCCTGGCAGACAAGATGGGAAGGAACCAGTCTGAAGGACAGGTACTGTTCTTGTGACAATGTCCAGGAACAGTATAGATGTAGGCTGTCCTGAACAAGTTCTGTTGGGGATGACATCTGTGGGAGTCACTGTAACAGCCAAAATGCCAGCATGTCTGCTGACACAGGGGTACTGTATAGAGAGTAGTGCAGCCACAGATAACTGCTGGACTCCCAAGGGAAATTCTGTGCTGCAAGACTGGTGGGAACACACCTACTAAGGCGTAACACAAAGGACACCCCAGCAATACAAATGCACAGGGCAACACTGCCCAAGAAAAGATGAAGCAGACATGGGTAACAAAAACAATGAAAATTTACTGGGTGAAACAGTAACATACAGTATAAAATATGAACTCAGTAAACAACAAAACAAGGAAGCGGTAGAAAGATAAAACTATGTACGCTGGGCTGGATATTCAAAAGGGTTGCGCCATGCGCAATAGGGTTGCGCCTGTGCAAGTCCAAAATTGCACCATTCTGCCATATTCAGCAGGAGGCAGTTGCGCCCCCCCAAGTCAAGCTGAGCAACAGCACAATGCTAATGACGGCATGCTCAACCGGAGGGGGGGGAACCATGCATAAACTGCACAGCCCGCTATTCAGTGGGATGTGCAGAGTTGTGCAGGTGCAACCCCCAACCTGCGCCTGCACAACTTTGAGCAAAAAAAAAAAGGAGTAAAGTCGAGGGCCACCCACGGGTGAGCTGCCGCACTGCAGGGTGCAACACAGCAGCTGCCACCTGTGGGTGGCCCTCAACTTACTCCCTGTACCCCCTCTGCAGCCCAATCATGGGCACAATAGTAACCCCCCGACTAGCCCGATCGCTGGCAGAACTGTTGAAATCCCCCACCCCTGACTGGCCCGATCGCGGGCAGAACTGTTAATCCCCTCCCCCTCGACTGGCCCGATTGGGGGTGGGCCGTAATAGCCCCTCCCCCACTAGCCCGATCGCGGGCATTGAGAGTCAACCCTCCCCAGAACAATATCCCTGGTGCTCCAGTGGACATGAAGCCGATCGCCGGGCATTAGAGTCCCCAAGGTCCCAGTAGCCTGGTGATCTAGTGGCCCCACCCACCCACCCACAGAGCCCCACTGCCCCTTCGCCCCCCTGTCAGCCCGGCGGGCGGCAGCACTCCACCTGCCTGCTGCCCGCTGCCTGCCGACTGACTGCTCGGTAGGGCTGCATGCCCATGGTTCAGAGCAGAGCCAATGGGCATGCCTTCCTCTCTAGGCAGTCCAGATATGTCATTCATTCACATATCTGGACTGCCTTCTCTGACTATGGGCTGCGCCCATTGGCATTTGCTCGAACCAATGGGCATGCAGCTCACCAACAAGCAGTCAGCAGGCGTGGGGTAGCAGGCGGGTGGGCTTCTGCTGCCCGCCGGCTGACGGAGGGAGGGCGGGCTCCATGGGTGGGTGGGTGGGGGCCACTAGATCTCCAGGCTAATGGGACCTGGGAGGAACTCTAATGCCTACAATCGGCTTCATGTCCACTGGACCACCAGGATATTGTTCTGGGGGTTGACCTCAATGCCAGCGATCGGGCTAGTGGGGGAGGGGGTTATTATGGTTCTGCCCGCGATCGGGCCAGTCGGGAGGGGGATTACAAAGTTCTGCCCGCGATCGGGCCAGTCGGGGGTGGGGATTTCACCAGTTCTGCCCGCGATCTGCTCAGTCAGTGGGGGATTTCAAACAGTTCTGCCCACGATCGGGCTGCAGGGGGCGTCGGTCCCTGACAGCTGCTGCCTGGCAGGGTGCCAGGTGCAAGTCATCGGGGATCGCACTTGCATGCTAATGGCATGAAAATGGGGCCATAAATAGATGCAAATGGCCCCCCCTGTGCCTTGCATGAATTATGGTCCCATTTGCATGTCACCTTTTGAATATCGGAAATTTGCGCATGGCGCAATGGAACTTGTGCCACCGCATATTGAATGCTCCACTCTGACCACTTGTGGTGGTGCAAGTTCCACTGCGCCATGCACAGTGACTGTGGCCGGGGGGTGATATTCAAAGGAGTTGCTCAATGGCACAACTCCGTTGACTATTGCCCCGGCCACACCCCAGCGCAACTATTTTGTGCATCGCAAGGGCTTGCGCCACAGAATGGTGCAATTTGAATATCCTGCCTGATATTTACAAGTTGGGGGTAAGGAGGAAAGGAAGCTGGGGCCACATGAAAACAGTGGGAGGAAGGATAAAGGGCACAACATGAGATGGGGGAGTGATTTAGGGTGCAGGTGGAGGTGGTCTATGATCTAGGTGGCTGTCTACTCAGTTCAAAGCATCCTCAATGTTGGTGGCAGTGCATTCCAGGGCCTGGAAGCAATTAATAAATGTTTGCTGCTGCTGCCTGACAATTCTTTGCAGGAGGTCTTCCTGCCCTTCACCAACTCCAGCCATGAGGCTGTGGGTGTTGTGCTGTCTGATGTGTACCTGTGTGGAGAAAGATGCCATAAGTGAGTTGATCAGATACTGTAGACCATGTAGGATCAGGTAGCACACATAGTCATGACGTTCCCCACCCACAGCAAGGCTAACACCATGGTATGCATGGGATATGGGTGGCACAGCCACCCAAGAGTCTGTGGAGATGTGTCAGTTTCAGATGCCTGCCCAATGTTTGACAGCGTAACAAACTGATATGGCACCAGAATGCCACAGTGGCCATAGTCCTTCCACACCTGTGAGGGTGGTACTGTGACAGTGGCACCTCATTAGCAGAGCAGTCAGGCAGACAGACAAGTTGGAGACACATGATAGCCAGTCCTGCACTGCAGGACAGGTATTGGTGGGTCAAACGTCACCCACAAGACTGCAGTGGCATGCTTTGGTGTGTGTCCCCTGGCATACAGCATGACACATAAGACAAGACCCACTCAACAGAACATGGTATGGTAGAAGGTGTGCTGCAAGTAGTTTTCAATGTGCATTTTACAGGTAGCAGAACTGCTGTCTCCCCCCTCCATATACAAGAATCCTAACATTTGCATGCCCACACCATGTCAGCCAAGAATATGAAGTACACAAAATATTTTAATAGTCTGACAACTTGTCATATTATTTACAACACACATTACCAATCACACAAAGGTTGAATAGCTGTCAGCGACAGGGTGTATGATACATTGGGAAATGCATCTGTAGCACATCAAGGTTGCCAGCCATACAGCAGTACATGCACAATGAAAATCAAGCAGAGATACTCATTGTGGCCAGCGGTGATGGTACTGTTCCCCCAACCTACTAACCCTAGTGCAGCCAGAAATGTGGCAACAAACAGAGGCCCCCCCCCCCCGGCTCCTTCTCCCCCTAACATGATTTGCTCCCTGGCTACCACCAGGTTGAACAGGTTGGCCAACTCCACTTCAATCCACCACTGGTTGTGCTGCTGCACTGGCTGTTGATAATGGCCCCATAGCCCCAGGTAGGTGTTTTGCATGCCATTTTCCAATACAGACACTTTGCTAAATAGGGATACACCCAGTAGCAGGAGCATGGTCTGGATATACTTCAGGGGAACCCACATCTCATCAGTGATTGTGTCCTGTACTCCATTATCATGTTATGTGGACCCTAAAACCCACACAGTAGAGTAACCATCGGCTTAGTTGTACCCTACTTACCATAATACAGATGTGTTTGTATTGACCACAACTCACTGGCAGTCCTGTGAGTGGCTTCTGTTCTGTTTGTAACTGTGCCTTGTGTAAAATCTCTGTAATGGAGCACCTATGTACATCATTACTATCAGACTATGTTATTGGTACATAACACATATACTGGGTATGTGGTCCTTAGTGTAGCAAGTGTGTCTGAGCTGTGTGTAAATGCTTCACATGGGTCCCCCTATGCTGCATGTGGTGCATGGGGACGGGGGCAAACAGATACAACACCCAGGGCCTGTTCTGGACAGCCAGAGCACTGTTCAGGTCTACAGTATGTGAGCATGCATTAAGTCTGGGGGGCCCCATGGACCTGCAGGGTGTCATTGCAAGGCCTGCCCACCACATCAAATGCTCCCTTTGTTTGGGTGTGTCCCTGTGTTTTGCATGTTGTCTGTCAGAGCCCCACATTACAGGGCCCTGGCCCAGGCCATACAACCTCTCCATCATAGCACACTATTTCCCCCTGTCTGTATAGCACACTACTGCATACTTAGCAGCCTGTACAGAATATACATCCAATACATGGGGCCTGTCACACTGTCCCTGACACCAGAGGCTGACAGCAGGCAAATCACAACATATGTGGAGTGTGCACCTGACAGCTCTTCCTGCAACAGTCCCACCAACGTGTTGCCCCACCACACCAGTGCATATCGGGATGCAGTAGCACAGAGGCCTGTAACCTGGCATCTAACTGCAACAAAGTACAAAGGATGTGGTCCAACAGCCAGGTTCGGCACATAATACTCTTGTGCATGGGGGTGCAAGGTGGCGCAACATGTTGGCTGGGTTGGGCCATGTCAGGCCAGTGGATTGTGTCTGCCAATGGGACACTATACGGAGGGACCCATCTCATGGTTTCCCAGGTGCAGCGTTCATGTATGCCATGATGAGTTGGCATGTGCCACGCAGTGCCCTTGCATTACTCAGCATGTGCCACTGGGCACTGTGCCTGGCCCAGGGGTGTGAGGGACAGCCTACATGTGCACTGCCCCACAGCATCCCCACATGTGCGCCAGTGGTGGCTATGCTCCGGGACAATGCCTGTCTGGGTGGTTCTGGCAAGGGGTATAGATGTCTCAGGTGACTACACCCTTGCAGTGTTGGGTGGCAGCACATTGGACAGAAACAGACTATGGGGGACCTCTGACAGACTGGTATTGTGCACAGGCCTCCCTGTGCCACGCCAGCACACTATTTGTGGTGTTGATGCACTGGCAGGGCACATTGCAAATGCATAAACACACATCACACCCACATACAGCAATGACAACTATTTTTCTACTTTCTCTGACAGGTCCCATTGGTGATGTTGAGCAGCAGCAGGACCACCGCTTTTCTGAGGATGAGCTCCATGCTTTGGCCCAGGCCTACTGAGAGAGAGAAAGAGAGACAGAGAGATGTGGTCCTGTCCTGAAACTGGCTCACTGATGCCACAGTCCACCAAGCATGGGAGGAAATCACAGGACCCTGAACAAAGTGGGTGGCCGAGGCAGCATGGTGGACGCTGTCTGGAAGCAATTCAAGGACCTCTACCTGCAGGCTATGGACACCATGGCTGCCCAGCACCATGAGCAGTGGGCCACTTGCAGGAGGCCACAGATTTCAGCAGTGGCCAGGCCCATGGACCCAGCAGAGGAGGAGGAGGTGGCATGAATATTTAGGTCCATGGAGGTGACAGGGGTGCCTGGGGATGGAAACGAGACCCAGTGATGTACAGCCAGTCATGTGTAAGTACACAACTAGTGCACTTACTTGTGTGCATGGATACATGTGCAGGTTCTGCCACTGCTGGGACACATTGCAGCCTTGGATATGGCACACACATTGTGTGCAGCCAGCATCCTAGGCACTCCATGACATGTGCTACTATATGGCACACTGTGGCCCCCTCAGCCGCATGTTGCACTAACACCCCTATGTGCAGTAACTGCACATGGCTTCACTGAGGTGTGCTCATCCACATAGTATATACTGTTTTACCAGTCACTGGCCATGGGTGCTGGTGCATGCAGACACCAATACTGGATGTGTGGGTCTGTGTGTGGGGTTCTGGCCTGTGCTGTGATTGCCTCTGTATATGTGTGGTATGTGTGAGATACATAGACAGGAAGCATTGTCATCTTGTATGATCCACCCTGCACATGAGGCTGTGTGACCATTGAGCGCTGGGGCCAGTGGATCTGTTGACACCAGTAGCATGCTGACACTGGGTGGCCCACATCACTGTATGCTGTGCACCACCAGAACATGCATTGTGTACAGCATGTTGTATGCAGCACAGACAGTTTATTCCCCTCTCCACAGCACAAGATGATCAGTCTAAGGGGGATGATTTAGCTGGGCCATCCACTGGAGTGCAGTGAGTACCTCTAAGCCAACCAGACAAACCCATCCGCTACATCATGGAGGACATGGATGACAGTGATGACAACTATCTTTTCATCATACAGTAACTGTCACAAGTTGAACTGCTCAGGGAGCAGTCACCAATGCCAAGCCCCCCCCCTGCAGTGTACAGCAGTGGATGCGAGGTAACCCCCATATCACAGATGCACCTTGCACCCCTGTCCATGGCACTGCCATGTGTGACATCTCCTCCATAAGACCTCTTAAAACCAAAACCACTGTCAGTACCATCACCATGACCACCACCATGCACACCACCTGTCAGACACCTCAGGAGGGGTTGTGCAGCCTGGGAGATCCACCACCATCCAACAGCTGGCCAATGCAGTCACCCTCAGCCACTGCTACCTCCCCTCTGCATGGTGTATGCACCAGCTACTTGGGGCTTGCAGGTGCCACCAGGTCCTGTCCCCCAGGAAAGGTTCCCCCTGGAAGCAGGCTATGGCAGGCTCCAGGCAGCTGCTGCTGTTAGCAGTGGAGTCCCAGACTGCTATGCACCATGAGCTTGCCCTCTTCAGGCATGCCATACACGAGCACCTCATCAGCCTTCAGGACCTCTTGCACACCAACTGCAGAGGGCTGAGTAGCAGGCAGATGCCTGTGAGACTTCTAGTACTGAGACCCTCCACACAGTGATTGTTGGCCACATAGAGCCGGTGCAAAAGCTCATGGCTGCAGTGCATAGTAGTCTGCATCCAGGTCACAGCCCCACTCCTTCCAATGTGCATAGCCCTGGTTTCATGTGAACACCATGGCAAACACCAACACTGCGCAATTGCAGGTTAGGATCTGGTGGTATGTCTGCAACCCCCAGGGTTGGTGCCACACCATGCACAACAGGGCACAACTTCCAAATCTCATCCTCCAGCACCCGGCATGGTTGTGCATGGGGCACAGTATCTCCATCACCCCAGGTGTCATCCTTCCCCTGCCCATGGGCCACATCATTTACCAACAGGGGTCTGTGGTGGCCACTGGTGCTTACCCGCACTAACTGCAGATGGATGTGAGTGGGATGGCTTCCCCCCATATCCCACACATCCCCAGCACCCCACAGACATTGTTCCCCTGCCTCTTTTTTTCAATACACATATTTTTCCTCTGAGCATGCTGCAGTTGAATGTTCAGACTGTCCTGGTCTCCCTCACCAGGCAACTGCCTCTCTGATTCACTGATCCCCTTATCATTGATAGATTCCCCCTGTGGCAGGGCCAGAAAGGGGAAGGCTGCCCTTCTCCCTTTCAGAGACCTGCATCCAGATTTGGAGAGTCAGCAAGCCAGTGACAATTTGAGGAGAGGGCAGACAGTCAGGGCTTCATGTAGCCTGTGACCACCATTTTTCCTCTGTTTTTCTCCACTTGCTGAGACCGGCCATATGTGTGCACATGGAGGTGCGCACATTCTATGCATCCATGGCACAGCATCTGCGCTGCCTGAGCTCTGGCACTGCCACTCAGCCTCCACCAGGTGGCAGCCAAGGAGCAAGACAGTGGTTCCCACCACTCCTGGAGAGGAGACCAGTCCATTGGATACTTGATCCTGCCCCCCCACCCCCTTGCAACCCTAGCTCATTCTCAAACTCAGGTTGCTGGCATGATGAGAGGTAAGCAAACAACGTCTCAGCCCTATACGCCACTTAGCCAGTCCCCCCTGCCACTTTCACCACCACCCTGTCCCCATCCACCCTGGCCAGTACCCCCTTCTCTTTCTGCGTTGTTGTTCACTGTCACATTATGCTTTTTTTTTTTTTGGTGTTTCACATTAAAGTTTTTGCACATGTGAAAGTGTCCTTTGTTCTTTCCGCCCACCTTCTCCTATTTGAGAGGTTTCTAATGAAGTTTTCTCTGTATTCCTGTGCCCCTCTGGCCATGCAAGGGTCACGCCTGTTGAGCTGCTCCAGCATCCATGGCACCGCTGACTCCATGTCTCTGTAACTCTGTTCCTCTTGCAATAGCAGGCCTATTCTATGGGAGAGCACCATGTTGTGTTGCATACAACAGGCTAGGAATATGCAACAAGCCTTCTGTGATGTATATTGTAGGGCACCACCTGAATGGTCCAGGCACCAGAATCGCATTTTCAGCATGCCAAAGACTCATTCAATGATGTTGCATGTTGGAGTGTGTGCCACATTGTATCAGGCCACTGCCACAGATGTAGGGTGGAGGGTAGATGTGAGGAGTCAGGGGCGCAAGGCTGAGGCACTGTTTCCTGTAAGGTAACACACATCTGTTAGCATCTGTTTATACTGTAGCTGCCCACGTAGCATCAATGGTTCATGAGCTGTGTTGTGGCCATGTGCACCTGTCCACCCTCCCCTGCCCACCCTTCCCTCTGTAAGGCTTGTGTGTTCTGTGGTACCACTGCATGCCCCCTATGGGGGGTTTGTGTGAGGGAGGGCATGCTGCATGTACTCACTTTCAAGGTGCCCACTAGGTATGTGGCTGACTTCAAAGATTTGGCATAGTGTGGAGTAGTGCCATATGATGATAGCATGGGCACTGCTGGGATATCATGCCAGGATATTGGTTATGCGCCCTGTTGCATTGCACACCTCCTGGCAATTGATGGAGTAGTATCCCTTCCTATTGAGGTAGGCATCCATCCCATCACCAGTGGGTGCCTGGTTGGGAACATAAGTGCAGTCAATGGCACAGAGTACTGCACTAAGGTGCGCAACCTAGTAGAACTGATACATTGTTACTGTGCACTCCGCTGCCGTGCTGGGGAATATGATAAACTCATTAGTGTGTGGCAGCAGGGCATCCAGGAATTGGGCCAGCAGGAATGAGGTGGCAGACTGCAACACACCAATGGTATCCCTCACCAGTGTTTGAAATGATCTGCTGCTCTTCTGTCATGGCATGGCTGTACTGGATATCACAGCACAGCTGCTCATGCAGGAGCTCTCACAGCTGCTTTAGTATGGCCCTGTTGAGATGTTACTGGCCAACAAGGTGGTCATCAGTGAGGGTCTCGAAGGAGACTTGTGGCCGGTACCATCTATGTGCAGTGTATTGCCTCCATGGCCTATAACAGCAACCAGGGTGGGCATGTGGCTGCTCCTAGCCATCCTCCTGCAGGGCCTTTTCCATGAGGGTCAGGGTGCGTGCTGCATATTCAACCATTTTGTCTCTGGCTGCAGTGCTTCCTCTTGACTCTAGGCTTTTCCAGGGGTTCAATTGGCCTTTTCATAGGCAATATTTGCGCAGCACATTAGGGTCATTCAAAGTCTCTTTGTGCAGAGCTTATGTGCTGAATATAGCATTACACCTGTATTCATGTACCCGCCCCTCCCTTTGCCTGGTGCATAGATTATTGCGTTGCATGCGTGCAGTCCATTTTTGCCCACACTATCCACACCTTTGAATACTGCACATTGATTCAATCGGTGTGCAAATGGAATGCAGTCATTTTGCCAACCAGATAAAGTTTTAAATAACTGGCTCCTGATGTCAAATACTCTGCTTGTGACATCACAGTTATTCCAATAGCAACAGACTGTGATGTTACAGCAGAGCATTATGATTTCAAGTAGTGAATAAGCTATAAAGACAGATAAACACTATAGGATAACAATCTTGTTTTTGTGAGAATTTCTTCAGTAATAAATAATGGAGAGGATAAATCTACAGTATACAAGATATAAAATGGAAGCTGAATTGTGTCTATTATGTATTCCAAAGGTTTCTCAAAGACTTCAACTGCTCTTTAAATTATTATTTAACATTCCACAGCATCTGCAGTAAACATCTTACTGCCTTGACATTTTTATAGTAAGTAGTAAATCTACACACTGTTTCTATTGATTATATCACAGACACAGCCATGCCACAATTGCACAGTTCAGAGAACATGAAAAAGAAGGGTTGTCTCCGCTTGTCACATAATTTTACTTGAGGCCCTAGGGAAGGAGTCATGGTCATCTGATTAACAATATTTAGCTTAACAGCTATAACTGCTGAGTAAAGGAGTTAGAACATCATATTGTGTGCAAGGGTTAAATTGGGCAGGAACTTAGTTCCTCAGCTCTTAAAACACTGCACAAGAGTTTCTGCACCTGTCATCTTTCTTCACTGAATACTTCAGAAGAGTTCCACCACCCAGAGATGACAGTAATTAGCAAATGGGGGTTCTGGCTCTAGGCAGGTGGTAGGTGGAACAGGGTCACCAGTTCCTGCATGCATGCATGCATGCATGCATGCCTCCACATGCATGCAAGGGCAAGTCACTGAGGCCCCAGGGAGATGAATTAATTAAAACACCATGTCCCCCAGTCACCACATGAAACAATTCCTTGGGGGACTCTCCTGTTCTACACCATGTAGATCCCTGCCGATAGGATTGGAAACCCCAAGGAACAGCCCAGACCTGATTTGCGAAGACTCAGAAAAGGTGAAACTGTCATTTTTGTGGCTGCATGGGCAGAGCCCTGCAGACATTTTGCATGTAGAAAAGCGATGATGTCATGTTTTTTGTTCGTGGGACTATTTTTCCTCCGCCTAGCCCTCCCCTAAGAAGCAATCCACCCATGTTGTCCCTGTGGACTGCAGCACTGCACTATATCACAGTGGGCATTTTTTAATTTTATGGGCTTTTTTTGAACATTTCTGCAGCCCTGCCATTTCTGTCCCCTTCCCTTAACAGCAACGGTGTAGCTGCTTGAATACCTCTGTGTGCCATGTATCAGCACACCAGTGTGGTGGAGGGGTTGCAGCCCATAGCTCAACCTATAGTTTAAAATAAAAAAAAATCAGTCTGCCCATTTTCTTCACAAACTTCACTATGCTGCTGTGGTGGATCTGACAAATTTTGTTTGTCTGGTTGCTGCCTGCAGGGTTGGGGTGTGGTGTTAGGGTTGGGAATCCTAACACCAAATTTCCCTACTTTTCTGAACCCTAACTAGTGCATTAACAAAGTTATTTTTGTAAAGAATATATATCTATATCACTTGTCTACACAGTTATTTTCTTTGCTCCTCCTATAGCACTCAATCCTCTATTTCCTTCTGCCATCTCTGACTTTTACTTCCTTGAAATGTTATTCAAGCCCTTCCTTGTATTTATTGCACTCTACACTTTATTTGTACCTCCTTGCTACCCACTAGACAGTCATCCCTTCTTTATCTTGCACAACTGCAAATTTGCCATTCATTGTAGCCTTAGTTTAAGTTGTTTTTGTTTACCTGTCATGTTATGCAACTCTTGTTTTTAATTATTTTGTGATTGAATTATTAACATTCTCTTCCCCCTCCCTCCAGCACTCATCTGGAAAAGAGCTGCTATCAGCTCAGTATGTCTTTCCTGGTGAAATGTTTGAAATAAATAAATACTATCTATACAACATATCTTTTGAGATATCAGCAGAGATAAAAAGTACTATCTCAGGCAGACAGTGGTGATAACTATATCTCTATGTTCTATACATCACATTGATATCTTCATGTTCCTATATATCATACTAATCAAAGTGAAAGTATTTCAGTTTGAATTGCATGGCTCTGAGAATGGGAAGTTGCTGTGTGGCTCTCACTCTATGAACTGCAGCCCCCAACACAGCTCTGATACCTGGTTGACCTTGCCATGATTTTCAGACAAATTGCTATTTAAAAAACTTATCTGGTTGATCCTGCCTTTTTCAGATAGTCTTACTGAAGAAGCACTTTCACTTTTGTTACTGTAACGTAGAGTGACCAAGCGCTGTCAAAAGTGATAAATGACATCTAGGCAGAGATTTACAATAAGGCACACTCTGTTTAAAAAGTTAGAAAACTGTGTTTTTCTCTTAAGTTTACATAGCTTTGTTTAAAAGAAACTGCAGATTGTATAGAGATGAGTGCATGCAAGATGGTGGCTTCAGAAAAGTAGAGGCAAGCAGGAGCATGTTTTGCTATAGCAATGGTGGCTCGGGCTTGAGTCTACTTTTCTGAAAGTTGCTGACTCTCTCACTCTCATCCCTCTATAGTTGGCAGCTCCTTTTAAACAAAGCTAAGTAAACTTTAGAGAAACAACTCACCTTTTTAACCTTTTCAACAAAGAGTTCCTTATTTTAAATCTCTGCCAGGATGTCATTTATCACTATTGACAGTGCTTGGTCGTGCTACATTACAACAACAAAGATGAATGCACTTTTTCAGTAAGACTGTCTAAAAAATGGCACGACCACCAAGATCATTTTTTTAAATGAAGTATGTTGTATGTCGTCTTGGGAGGGATATGGGAGGTTGTCTTGGGGGGACAAAACACATCTTGTATTCACAAGTGCAACATGTGTAAGTCACCTCTATGTGGGGGATTGTGTTGAGGGGGGTGTGGGGTTGTGTTGGGGGGCCCAAAACATACATTGTATAAACAGAACATAGAAACATAGAAACATACACTTTGACGGCAGATAAGGACCGCTAGGCCCATCTAGTCTGCCCATTTCCCTACCTACAGGATAGGCCGTAGATCCTAGTTAACCAACAGCCTATTTCTTCCTACCCCCCCCCCACAAGAATTGCCTTATGTCTGTCCCATGCATTCTTGAATTTTCCCACAGTTTTAGACCCCACTACCTCCTCAGGAAGGCTGTTCCATGCATCCACTACCCTTTCTGTGAAATAATACTTCCTCACATTGCCCCTGAACCGCACTCCTTCTATCTTTAAATTGTGTCCCCTTGTTCTTGCAAGTCTCTTTTTCTGAAAGATGCTACCCTCTTGGACTTTGTTGATTCCACTGAGGTACTTAAAAGTTTCTATCACGTCCCCCTCTCCCTTCTTTCCTCAAGGGTATACACATTAAGCTCCTTTAGTCTCTCCTCATATGGCTTCTCTTGCAGACCCTTCACCATTTTAGTTGCCCTCCTCTGGACTACCTCTATCCTGTCTATGTCCTTGCAGAGATGGGGTCTCCAGAACTGGACACAGTACTCCAGATGGGGTCTCACCAACTGTCTGTACAGAGGGATAACAACTTCTTGTTTTCTGCAGCTGATGCCTCTCCCTATACATCCCAGTATACCCCCAGCCCTCCCTACTGCCTTCTCACATTGCTTGCTAACCTTGAGGTCATCTGATATGATTACCCCGGGTCCCTTTCCTTTTTTGTTGTTATCACTACCTCCCCATCTATTGTGTATTCTTCCCCTGGGTTCTTGTTTCCCAGGTGCATTATTTTGCACTTCTTTGCATTGAATCCTAGCTGCCATACTTCTGACCATTCCTCCAACCTTGCCCAGTCCCTTTTCATCCTTTCCACGCCTCCTTGTGTATCAACCCTGTTGCAGATCTTTGTGTCATCTGCAAAAAGGCATACTTTTCCTTCCAGTCCCTCTGCAATGTCACTGATGAAGACATTAAAAAGGACTGGACCCAATACTGAACCCTGCGGTACCCCACTAGTAACCCCTCTTTCTCCATTTACAATTACCTTCTGTGTCCTTTTGTGCAGCCAATGTTTTACCCAGGCTACCACCCTGGGACCCACTCCCAGGCTGGTTAATTTGACTATTAATCTTTTGTGTGGGACTGTGTCAAATGCCTTGCTAAAGTCTAGGTAGGCCATGTCCACAGCCCTTCCCTGGTCTATTACTTTGGTCACCCAGTCAAAGAAATCTATTAGATTAGTCTGACATGACCTTCCCACTGTGTACCCATGCTGCCTTGGGTCATAACATTGCCTGACTGAAGATACAGTTGTCTTCACTCGAGGCCAATGACATGAAGATATCTCACTCATGTCTTTGCCACTCATGAGATATCATGATATCATTGGCCTCTCATGAAGATAAATATGATATCTTCAGTCAGACCATGTCATAGCCCCATACCTATATCTATATCTATTACAGATGCATGGTTGTTTACCTATAGTAAGGATTAAGTAGCATATTTAATGTCAAACCTCAAATTTTGCACTTAAATAACTTTGTAAACAATCAATGGATTTGTACATAAGTTGGTATGCACTGTTCCATGGGACAGCGTTCTTGATGTAGCAAGCTTCACTCCAGTCAGATGTACAGTTTCTGCGATCCAGAAAATGCAAAGGCCTTAAAAGTCACAATTTTTTGCATTTTTCCCTCATTGTCTTACGTCTAGACGGTGTGGAATTTTGGTGTGATTTTTATGGTAGATACAGCTTGGGAAACAGAACTACCGTGCATTTGTTTGGTGACAAAATATTAATCTGTTCCAAGGTTATTCAGTTTTGAAGTTCCCATTGTTTTCAATGGGAAGGTCACTTTCCAGGACAGAGGGAGAAAGTTTGACAAAGAATTGATCTAGTGAAAAATGATTCCTTTTCATGAGATCCATTCCTTTTTCATGAGGAAAAAAATCATTTTTCAAGAGCTGCCAACTTGGTTATTTTTCCCACAAATTAAAAAGGGTGTAAAATACAGAAGACTGTGGCTATTTTAAAAATCTAACACTGGAATATAGCTAAAACGGGCCCAGTTTAGCTAGATTCTGAGGTTTGTTTTCCAAAATTTGGGCCAGAAATACTTCTTCTGGCCACACAAAATCCCAGGTGCCAGCTTAGTGAGAGTAGTGCCTCCCCATGTGGGGGATTGTGTGAGAACCAGGGATTTTCTTGACTTCTGCAGCTGCTGCTGAACTCATGCTGCTGGCTGCAGTGTGAACTATGAGCTACCATTTCCCTGGTGTTTGGTGGTGCCCCCCCCACCTGCTAATCGTCACACCCATGAAGAAATAAATATACAGTAGAGCCTTGATTATCCAAACCATCTGGGGGACACCCAATTAATTCAGATAATAGGAAGCGCTACAGTATCTTTGTAATGAAGACAAATGCTGGGAAAATGTGTTGCTGCATTTCAGTATATACTGTGTGAAAATCAGCACAACTTCACATAATGCCACAGTTCAATTTTTGATATTTACTTATACACTTAATAAAATCTGCACACATGGAGATTCCTTATAGCTGCCAAATTTGGTTGAAGACTCAGGGAACACCCCATTCATGGCAGTGCCCCCTTTATTATTCCAATGTTTTTCTTTTTGCTTCTATATATAAGTCATGCACAGATGCACAGTGCACTTATGTAGGTGTCCCTTATACTGCAGGTGCAACATGTACCTTCACAGGTCATCCAGAGTGGGAAATGAGCTCTTGCTCACCTTCGGGTTAGCTCCCATTGCCCCCAGAGTGGTTCACCTCTACAATGTACCAGTGGTCCCTAGCCAGGGCTGCAGCCAACAGGGTAAAGGTAAGGATACTGGCTCCTTCATCTTCAGCAACCCCAGCCCCATGGACCAGGGCCAGTGCTCACCAGCCCCCCTAACAAATTTGTACAAGTCTATCTAGTATTCAAGCTACTGCTACCAGGCTGCGGTTCTGCTACCGGGGGGGCAAAGACATTGTACCCCGAGTCTCTCCCAGTCCCCCCTCAGACTGCCCGACTGAGAGAGATTTAGCCCCAAGATTGACCCCAGATAGCTGTAGGAGACCACAGCTGACTGACTGGGCACCCCCTCGCTGCTCTGCCATTCTCTCTCTCTCTCTCCCCTGCCACTGCAGCTGAGATCTGCCTCTCCCAAGCACTCACACACATAATCCCTTTCTTGCAATTACCATCCCCATTGTTCTGTTTCTATTCCCTGGTGTCTAGTGGCACCCCCACCCACCAATCGCTGTTCCCACTGTCTGGTTTATATTCCCTGGTGTCTAGTGGCACCATCCACTCACCCATTGCAGGCAAAACCTGAAATAATGAAAAGGGTCTTTCTATGTTTGTTTTTTACCTGTAAATAGAATGGTTCCTCGATGATCAACCCCCCCCCACCCAGTACACTCCTACACACCCTCACTCACCTGAACAGGACCATGTTCAAGATCCACTCTCAGATTTAAGACATGTCTTTCTGCTGAATCCAGCAACTGCACTATGAGAACTAAGGTAAATGCAGCTCAATGTATTTCAATGGGTGTTACAACTTTTATATATAATACATTTGTTGAGATTTTGACCCCAAATTTTCAGCATGGCCTTTTGGAGACCACCACCTCATGCACAATAGGACTGTCACTATGCAGCTCCCTCCCAAAAGGTGATTTCTCGGTTGCTTGGCAAATTCACCTTTTGGGCAAGATTTGGACATTTTTCTGCCCTTGTTCATGAGGTTGGGTCATAAGAAGGCTGTTTTGAAAATTTTGGACCAAAATATGAAAACTTTACAAAGTTATGACCATTCATTGCAATTTCACTGTGCACGCATATAAGTTTGGAAATTTTAAATATTTTCACCTCAAATTTTCAACATGGCATTTGGGGACCCCACCTGATGAACAGTAGGACTGTAATTACACAACGCACACCCAAAAGATGATTTTGTGGTTGCTTGGTGAATTCACCTTACTGGTGGGATTTGGAAACAATTTTTTCAGCCCTTGTTCAAGAGGTGGGGTTATAAGAAGCCTATGTAGAAAATCTGTGGTCAAAATATGAAAATATTCAAATGTTATGACCATTTGTTGCAATTTTGCTATGCACACTCATAACATTGGAAATTTTAAATATTTTGAAACCAGATTTTCAACATAGCCTTCTTATTACCCCAGCTCATGTATGTCACAGCTGTCATGTTTCAAATCCTGGCCAAAATGTGTTTTCACACCTGTGGCATGGAATAGTCTTGTAGTTGCACAGAATTACATTTTGGCAGGGATCTGAACATTTTCAATACCAGATATATGTGGTGGGGCAATAAAATGGATTTGCTGACAATTTGATCACGCATCTATGGAGGGACCATGCTCTCCCACAGTTAAACAAGGATACTATTATATTATCTCAAAAAGTAAGGAAATAAGTTGCAAAAAACTTTGTTAAGGTACCCGCTAGTGTCAAAACAACAAAGGTTGGGAAATGAGGCATTAGGACTTCCAATCCTAACACCCCACCCTCCAAAACCGGGCAGTGAAGCAGGTGTGGGGTGTGCCTTGGGCTTCTCAAGCCTAGTGCTCACCCAATTCTCATAATGTCTACATATCTGATCTTATTTGCAGATGGTATGGGGTGACTGTAAGGCTTGAGAAGCCTAAAGCACACCCCACACCTGCTCTGTGCCTGGTTTGGGAGGGTGGGGTGTTAGGGTTTTTTATATCCTAATGCCTAATTTCCCAACTTTCACTGCTTTGACCCTAACTGGAGCATTAATGAAGTTCTTTGCAACTTTATATCTATATCTATATTATAGGGCCGTGATAGCACCCCAATATTTATGGTTGAGTAGCCTGTTAAATGTTAAACCTCAAATTTTGAACATTAATATCTTTGACTCAATTTGACAAAATGAACTGAAATGTTGTATGTGTTGTCTAGGAGGCAAGGTCTTGATGTGCAGACATTTTTATGACTGCAGCTTGTGTGGTTTCTGAGACACACATCATTCCTAGTAAAAAACTGATTTTTTTCCTGTACTTAACATTGTTTGTTTTGCTCTCACCTATAGCCTACATGGAAGAAATTATTCCAAACTTGCATGGGACATGTGTCATGTTCCAAGGCAGTGTCTTTGACAGATCTGGTGAAAAAAATATAAAAGGGTTCCCGAGTTATAAAGCTTTAAATGTTAGTGTTTTCCGACTTGCACATGTGCAGTAGAGGTTTTGAGATGGCATTTTGTGGCAAAAGTAAAATTTTGATGCCGCATATGTGCAGTTTGCTTTTGTGCCACTTGTTTGGCATGGCACCAAACATTTTTTTTGTGCTGTGCCAACCACCATCTTGTTCAGCTTTTATACATCTGACAAATGTGGAAAATATGTAAAACTTATGAGATTTTTAAACACAAACAATAGAACCTAGCTAAACAGGACTTATTTTGCTAGATTCTGGTGATAGTTTTTTAACATTGTGCCCACATACAGTATGTTTTCTGGTCACCCAAAATCCTGGGTGTCCAGCTTAGCGAGAGGAGCACTTCCTTGACATTCTCTATATGAGAACACCAGGAATTTCTTGACTTCTGCAACTGCAGCAGAAGCACTGCTGCCGGCTGCAGTGTTAGCTGTGAGCCACCGTTCTCCATGGTGCCTAGTGGCACCCCCACATGCCAACTGGTGGCCACATAAATAAATAACTATTCCCTGGTGCCTGTTGGGACCCCCAACCTCTGATCACTGTCCTCTAATGGTTATTGTAGTCCCTAGTGTCTAGTGGAACCCTCCATCCTCCAATCACTGACCCCCTTATAATTGTGTTTCTGCTCCCCCACCACCCTGCAGCCTGTTGTTTTATTTAATGTGTTAAGATGGGGGGGTACAATCCTTGTGTCAGCATCAAAAGCACTCCCAGCAGTGTGAGACACTGGGGAGCCCACTCCCAGTGTCCCGAAATATTCATTGAGTTAGACCTGTAAAAAAAAAACAATCTGTAAAAAGAAAACAGTCCTCCAACGTCTTTTTTTTTGTTAAACCTGAAAGAAAGAAAACAGTCCCTAATCGTCCCCGCCATAGGTAAGTAAAACTTTATTTACAGGGCGCCTTTGTAAAACAAAGGTGCTTTACAATCATAAAATCATATCCCTTTAAAACAATTGAAAACAGGTAACATCAATAGACAGCAGCAGACTTTAAAAAATCATCAGGAATTGCTAAATGAAACAAGTAGGTTTTAAACTCAGACTTAAAACTTGAAACAGTCAGGCATTCCTTTAACTGACAAGGTAGAGAATTCCACAGGGTAGGGGCAGCAAAAGAAAAAGCATGCGTACCCTATGTTTTTAACTGAACCCTGGGAATCTCTAGTAATCCCTCATCGGTGGATCAGTGTGGGTGGGGGGGCAGTAGGGAGTCAGAAGTTCTTACAGGTACTGGGGTCCCTGTTCATGTAGGGCTTTATAGGTCAATTAAATGACCTTAAGGTGATCCGTCACTGTACAGGCAGCCAGTGCAGTTCATGCAGCAGAGGCATAATATGACTAGTCCTAGTTGTACCAGTCAAAAGCCTGGCCACTGTGTTCTGTACTAGCTGCAAGTGATGGATATCAACCCCCAGAAGCCCTAGCTAGAGGGCATTGCAGTAATCAGGGTGGGTGGTTATGAAGGTGTGGACCAGTGTAGGAAGGTCAACCAGAGGAACCGGGTGTTCCACCTGGGCGATATTCCTCAGGTGATAAAAAGAAGATTTGACAATGGCAGACACCTGAGATTTCATGGTTCCACCATTGTCAAAATAAAATGCCCAGGTTATGCACCCAGTCTGAGGTCGTGAGCTGGACACCATTGAACCATAAGCCTGAGGCCTGTCCAGACCCCAAACCCACCTCCAGATGAACCGGGTCCACAACCAGCACCTCTGTCTTATCTGGATTCAGCCTCAACCAGCTGGTGTTCATCCAGTTCTTGATCTTGGCCAGATAGTTGTTAAGCATGGAGACCGCATCATCCTGTTCATCATAAAGGACATATACAGATCAGTATCATCTGCATAGCAGTGAAAACTCAAACCGTATCACCTAATGATGTCTCCTAATGGTGGCATATACAGTGCGAACAACATGGGTTACAATGTGGAGCCCTGCTGCTCCCTGCAGGACAGGAGGAGGGCATCAGAGGAATAAATTCTAGTGACAATCCTCTGAGACCTGTCAAAACCATCTTAAGACTGTCCCAGACAGTCCACAGAGGAGCTGCAGGCACACCAAATCACATCATGGTCCACAATGTCAAATGGTGCAGAGAATTCAAGAAGGACTAAGATAGTGTGTGCCTTTCAATCTCTTCAGCAATTAGGAGGTCATTTAAAACCCAGAGAAGGGCGGTCTCAGTGCTATATCTTTTTCTAAATCCAGACTGGAGAGCATCATATACATTGTGGGTTACAAGGTGGCTATCCAGCTGCAATGCAACCACCTTCTCAATAACCTTACCCACAAAGGGTAGGTTAGAGACAGGCCTGTGGTTAACTAAAAAGTCTGGACCCAAGGACGATTTTTTAGGAATGGTCATATGACTGCCTTCTTGAGGGGATCAGGAATGACCCCCTTCTCTAAGGAGCTCCAAACAATTTCAGAAAGGATCAGGCAGATGACATCAACGCAACCTACCAAAAGGGGCATAGGGCCTGGATCCAAACTACAGCTGGTTGTTCACAATGTCTGGACAATCCTCACAATATCCATGAATTCTGGCTGGCTAAAGTGAGTCCAGACAGAACAGGTGCTCATCACCTCCTGCCAACCTCCACAGTCCCTCATAGGGAGTCAGACCAATACCTGACCTGATGTTGGCAACCTTATCTGTGAAGAATCGAGCAAGCTCGTCACACTTCGTCTGTGAAAAATATTTTCCAGACTGGAGACAGACTGGATTGCACAATCTGTCTACAGCCCAGAGGAGCTGAGCTGGATAATTCTGCACTGCAGCAATCTCCCTGGGCAGGAATTTTGCCTTCTTATGGGTGATTGCTGATTGATAGCCCTTATAATGTTCCATCAATCTAAGCCTGTCAGCCTGCAGGCTGGATTTTCACCAGGCTTTCTCTAGCCTTTGACCTACTCTCCCGAACTCCTTCAAGGACCCATCGAACCAGGGGGTCCTTGGGCGAAGGGTGAGTGGTTGAACATGAATACGAGCAATTGAGTCCAGGGCATCCCCCACCACCTTATTATAGGCAAGTACCAGATCCCCTGGACTCACGCATTCACTCGATGAACCCAATAGGTCCAGTACTGCAGACAGATCCTCTGGGGTAACTCCCCTTAAAGGGCGGTATTGGACCATCTCCGTAAGGGCAGATCCATTAGGGGGAGCCCCAAAACTGAACCTTATGGTGCTATGGTCTGACCAGCCAACTGGTTCCACCCCTATATCTATGATCTCCATCCCCAGGAGGAACACGAGATCCAATGAGTGACCCCCTATATGGGTAGTGGAGGTAACCACCTGTGTAAGGCCCAGCATAGTCATAAACTGCAGGAGATTTTTACCAAATTGCTAGAGTTCATCTTCAATCCAGGAATTGAAGTCCCTCAGAATTAACCATCTGGGGCACTCCAATGCCATGTCGACCATGAAGTCCACAAACTCCTTCAGGAATTCTCCACCATCACCAGGTGGATGGTTGATGAGTGTCCTGTACCGAACACCCACTCCCAGGATACACTCACAGGATAGTGTGGACCCCATGGCACATCCAGAAGGCTCATTTCTATCTTAAAAATAATGGCTACACCCCCTGCCCCTACTATCCAGTCTTGAGTGGTGTATCACCAAGAACCCAGCTGGAATAGCAGAAGCCAAAATGGGACCTGCATTCTCGTTCAGCCAGGTCTCAGTGATGATTCCCAGTCCCCCATCCTGACCCTTCTACTGAGCACTCACCACCCCACACATCGCCTTACCATATACTTTCCACCAGAGGTCATAGGATGTCATCTTCTATGGACCGAGACAAGTCTGCACTGTTCAAGGCTGAACCACAAACTGAGGAATCAAGGTAAGTGCTGTATAATGTATTTCAATGGTGTTTTGAACTTATGCTCATAACTTTGACATTTTTAGGTAGTTTTGTACTAAATTTTCAACATGGCCTTTTTTGAACCCCACCCCATGAACACTGCAACTGTTACTTCATTAATTGGGCCCAGAAGGTGATTTCATGATCACTGTCTGAAATCACCTTTCAGGATAAAATAAGATTTCACTGGATGTATTCAAGAGGTAGGGTCCCCAAAAGGCCATGTTGAAAATTTGGTGAAAAAATTCCTATAAAAAGGCAGAGTTTTGTATGTTAGTTGACCTGTTTCTACTCACACATGTAACTGGTAATTTTCAATATTTTGACTCCAAATTTTCAACATAGCAATGTTTTCATGCTACCTTATGAACAGTACAGCTGTCATTTTTCACATCCTGTCTGAAGCATGTTTTCGAACCTGTGGTGCAGTATGGTGTTTTGGCATGGATCTGAAAAAATTCACTTACTGAGTTTATGAGCTGATGTCATAAGAAGACTATGTTGAAAATTTGAAGTCAAAATATGAAAATAATGCCAAAGTTATAACCATGCATTGCAATTTCACTATGCATACTTGTAACTTTGGAAATTTTAAATATTTTGACAACAGATTTCCAACATAGCCTTCTTATTACACCACCTCATGTAGATCACAGCTGTCATTTTTCAAATTCTACCCAAAATGTGTTTTTGCACCTGTGACATGGATTGGCTTTGCAGTTGTGTAGAATTAGATTTTGATGGGGATTCAAATACATTCTGTACTGGGTACATGAGGTGGGGTAATAAGATACAGTAGCAATGCTGACAATCTGGGGTTACAATATGTAAAAGTGTCAAAGTTATTATCATTTGTTGCAATTTCACTATGCACACTCTTAACATTGAACATTTTCAATATTTTGACCCCAGATTTTCAACATAGCTATCTTATTACCCCACCTCTTGTATGTCATAGTTGTCTTTTTTCAAATCCTGACCAAAATGTGTTTTCGCCCCTTTAGCATAGAATGGCATTACTATTGCAAAATTACATTTTGGCTAGGATTTGAAAAATGTTCTGTACTGGGTACATGACGTGAGGTAATAAGATGGCTATGCTGATGATTTTGTCACTGTTGTCTTGTAAATGGAAGCGCAGGGCCCAGAAGGTCCTGTGCTTCCACTGCTATATACACATATGCTTCTATGGAGGAATGTGAGTACAGGGTCTGGAGGGCCCTGCACTCCCACAGACAAATAAGAATAAGATTATACTATCTCAGAAAGTAAGGAAACAAATTGCAAAAAACTGTGTTAATGCTTTAGTTAGGGATAAAGCCACAAAAGTAGGAAAATGTGGTGTTAGGGTTTTAAAAATTAACACCCCAAACCCTCCCTGCACATACCGAAATTCATCTGGGTGTGCCTTGGGTTCATCAGCCATAACACTTAAACCATTCTCCTATACTGTACCCATCCAAGCATATTTATTTATGGAATGGGGTGAACGTTAGGGCTGATGACCCCAAGGCTCCCCCTACACCTGTTGGTGTGTGCAGGGTTGGTATGGGGTGTTAGCCTTGAAAACCCTAACGTCACATTTCCCTAGTTTTGTGGCTTTATACCTAACAAGAGCATAAACACAATTATTTGCAATTTATATTTATATAGATATATAGTTAGGCAATGCCAGTGAGGATAAATTCTGACAAATATTTGTGATATCTACAGGGTGGTCAGACCTATTGTGAGGCGATCATGTTTAGCCTCACTGTAGGTCCCTTGATGCCAGAATTTACCCTCACAGTAGATTTTGATTGGTGGGAGCTGGCAGAGTGAGCAGCACAATCAGAGTTCAGCTGCTCACTTGCATGCCAGCTCCCACTTAGCAGTTTCATTTCTCTCCCGTAGCACACAGAACACTTTCCGTTCCTACCCCTTTCTCTTTTCAGAAAGTTTAAATTCATAAAATTAAAAGTCTACCCTCAAGACATTTCCATCCATTATTTGTGTATTTTCACTGTCAACCAACATGAACTGGAAAAGTCACACTTTCTTACCTCCCTTCACTTCTCCACTGTGTAGTACAGCTCTCTCTGTCCGGCATTCTGTTACATGATCATGCTGGCAACCAACTTAGATTTTCTGACCTCTCATTAGGCTGAGCCAGCTCCCTCCATTGCCACAATTGGGCAAAACCACTCAGCTCACTTGCGATCCTCTGAGAAAATAACATGATGCACTGAAGCACACAAAAGTGCCCCACACCACTCATCAGGAAAACCCCACACAGTCACCCAAAAACAAACAAAATTCAGTAATTCTCCAAACATAAAACACAATAAAAGCATAAAAAAACAGTAGGGCACATTGCATAAATCAGATAAATCAGATATGCCATGGCCTTACCAGAAATATCCTTGACATTCCCCCTCAAGCAAGTTTGACCTTTGATATCATGAGTGGTGAAGCCACTTGTGATGTTATAAGGTCAAACTGCACTCAGGAGAATATCAGTGATATTTCTTTTTTTTTAAACTAAGTATACTTTATTGAAAAACAGTTAATACAATGCTCAATATTACATACAAGGAAAAAAAAAACAGAACAATAAACAAGCAATCACAAAAAGGGAAAACAGCATCAAACACAGAACACTAAGAAACTGACCCTCCCATGCATCATCACCTCACTATCCACCCACCCGTACCCCACTTCCCCCAAACTCGTGCTACCACCACATAGTTCTTCTAGTAAATATAATCCATGAAAGAGACCAATAAAGAGTATAAGTAATCCTGATGGCCTACAATATCTCGTGGGTAACTACCAGAACCTCCACAGACACTAATGGAGGGATAAAGGGCAACGCTATTAACTAATTGCAATTACTGATTAATAAAAGCCTGGAAAGAAGAGCAGCAAGTCTTGAACTTGTGTCCTACCTGATTAAATGAGGTTATTGCACATTCTGTATCAAAGCATTTCGAAATTCATTGACCCATTATGAGTAGGAGGGTGACCACTCTCCCTTCCAATGCCTGACAAGAAGTAATTTGATTACTTGAGCGATTAGTACCATATGGGATTTGTCCTTAAGTGTAGGGATAGTTGAATATTCTCCCAGTAGGCAAATCTCAACTATAATTAATTAGGGTGACCAAAAAAGGGAGAGACCTTTCCCTGTAACAAGGCCCAAAAGTCTTTGGACCTTGGACAGGTACATAACATATGGTATGAAGTACCTTCATCCCTATTACAGTGTTCACATAATGGTGTGGGAAGCTTCCCATTTAAAGGGAGTAAAGTAAAGATCGTGCACAATATTAAATTACAGAAGCCTAAGATGGTTCTGCTTAATGAATTTCTAAAAATTGGTCCATAAAGAACTCCAATATGAGACAGAACAATCCATATTGAGAGTGTTCTGCCAGTAAAAAGTGAAAGGTTTGACTGGGTTACAGGCTTACTAGATTATTTTCTGATAAAGTCATGATAAAGCCTTTCTTTTAAGAGAGCAGGAAATGAAGTTATCAAATAAAGTACCCACTGAATTAGGTCATGGGGAGGACCCAAAATCTTTCTACGCAATGGTAAACTTGTGTACTTAAAAAACATTGTGGGAAGGGTCAAAAACTTGATCTTAAAATCAGAAAAGGATACACTCTTGTCCCCAACAACAAGGTCAGAATTTGAACTTACTGTTAGACCAGGCCAATATCTGGGTGTGATTAGAATTCCAGCAATACAAAGGTTAGGGTTATAAAAGAAAGGTTGACTAAGAGCTCTATGGTATGAAAGATTAAATGTCTTCGTAGTTGTGAATGAGCCCTTATATCTCATCCAATAGGGGTGGTGTGAAGATCCTTGGGTAGGCCTGAGAAGGGGACATATAGCAGTGAGATTAAGGAGAATTGATATTTGTGCACTAAAGTATGTCCAGTTGATAACCAACATGGAGTAGCAATGGGTTTTGTTACTGTATTAATACATTGAAAATACTTCGAGCCATATATATATATTATAGTGGCACGGTAGTGCCACTATAGTTAGGGTTGAGGAGCCATTTCTATGTTAAACCCCAAAACTTTTCACCTTAATAACTTTGCAACCATTTGACAGATTTTCCTGAAATTTGGAATACATGATGAAGAACCATAGGCCTTGGGATCTGCCAAGTTTCGTGCCAGTCGGATATACGGCTGCGGAGTTATTAAGTGTGATCTGTGCACGCGTTTACGCTTTTTCTGGAATTCTACGGTCACGCCTACAGGTTGTACAGTTTGCGCGACCGGCCGAAATCTTCAGGGAACATGTGGTCAGGGTCCCCGATGTGCCTTTTGAAGATTTCATGAAAAAATATTAAACGGTTCAAAAGTTATTCAAAAAACAGTTTCCCATTATAAGTCAATGGGAAAAGTTAACAAAAAGTTCGACAGTGTCGCAAATGCATTTTTACTTTCGCAAATGGGCCTGTTACTTTCGCAAATCGGCCATTTTGTTTTCAGTTAGTGATCAGAGAAATGGTTGGCATTTAAATTTGGGACCCTCTAGCAACCTAATTCTTTTTGTATTCACCTAGTCGGACCCTGAGGATGCTTGCCATGTCTTTATTTTTGGTAAAACACCCCAGAAATATGTTTTAAAATTTCTGGAAAAGTACTTTTGCAAATTACTTTCGTGCTCACGAAAGTGTTGAACTTTATGAAGCTGCAAATTGCGACAGTAGTTTCCATCTGTGGGAAAGTGACAGCAATTCTTTGGCACTGTGCTGCAAAAGAACCGTTGGGAGTTTTGGGCTGAAATTTGGAGGAACAGGTTGACATCTCACAGATGTGCCTTTCAGTGTTGTATTGAAAAATATTACATGGCGGCAAAGTTATGGCACTCAAAGTTGATGGTTTTCCCATAGGATAACATTACGGCCCTCGCATTACAGAAATCCTTTGGCACCCTGCTGCAAAATAACGGTTTGGTCTTTTTCCTGAAATTTGGAGGAAAGACAGCCAACAGCCCACAGATGTGCCTTTCAGTGGTTTGGTGAAAAAATATTACACGGCGGCAAAGTTACGGCACTCCAAAGTTGACAGTTTTTCCCATAGGATAACATTACGGCACCTGACGCATTACAGAAATCCTTTGGATCCCTGCTGCAAAATAACGGTTTGGTCTTTTTTCCTGAAATTTGGAGGGAAGACAGCCAACAGCCCACAGATGTGCCTTTCAGTGGTTTGGTGAAAAAAATTACAGGGAGGCAAAGTTATGGTGCTCCGAACTTTTCTTTTTTTCCCATAGGATAACATTACGACGTGCCGCGCCTTTCGGGGCCATGTATCCCGGGAAGCGGATGCGGATCACGAACTTTTAATTCGAGAACTTCTTAGCCCTCCAATGGGGCTAAGTACCAAATTAGCCAGGACAGTTTTAAATAATATGACTTTTAAATTTTTTTTCTACGTCGTACGGTTCCTGAGATATAACGTATTTAGTATTCCAAGTTCTCATTTTCTGCACTGATACTCATTATTATGTATACATTATTTGTACTCACTGTCTTTCTCGATGCAGGTTTTTGGGAAAACCAGCCTGTGCGCTTACATTACTGTTACTGTTGCCCTTTCCGCTTGCGGTTCCGTACCCGTTTCACTTACCATTGACGTCTGCGCCACCACGTGCATTATCCTTTGAGTTTTCATTTGTGCTTGCGTTTCTGTTATTTTTTGCCATTTCTGTCTACAGTACTGTTTATCTTTCTGTTCCACTTTACGTCACCATGCCCATTGACATTTCTGTTTGCAGGCACCATGTTACTATGTGACAGCACATCACGTGGCAGACCATTCCCGTCTACGCCACCATGCGCGTTACCCTTTCTGTTCTCATTTGCGCTTGTGTTACCATGTGTGTCACTGTTAGCATTTCTGTTTCGTTGCTGTCCCTTCAGGCCCCGCGCTCCCGCCGCTGCAGTACATTCACTATTTCTCGTTATCATTCTCAAAAAGAAAGGAAATTAGAGGCAAAAAAATCTGTTTAATGCAGTAGTTAGGATTGTTCCACAGCGACAAAGTGAGAAATTCACTGTTAGGGTTGAAAAACCCCTTGGACCTCCCACCCACCCCCAACTGGCATTGGGGTGTGCATTGGGATTGTGGGTCCTAACTCTCACCCCATTCTCCTATACTTCTGCTGCTTTACACTGTCATGGGGTGAGAGTTAGGGCTGAGCATCTCAATGCGCACCCCAGTGCCGGTTGGGGTGGGAGGGTGGTTCAAGGGGTTTTCAACCCAATAGCTAATTTCCTCACTTTTGTCGCTGTGGAACAACCCTAACTAATGCATTAAACAGAGTTTTTGCCTCTAATATATATATATATATATATATATATATATATATATATAGTATATATATATATATATATATATGACTATATATGTAGTAGATAAATAACTCTGAAGTGTGTGGCCGTGCTCTGATATATGCACGCCTTGGTGTACATTATCCACCCAAGGTGTGCATATGTCAGAGTGTGACCACACACCTCAGAGAGGTTTATCTGTCTTATAAAATGTCAAAACTGTTTTGCAGGGTGATAAAAGTGCAGGTGTGCTGTGGCATTCTGATATATGGATGGTCATGTGATGCTGTTCAGCTAATGATATTGCTGCGATTTCCCTACCCATTTTATAAAGATACTGTGTATATATATATATATATATATATATATATATATATAAATGTATATTATATATATATATACACACACACACACACACACACACACACACACACACATATATATATATATTTTATGGTGTTTGCGGTATCGCAACTATAGTTAGTCTTGGGTGAACACTTCTGTGTTAAAGCCAAATATTTGAACTTTAATAACTCCGGATCCTAGCGAGGATCCGCCGAGGTCACGAGGGCCAGAGTGCAGATGCCCTCCCACCCCCCGGACAAACAGCAACCACAGAACAGGATCCTAGTGAAGGTCCGTGGAGGTCGCAAGGGCCAGAGTGCAGGCGCCCTCACCCACCCCCGAGACAAACAACAGCACACAGAACAGGATCCCAGAGAGGGTCCACGGAGTTCACATGGGCCAGAGTGAAGATGCCTTCCCCCACCCCCGAGACAAACAGCAGTGCACAGAACAGGATCCTAGTGAGGGTCCACCGAGGTGGAAAGGGCCAAAGTGCAGATGCCCTCCCCAACTCCAGAGACAAACCGCAAGTACGGAACATGGAGCGCGGGCCCACTAAGCCACAGGACTGTGGTGCTTTTAGGACTGGTGTTGCTTTTGGCGCCTTTTCACTTTAAATATTTATATCAGCCCAGTAGTGGATATAGTTGTATTTCAGCAAGATTTCCATCACTACTAGCAGTACCTGTATGCCTGTGCAACTGTATCTTAAGGACCTTTAAAAGGAATTGTTTTTTTCTAAAAGGAATTGTTTTTTCTAAAAGGACTTGTTTTTTCTGAAAGGAATTGTTTTTTCTCTCATGATATCCATATCCTGATAGCCTTAACTGTAACTGCCTATAGCAATAATAGGGTGTTAATGTTATCTAATATATCGGGGACAATTATTATTACCTCTTGCATATCAAGACAAATATTATTAGCTTTTGCATTGGGGCAACCTCGGAGTGTGAAAAAAAAAAACCTCCTGCCCCTGCAGCACTGTATATAAAATTCTTACTTGCTTCTCCACTGCCCACAGAACAGGATCCTAGTGAGAGTCCGTGGAGGTCACGAGGGTCAGAGTGCAAATGCCCTTCCCCACCCCCAGAGACAAACAGCAGGTATAGAACATGGAGCATGGGCACAGTAAGCCACAGGACTGTGGTGCATTTAGGACTGGTGCTTGCCCCGCCGACGCTCTGATTCGGCTCCCCACCACCCCCACCACCACCCTTGGTCGACACGCCCTTATATAGGGCTGGAAAAGAACCAAGAACCAATAGGGCTTAGGCTGAGCCTGAACCAATCAGCCCACTTTACCATTAGCAGCCTATAACACCTCACCACTTGAGGCAGCACTGTCCTACATCCCGAACCACTAATTCCCCATACTTTAAACTTGTGTATTATGTCCTTTGGTTTCTGTTCCTTCTTTCTGTCCTTCCTACTCTACCCTAATAACCTCTCTCCTGTACTGCTACAGACAGATTCCCTTCTACTTCTCAATTCCTGGCATCTCCCCTGGCAGCAGTGCACCATCACTAGAATGCTTACCTTACTCCTCACCTGTCATCCTCCTCCTCCTCCTGGAACACCCCAGTCTCTCGCCCATGACTCGCCCCTCTGGCACCCCTGCGACACAATACCAGCTTGCACCTATTCTCCCTGTCATGGTAACTCCACTGCACCTCCCCCCACTCATCACCCACCTATCACCTCTCAATACCACCTCTCATGTCCCATTGCATTTCTCTCCTATCCTATCCTCATCTCCCTGGCCATCCCTTGCACAGGCGGTACCTCAGCTAAAAAGCAACATGCCAACATCAGCAAAAAGAGACTACTGGTCCTCCTCAGAATCTTCATTCTACTGGTCCTTATATCAGGCAATGTTCACCCTAATCCAGGCCCCATCTCAGTTAGTCCTGGTGCCTCACACCATGGGCTAAGTATAGCTGCGATGAATATCTGCACCTTACCCAAAAAAAATAGCACAGCTACAATGCTGGATGCAGCTGCATCAACCAGATGTGCTAGCCCTCACTGAGACCTGGCTGTCAGAGAAGGTTTTGGATTCCTCTCTTGCACTCCCTGGCCTCACCACTTATAGAGCAGACAGATTTGGCAAATGGGGAGGGGGGTTTGTGCCTTTTATGTCCAAGACTCACTGCTATGCCAAAGCCTACCAACAACCTCCCTGAACCACAGACACAGGCTCTGACACTAGAACTCACACCAGACCTTACCAGAGCCCCTGTAACCATTACAGTGCTGTTCATCTCACCACATAACCAAACCTCAGCTTTCAATCTCTGGCTGACTATATCTCCAGCTTCCCACCCAAAACTGAGCACATTATCTTGGGGGATTTTAATGTGAACTGGTTATCAAGCTTGGCCTCCCCTATAAAAGACACCCTCTCAGCGCTAGACCTAACCCAATTTGTTAACCAGCCAACCAGGGTTAATCCCAGAAATAGTTCTGGCACCCAAATTGACCTTCTACTCACCAATCGCCCTAACAGAATCACAAACCTAACTGTACTGCCAGACTCAGTAAGCGATCACTCCCCCATCCTCTTCACCTGGTCATGTCAGCGACAACTACCCCAACCAAGCAGTTTTATCCAATACCATCTTCAATCAGGAGGCCTCACTAAACTAAGGAGATATCTTGCCCAGTGTGATTGATCCCCCATCAGACGCTCTCCTTCCATAGATGTAGCCCTTGAATACTTCATCCACACATTGAGCAATGCATTGGACACATTTGCCCCACTCACAAAGGTTCAAATGAAGAAACAAAATGCCCCCTGGGTCATACCAGTACTGCTCCAGCACTTAAAGAGCCGAGACAACCTCTGGTACAAAGCAGTTGCCACTGGTGTGCAGGCGGACAGGCTGGCCTATAAAATGGCTTGCAACAAGTGTACCTGGGCTATTAGAATGGCCAAATCCAGCTATTACAAGTTCACCCTGGCCTCACCCTGGGGCAATGCTAGGTTGTTTTAGGACAACCCAAAGGAACTGAATGGAAAGTCCAGGATGCCTCCCCCCGCCCAGCTAACTGTCAATAATATTACCTCGGACCCACTCACCATTGCCAATGGCCTAAATGCTGCATTTTCTGATCTAAGCACAGTTATGCCAAACAGCTTCTTTGACTCCACCCCTAAGACCCCAGGACCCAGCAATACCTACTCCCTCTTCTACCTCAGGGTTATTATATGAATGAATCAAGTTCTTACCTTAAAAAAAGCCCTAGGGGGCTCAAACTACTGCAAAGACTCCTTTGACATTAAAATCCTTAATTTGGTACTTGACTCAATGCTCTCCCCCCTGACTGATCTCCTTAACCTCTCCCTATGCCTAGGGCAGTTCCCAAATGACTGGCAGGTGGCCATCATCATACCAATACTAAAGAGCGGGGACCCCACATGACATTACCCAATAATTATAGGCCCATCTCCATTCTCCTTCCCCTCTCGAAAGCCCTGGAAAAAAATCATTGCCACCCAAGTCACAGACTACCTGCCTGTGCACGACATCCTATGCAGGGAACAACATGGTATTAGAGCTGGACACAGCACAACCACTACCCTCATAGAGTTCCCCAACTTGTTGCACAATGCCCTAGATAAAAAGCTGCTAGTGGGAGCCGTATTCAGAGACCTGTCAAAAGCGTTCAACACAGTCTCCCACACCCTGCTCCTAAATACTCTTCACTGCACCAGCCTGTCCCCTGGACCCATTGCTTGGCTCACAAGTTACCTCACAGATAGGTCCCAATGTGTGAAGATAAACAGCACTCTCTCACCCACTCTACCAGTCCACTCGGGGGTGTCACAGAGCTCCATCCTTAGCCCATTGCTATTCAGCATCTTCCTAAATACCCTGCCTAAATCCTGTCCATGTAACCTTCTGCTCTACGTAGATGACACAGTAATGTATGCCTCCTACTCGGATCCCACAATCCTTCAGTCCTCCCTACAACTTGCCTTCAACCACGTTGAAAACTGGTTCACCGACCACAGACTTGTGGTCAATGTAAAAAAGACTAAATCAATGCTCTTTTCCCACCGCCAGAGTAAGGACTACAATTTCCAAAACCCTCCTCCCACTGGAACAGGTTTACACCTATAAATATCTGGGCATTACCTTCAATCCTAATCTCTCATTCCACCCACACAGTAGTAATCTTTCCTCTGCCATAAATATATGCACAGGACTACTGTATCAACACAAAGCCTGCCTACCTCCAGAGGCCCTAAACATTGCTGTTACCTCCTCTGTTCTCTCCCTTGTAGACTATGGGCTAACCATCTACTTGGCCGCTGACCACACTGCACTAAATAAAATCCACCTATCCATTAATAAACCCTGTAGGTTCCTTGCTGGAGTGGATAAGTGTACCTACAGCTGCATCCTGTATGCGCTAACAAAATTCCTCACCCTAGACGAAAGAGTACGTTATCAAACATGTCTCCTTACTAAGAAAATCCAACAAAGCCTTACTCCCACTGGAGTCTCAGCCTCCCTCCATGTTGCACATACCTCAGCAAACACCTGCGTGGCAGATAAATTAATGTGGGCTGTTCCCAGGGTCACAACCACCCTTGCACAATGGTCTTTTTCCTACAGAGCACCATCCTGGTACAATGAACTCCCCCGGCCATTGTCTCTATCTCCAGACTAGGCTCCTTCAAAACAGCCCTCAAAAAACACATACTTTCCACCCGCCACGGCCATTGTTCCCACCAAGAACAGGTATCTGCCTATGGACGTCAAGATCCTGGGTTATAGATATCCTTATCCCACTGCTGCTACTGTGTGTTAATGACAATGTTGGTAACCTTACTGCTCACACCACCTGCTAGCATATAGGCCATACCATAACTGTGACTGTACTATTCACTGACATTCACAAGCTCCCCTCAGGACTTGTATAGCTACCCAACTGGATAGTACTAGCAGCACTGTTCATACCCTGTTGTTATCTTGTCTCCTACTCTCACTGTAATATTGTATAGTGCCTACTATTTGATGCATATTCTTTATACCCTGTTGTTATCTCTTTCCCTATCCCCAATGTAATATTGTATAACAACTGCTTATTGTTATGTTTTGTACCCTGACTTGGAGCCTTTGGAAATGAGTCCCTGCCTCAATGGTTGTAATCCGATATTCTCAATAAATAAATACATAAATAAATGGATTTGCACAAAATTTTGCCTGCATAAACTCTAGAGGTGGATCTCTTTATCTGATAAACTTCGTGTGAATCCATTGTATGGTGTCTAAGATAGAGTGCAAATATCTATAAATGTACATGTTTTATGCCATTTCTTTGTCCGCCTGAATCTCAGAAACTGTTTTAGTTTGTGGTCTAAAATTTTCAGGGTAGAAAGCCTTGCCGCACAGATGTGCCATTTTAAGTTTTGGTGAAAAAAATGTAATTCATTACAAAGTTATTAAAGTTCAAAGTTTCCTATCATTTCCTATGAGAAAAGTTAAATGTTCAGCATGAAAATACTTCTTCCTTTCACAGGAGCTGTTGAATTTTTGCATGAAGGGTCACATAGTGTGGTTTGTTTTCACTGGAGCTTTTGTATTTTTTGCAGACAGGGTCACATAGTGTCACAAGGAGCCTAGTGTATTTTCGCGGAGCTCTGTTATGTCTGCCATCTTATTTTCCAGTTAGCGAGAAACAGAAAATAAAGAAAACATTTAAAAATGAGTGTAAAACAAAAAAGAATCATTAGAACTTAGCTAAACTGGACCTGTTTAGCTACATTCTGATGTTTTTTTTAATTGTGGCCAGAAACACCTTTGTGGGTACCTGAAATCCTGGGTGCCGAGGTTAGCAAGAGGACCACTTCTGCTGCATTCTCTGTATGAGAACAGTGGGATTCTCTTTACATCTGCAGCCGCAGGTGGAACTCATGATGCCCGCTGCAGGTTCAGCTTTGATCCGCTCTTTTCCCTGGTGTCCAGTGGCACCCCCCACCCATCGATTACTGTCCCTATTGGCACCCCCGTATCTTTTTCTGGTGTCTAGTTGCACCACCCCACCCTCTGATTTTATTATTTATTTATATAATCTGACACTGGGATGCCCACCCCTGTGTCAGATGTCCCCTCCCCAGTTCCTTGTTTTATTTGCCGACATCAGGGGACCCAATCCCCATGTTGGCATTAGAAGCCCCCCCAGCAGTATAGGATGCTGGGGAGCCAACTCCCAGTGTCCTGAAATATTTACTTTTAATCTGTAAAGAAGAAAACCATTCCTCGATGTCTTTTTTTAAGCCTAAAAAAAAGAAAATGATCCCTCAGCATCCTCATGATCCCACTCCCCCATCCTGACCCTCCCAATGAGCACCAACCAGCCAACACCCCTACTTGCCATATATTTACCAACAGAGGTCATTGGCAGTCATTTAATGTGGACTGGGACACATCTGCACTCTTTAAAGCTGAACTAGAAAATGAGAAATCAAGTTAAGTGCTGTACAATGTATTTCAATGGCATTTTGAACTTATATTCATAACTTTTATATTTTTAGGAATTTTTTTCACCAAATTTTCAACATAGCCTTTTTGGGACCCCACCTCATGAACACTGCAACTGTCATTTTGTTAGTCGGGCCTGGAAGGTGATTTTACAGTTGCTGCGTGAAATCACCTTTCAGGATGAATAATGAAATTTCACTGCCAGAGTTCATGAGGTGGTGTCCCAAAAAGGCAGTGTTAAATGTTTGGTGAAAAAATTCCTAAAAATGACTGAGTTATGAGCATTCATGGAAATGTTTCTACGCACGTATGTAACTTTTGTCATTTTCAATATTTTGAGCTGAAATTTTCAACATAGTCATTTTTCACACCACCTTAACAACAGTGCAGCTGTCATTTTTCACATCCTGCCCAAAATGTGTTTTTGTACCTGCAGCACAAAATGGTGTTTTGATACAGATCTGAAAATTTTCACCTATGGATTTTATGAGGTAGGGTCATAAGAAGACTATGTTCAGAACTTGGGGTCAAAATATGAAAAAATGCTAAATATATAGTGGTAATCGCACAAAACTTTACCAGTAGTGCAGAATACTGAGTGGTGCGCAAGCGCACTACCCATTGAGTAACATGTATACCATTACCAAATCCTACCGGGTCAATATGTCATATACAGAACTGCACATGGAATAAAGTTTGGAACATATAGCACAGTGTACTAGTGTGACAGGGTAAAAAACCCTGCAAGGCACATATGTTGCATGCAGTTTTGTACCCTGTCGCACCTGGGTGGGGAGGAGGAGTGACGTGGAGGTCAAGATCTCTTTTGGGGAGGTGGTCCACCGAGCTGCCACCATGGCTCAGTAGAATGAGCCATGGCAGTGCAGGGGCACTATGCATCTGTGGACCTGGGCTCAAATCTCGGTCCCTGACATTAGCAAAACCAATCTGTGCATTTTCTTTTTTTCTCCCCCGGTGGTGTTTCTCTCTGTCCCCGTGTTGAACCCCCCAAGTTAATTATATTAATTAATTATATTAATGGGGGAGTTGGGGGTGCAGCCCTTCATAACAGTGGGTGCAGGGGGGCAGATCCCCCACAGAAAACAAATAATCCACTAACTTCTTTAGCCGAAATGTGTTTCAGCAGTATGTCTAAGTGGGTATCCAGGGAAAATCAGGTCTAAGTGGGTATCCAGTGAAAATCATGAATACAGAATGGCAATTGCATCAATCACGATGCTAAAATAGCAAGCACTTGTACAGCTTCCAGCAACTATAGTGACAGCGATGTAAAAGCGACAAAACCTGCCACAGTGCAAACAACATTAGCGATTACACATAAAGGCACCAAATGCTGCAATGCTCACCAGACTACATATAAAAGTGCCAAGTGCTCACCAGTGCTCACCAGACCATACCAGACCAGAATATACTGCTCTCAATATCCTAGCCTGTTCCTTCAGACCTAAGGCACTGATGAGCAGGATAACTTCAGTAAATCAGTCAAGTAAATCCCTAAATAAATCAATACAATGCTGACAGCACCACCAGCACAAACTTCATAATAGCGACTTTTGTACTGCTGCCATTTAGTGCTATTTAGCACTTATTCCTTTATTCCACCTCTCAATATCTGGATAAAAATGAGCCTGTTCCTTCAGACCTGAGGCGCTGATGAGGGGGATAACTTCAGTTCACACTTGGAACTGAAAATTGTAGGTGAGTCCTCTTAGGTAATTGTACCTACTCCTTTGTGAGTATTCACTCACAATCGAGACCACCCTCTCATTCAGGTCCTTATATTTTCTTTTTCTTGATCCAGTTACAGCTCCAGACACCATCTGCTTGATTTGCATCTCAGTTAGCCACTGTTCCTCCTTCAGGCACTGTATCAGTTTCCACATACTGGGGTGACAGGTTTCTATGCGACTGTTAAATTCATAGCAGTTCCATTGTTCTGGTGGGAATGCTGCACTTCTTCATCCTGACCTCCCCCTGCATTTACCAACCCATGTAGCTTCAAAATACTCAAGTAGTAGCATTAGAATTTCTGCATTTGTTGAAAAAAATTCCCATTCTTGCATTGAATCAAATGTACCCATAACTTCTAAGTGGCAGCAATGTATCTTCTATAATTACAGCATGGTACATTGCTGCGCTGTTATGTCATATGACATTATGATCCTGTGCCCTACTGAACAATGACACATGGTGCATGGCACTGGTATACTTTTGTGTGACTACTACTGTATGACTATTCATTGCAATTTTGGTATGCCCGTTTGTAACTTTGGAAATTTTAACTATTTTGATCCCAGATTTTCAACATAGCCTTCTTATTACCTGATCCCATATATGTCACAGCTGTCATTTTTCTAATCCTGTCCCAAATAAGCTTTTGTACCTGTGGTGTGTGGTGTGGAATGGTATGGCATTTGTGCAGAATTACGTTTCGGTGTGTATTTGAACATTTTCTGTACTGGGGTACCTGAGGTGGGGTAAAAAAATGGTTATGCCTACAGTTCAGTCACATCCTATAAATGGAAGTGTAGAAACTGGATGGCCCTGCACTTCCATGGCTACATACAGATACATATCTATGGAGGAATGGGAGTGCAAGGCCCTCTCCCACAGACAAATAAGGATATGTTTATACTATCTGAAAAAGTAAGGAAATGAATTGCAAAAAACATTGTTAATGCATCAGTTAGGGTTGTTACTTAAGTGACAAAACCAGGGAAATGTGGTGTTAGGGAATGCTAAGCCCTCCTCAGATTCTGGATCATAATAAACCAGTAGAAAAAATGACAAGCAAGTGGTACAGCAGTAATAACTTGTTTATTACTTACAAGAATTAGACTTACACCCTAAACAGCATCTTCAGCCAAGCTGATACTGGGAGCCGAAGTATATCAATCCCCCCATGACGGTCTCAGTGAGAATACATAATACAACAGTTTTTATAGTAAGATAGTGACTATGGTAACAGCCAGTTTATACATATATTATAATTACTGTTAGAGTTACAGGCAGGCCCTATTGGGCAAAAGTGAGGCAGTTCCACAGTTATAGATAACATTATACAGAAAGTGCAATGTCAGCTGAAAATAAACAATGAGCTGATACATAGTACTAAGACACATGTGCAATATTACATAATGAGCACAGTATTAAACAGATCCAAAAGATGGCAGTGCTGGCTAAGATATCAGAATATGACAAAGACAAATGCCTTAGCTTACTGCATGCTGTTACTGAGCAGAATAAAATGGAATCATAATGTTTCCCTGGCTAGTTAACCTTGTATGCTAAGTGCCAATGTCCTACAAGTTAGTAGTGATTTGCCATAATATATAACATAAGGTTTTTGTAAGGTTCACAGTGGGAGGTTAATTAGGGTGTAGGGACCACGTATAAAATTACCCCCCTTGTTGCCTTGCTGAAAAGGCAACATAGTATTGGATGCGTTGTGTGGGCAGCAATGTCATTTACAGACCTGACATGCAAACCTTGTAAAGTAGTTTGAGTCTTTAATGGTGTTGTTTTAGAATGCACCATAGACAGTAAAGTGTTAGTATTAAAAAGATAGTTTAACACAGTTGTATAATAACACAACCTTTAAAATTTAATTGTAACCAAATATTGGAGAGTGTATTAATAAAATTGTCACAATAATGTTATAATAAAACTAGCATAGGTAATGGCAGTGCTTTTATATGTGACAAAGCAAAGATTTAAGTTTTATAATTAATACAACACTGTATTATTGACTGCATGAAATACCTTGTTAAAACTGGTATACAATAGACAGATAGTCAAGGAAACAATGAAAAGGAATCTGAGTTTGGATTTGGTACAGGGATAATCACAGACTGAGCAAAAATGGAATAGTTTGTTTATAAATGACAAAACAGAAACTAGGTAAGTCAATACCACAAGTGATACGCGATAAAAAAAGTACTGATGTTTATAACCACATAACATAATTTGTAAAAACAGTGTTAAATGCATTGTTGAACATAAAAAGGATACACCATTGTCCACTGATATTGAGGCTTGTACTTTGAGCATGGATAAGGCATGTGGCAGCGGAGTACATGTTGCTTGATTGAAGAATGTCTTGATAATGTCTCTTGACAGGTCATTATAAAATGTATATGACCAGTCTATAAAGTTAATATGGGTAGCAGTCCATAAAGTTTATAAGAGTAACCAGAAGTTGACATAGTTACAGGCTAAATGTCAATTGCAGAAAGGTGGTAACCCCACAAGGCACATGGGGCCATGGAGACGTTGATTTAAAGACAAAACACTAGCATAGCAAGAAAGTTGATGTTCATATTGTTGACTGCTGGATGGCTGGATTTGCAGAGGCCTTGGCATTAAATTGTGCATTGAGTCTTTTAATGGCACAGCCATAAACACTGGCATAGCATTTATGTTGTGGAAGTTGATCGCACCCTGGCACAAAGAGTAATAGTTTATAAGTGACAGTCCATAAAGAACAATCAGTTTGTATGAGGTGCCAGCCAGGCTTGAAAAACACCAGCAGTGAAGAAATGGAGGTCTTGCTTGAAGATCAACTAAAGAAAGGTCTTCTTGCTGAAGTCAAGAGATTGTTCCTACCCTAGACTTGGCTTTATAGTAAGTGGAAACAATAAGCTTGATTGTAGAGTCTGAATTGGCTGGATCTTCTTCAGTTCATTTAAATATTAGGAAATAGGTGTAATTGTGCTGAAAACATTACACTTGCAGAGGTAATAATAGCCTGTTTTATGTAGTAGTTTGTATATAGAGACACTCAGGCATGAGGAAGGTGATGACATTAAAGTTGTGGCAGCTGTTTTCTTTTCAGGAAAAAGATGAATGTTTTTGCAGCTTAGATGAAAGTGTTACTGCCTGTCTGCAAAAAGTAGTGAAAACCCCCACTGCTGGAGATAGGCGAAGGCACCACCCTACAGCCACAATCCATTGGCTAAACTCATCCAGCTTCTGGGCTGAGTCCAGCCCGGCCCGAATTTGTAGATAGAGTGCCCTGGGAGGATAGGGCGGCCCCACCTTGGGAGAACTCGGAGCCGAGGGGATAGCTGGGCTGGTTCCAGGAAGCTGGTGAATATCAGGCCTGGAGGTAGAGCTGGAGGTAAGTAGATGCCCGAGAAAGTTCTCCGGGGTTCAAGCTGGAGCTAGAAATAGAGCTAAAAAAAAATACTCCTAGGTATACAGTATAATACTGTGGGGTCCTGCTACTGGGTTATGAGTAAGTGTCTGGTGGTCTTTAGAATATTATCATTTTGTAAACAGAAACAACTAATTTGTTTCTGAAGTTGTTGTGTATCCCTTCCCCATGCCTGGTTGACAGACCTATCCTGTAATGCACTCCCCACCAGGCCTGTTACTCCCAAATTATGCGAGAGGCATCTTGAGTGGAACACTCCTCGATGTGGAGCAGAATTTTGGGCTTATACTTGATAAGCTGCAATTCTATGTGAAAAGACAATATCATGAAACCTAAACTTATTTGTAATGATACAATGACCATATTGGGCATAGTGCACCATAATATCTACAGACAGAAAGGTAGTGAGCATTTTTAAAACAAAATTTTATTGATTATAGTCAGGCCCCTGAATGTGCCTGACTTTAATATAGGCCTTGCAAGGGCTATGGTTGAAATGTGTGTGCATGCATTTTGTTGGGCATCTGGTGAGATGAGTTGCAGAGGGTGGGTATACCATTAAGTTTTGTGTAACCACATGGTGCTTCATGTTTAATGTGTTGAAAGATAATTATTTTTGGTATCCCACCTCTCTGCGTTTGTGGGTGTGAAAAAGACAAAAAGAGGGCCTGGCTTGCCAGGCAGTATGGTTGGGATTGGCATGGTCTTTTTAGGATACGCCATCCAGAACCATGAATAAATCAGGTAAAGTTCTTCTATGTTTGGAAAGGTGGATATCTCTTGTTGTCCAGTGGAAGTCTATTGCATTGTCCTGTAAAGACAAGAAGAGAACAGGTGAAGGTACAACCCCCCCCAGCTCAGCTGATTACTCACTAAGGGCTTATGACCCTTGTACCAGGCTGGTGCTGGCTGGCATTAAGCCACCTGTTAACAGGTTTTATTTAGTTTGGTCACTGTATTTGACAAACCCAAGGGCTGAGCTGGTTCACAATGTTAGAATGCACTGGGCCTTTCCAGACTTTGAGCAACTAATATGGTATTTGCAGACACTCATTATTATGTTTCTTTATTTTTATAAAAAGGGGAGAGGTTGGTATACCTCTTTTATTTTTGAATCTACCAGCTATGGCTCAGTCAGGTCCAGAGGGACTTTTATTTCTGTTGTATACAGCCACCAGGTGTTGCACTGGAATGGGAAAAGGTGCGGTCTATGCACCCCTTGAGCTCTTACAGTGGTGAAAGAGGCAGCTTGAGCACTGTAGCAATACAATGGTTATGCTGTGGGTGGTTGTGTGGATGCTGAACCACAAATGGTCTGGCAATTTTAGTAGCCAGTTAATTAGCACCGTAAAAAGGTTCACACTGGATAGGTGGTAATGGGTGTGCCCAACTGAAACTAGTAATAAGGGCATTTACAAAAACAAACAAACAAAAAAAAAAGTAACAACATTATATTGCAATTAGCCTACTAGTTTTGAGGTTTATACTTTACCAGAAGATGGAGACCAGTAAGTAGGCCCTTTAAGATTAGTGTCCCCGTGTACTGTTACTAGGGACTCTCTTCTTTTCAAGAGAAAGAAAGAAACAAATGACACAAAGGACCATCTTTGCATATGGCTCTCTCTGTCAGACGTTATCACTGATTTCAAAAATGCTTTTGCATTAGGGTTAATACAGTAGTAGGCCTTCGGCAACCCCTAAACAGGGGTAGATGTTTCTTGTGGCTACTAGCCACACTTTGATGGATTTCTGAAAACAAAATGAGATTATTTTCTAGGTCAAGAGAAGCCAAGCATCCTTGGGTTCCCTTGTCCTAACTTTAGAATATATTATTTGAGCTCATAAAAATCCAGATTAACAAACAGTATGCCAATAGTTGTATTTATGGCCTTATGTACATACATATACAGTATTTGTAGAATGCATTCATGAAAGATGTTCATTTTTAAGCCTACAACAAAAAGTTATTATTGGTAAACATAGTTGGTATTTAAAAAAACAAACAAAAAAACAAAACAGAAGTAGCTATAAACTTTGTTAAACTAAACGACTTATTTGAAATGCTGGGGGTGTTGAGCACCCCCTTCCCTTGATAGCATGGGAGTCACAATATACTGTGCATGAACAAAAAGAGCTAGGTGGAAACAAAACCTCCATGAAGAAAGGCGTTGAGCTTGTGTTAGATAGCCAGAAAGTTTTGGCTGCAAGCCCAGAAGAAAATGTCTTTCTGTCTTTTTTTTTGGTTTTGCTTGGACAGAGTGCATACATATGTAAATAAAATTAAAATTGTAGTGTTCACACTTGGTGTGTTTCCATAAAAACATACGTTTTGTGTGGAAATTGGTGCTTTATGTAGGGACACACATCAAATTTGAACTGGCAGTAACATAACATTTTGAAACACATGAAGGTCAATTTAAATTGCCAAATGTGGCACAGTGCAAGCAAATTTCACTGGGACTCAACCCCTGCTGGTTTTGCAGTGTTTTTGAACACTACTCATATTGAAATGTCTTTTCAATCTGCTGGCTGAGGCAGTACACGTAATAAAAAATAAATGCTTTACACAACTCATATGATTAGATTGGCTTATTATTTGACACCAGTTTGCTGAAGTACTGCCCATATTTTGATTAGAAATCTGTAAAAGTGGCTTAGCTATGGTAATGTGCGGCCTGCTGTCTATCTTGCAACAATCTACAACTTAAACCAGCACATTTATATATCTCCATGCCACATCTTTCCAAAACAAAACTTTTCAAACACCTTCCAAACACTTTATAAAGTGAAACATCCTAGTTAGTAGTGATTTGCCATAATATATATAACATAAGGTTTGTCTAAGGATCACAGTGGGAGGCTAATTAGGGTGTAGGGAACACGTAACAGATAGATAGATAGATAGATAGATAGATAGATAGATAGATAGATAGATAGATAGATAGATAGATAGATAGATAGATAGATTGATATTATAGGGTCATGGTCGTGCCCCTGCATTTAGGGTTACATTTTCACTTTTATGTTAAACTCAAAATTTTGCACTTTAATATGTTTGCAAGCATTCAACTGATTTGCATGAAATTCTGTATTTGTAATCAGAGACCAAAGATCTGTGGATGTGCCAAGTTTTGTTCTGGTGGGATGCATGGTTGCAGATCTATGGAGTGTCAAACATTGTGTAGTTTTCAGTTTTTTGGTTTTTTTTTGGCATTTCTTTGTTAAACCACAGTGCAGAAATGGTTTGGAATTTTGGTCTGAAATTTTCAGAATGTATAGGACTTGTCTTGTAGAAATTTATTTTGCTTGTTTAGTGAGAAAATATTAATCTGTTCTAAAGTTATTAAATTCTAAATTTCCGAACATTTTAAATGGGAATTTCACTCTCCAGTTAGATGTCCTGCTTGAAAAAGGATCCTTTGTCGCAAATGGGTAATCCTTTTTCGCAAACGGATCATCATGTGTCACAAATGGGAAATCTTTTGTCCTCCCACCGCTATTTTGTTTTTCATTTAGTGAATATCAAAAGCCATAAAAATTACATCCAGAGAGTCTAGCACATCTATCTGACTCATCAGGATTCAGTTAGGTGGATGTTGCACTTAAATGTTGATAACATGATCCCAAATGTGTTTTTTGTTACATTCTGCATCCTTTCTTGTGACCACATGATACAAAAAAGAATCTTTTTTAGTATCATGAGACATGAGAAAAGATCCTTTTTTGTAAAGGGAAAATCCTCCTCCCTTTTGCTGCATCTTATTCTATGCAGGGATTTATTTAACTCCAAAAATTGATTAGCGTTTTGCTCATAAAAGTGCTAAAACACTGTGAAAATGCATGGCACTTGCCTCACTGTGTTTAACAAACATAACACTTCTAGAAAACCTATATAAATACTTTCTGTACAATTAGCATTGTCCCAAGAAAAAAACTGCTAATCAATTATTTAAAACCCTGCTATGATATCTAGTGGCACACACCACCCTCCAATCACCTTGCCCTTTAATTTAATTCATTTCCCTGGTGTCTAGTGGCACCCCCCACCTCGATCACTATCCCCATATTTATAAATGGTTCCTTGGTGTCTAGTGGCACCCCCCCACACACTCTATTTGTCATCCCCATATTTATAATGGTTTCCTGGTGTCTAGTGGATCTAGTGGAACCTCACTTACATGCCGATTGTTGTTCCCATTTTGTTCTCTGTTTCCCTGGTGTCTAGTGGCATCCACCCACCCTTTGATTGCTGTCCCCTTTTTTCTATTTCCCTGATGTCTAGTGGCACCCCTACCCTCCGATCACACCTCCCACTCATCATCCACCACCCCACACCCCACAGTATACCCCCACACACACTTTCACTCACCTGGACAGATGACAGGGTGAAGATCCACTCTCTGATCGAAGACATAACCTGCTGGAGCCAGCAACTGCAGTATGAGAAAGTAAGGTAAATGTGGTTCAATGTATTTCAGTGGGGTTTTCAACTTTGATGTATGCCTTGGCCATTTTTGTATATTTTGATACCAGATTATCACTGGAATTTTGCAAATCTGTCCCAAAAGGTGATTTCACAACTGACTGTCAAAATTACCTTTCAGGTATGATTTGAACACTGTCATTGCCTTTTCATCATAAGAAGGCTATATTGAAAATGTGGGCTCAAAATATGTAAAGATGCTGAAGTTATGCACATGCATTTAAATTTAACTACGATCCCACGTAACTGGTGTAATTTTCAATATTTCTGCCCAAAATTTTCAACTTAGCCATTTTTTTACATCACCTCATGAATTGGACAGCTGACAGTCTTCAAATCCTGTTAAAAATGTGTTTTCTCATCTGTGGTGTGGAATATCATTGCAGTGGCTCTAGGGGTGTGCAAAAAAAAAATTCCACCAATGGAATTTCCACAAAAGTGCAAATTTCACTTCAGAGAAAGTTTGGAAATCATTTTTGCAACTTCTTCAGAAATTCCACTTTAAAACTGCAGAATAAATATACAAACTGTGGGTTAATTTATTAAACTGCTGGAAAAAATCTGCAGACGGGATCACTGTCAATGGTCCATTCTGAGGCCTTTTTAACCACAGTTTAATTAATTTATCCACCACCCCACTGATCAGGGATCCCAGTAAATAAATACCTCCAGTCCCTCCCTCAGACCCTCCTGGTGTCTAGTGGTCCCCCACCCACCGATCATAGCCCTGCAAAACATTTTATTTCCCTGGTGTCTAGTGTACCCACTCCCTATCCTGGATTCCTTAATCCAAAAAAAAAACAGCCGGCAGTCTACTGACTCATCCTTGTCAATTCCCAGTATTGCCTGGTGTCTAGTGCCCCCCATCCCTGATCCCTTATAAAAAAGTAATCCCTATTCCCTGGTGTCTAGCAGACCCCCCACCCTGACAGTTCATCCACCACATCTCCACTCCCCCCACCTTTTCCCTGAGCAGGACCCAGTGCAGCCCTCCTCTCTCCTCCACTATCAGTGGCCCACTGAATTGTCAGTGAATTACTGCATGGTTGTACAAGCACATGTTCATTCACTGACAGTTCATTAAACTGTGAATAGAATAAATTCTGCAATTTATATGCATTTTTCTGAAGTTCACAAAAAAAGTCAGCAGAACTCTGTGAAAATCCATGGAAAATCCAAGTTTTGCCATTGGCGAAAGTTCTGAAAATTCTGCGAAATTTCAGAAATTTCACTGAAGTTTCATGAAAGCAGAATTTTCAACCTTCACCCACCCCTAGGTGATGCAAAATGACATGTCAGCAGGAAAATATAGAATTGTGTGCAATAACTGAAACCTGGTGGTGGGATGATGACTGCGGTCAAGAAATCACTGCCTACAACTTATTTAGCAACAAACGGTCAGGAAAAAGAGAAGACTGGGTAGCATTATATATCAAAAATGCATACGAAGTACACAAAGTTAAGCCAAAAGTGGTTAAGGAAGGGCAAATTGAATAACCCTGGGTAAATATCATTTATGCAACAGGGGTCAGGATAAAAACTGTAGGATAAAACCATTTATCTTCGCTACTATGGTAATAAATTTATTTATCCACATAGTAACTACATCATCACCCATTTATCCACACAGTAACTACATCACTAGCTCATTTATCTACACAGTTCTCTTCAGAATTCATTTAGAATGTTCGGCCTCAGAACCAGTACTAATCATATTTAAATGTCAATAACTTAAAAATGAAAAAAGATAACATGGTACTGTGAGCACGAAAATTGTTCAGCACAAAATTATCTACAAAATGAATAATGTTTCATTTACATAAACCCTGTATATTGTATATGGTTAGTAAGAAAACAGAAGAAAATGTAATTTTTTGTTCACTTTTTTGACAAACAAATATAAATAACTTAAAAACAAAAAATGATAGCATGGTACTGTGAGCACGAAAAATGTTCAGCTCAAAAATATCTACAAAATGAGTGGTGTTTCATATATAGATAAAATTTTGTTTTTTTATAATTAGCAAAAAACAGCATAAAATTCTATTTTCTTTTCCCTTTTTTGACAAATTATTTACACCTACCAAAATCAAAATGTTCACACAACATCTAAACCTGTTGCATAAATGGAATATGCAGCGGTTCCGTGTGTGATAATGTATTTATCTTGTACAGTTTCCAGTGACCTCTCGTAACTCTCACTCGTGCCTTCGGCACTCGTGAGGTTACTTGAGGTCACTGGAAACTGTACAAGATAAATGCATTATCACACACTGAACCGCTGCATATCCCTTATGTAACCCAATACTAAAAAAAAATGACAATCAGTGTATGTTATAGCGCAGAGGATTTATGCACTGAGGACAACAAGACCTTCTTACAAGCCATCAAATGTATACAACTTAGTGGCAAGATACTAATTATGGGGGACTTTAACTTTTCTAACATAAGTAGTGGACCCCCCACCCTGACAGTTCATCCGCCACATCTGCCACAACCCTGCTCCTCCTACCCCCCACCACTAACTGGAAGCAGCCAATAGGTAATACACCAGCAGAAAAAGATTTTGTAGACTTCATAGTTTGTCATGATTTAGAACAATATGTGATGGAGTGTAACAGGGCACCAAATGTATTAGATTTGATATTCAGTAACGTGAATCATAATATAACCAATTGTACAGTAAGAGAGACCTTAGGGCTCAGCAATCATAATATGGTTGAGTTCAAGATTATGGAAGTTAGACCTACTAATAGAGGGGTAACTAAAGTTAAGAGGTGGAAGAAGGCTGATTATGCCTCAATGAGGAACCATATGAGAGGATGGAAGTGGGAGGATGATCTTGGAGAACTTACTGTAGAAGAAATATTGGTTGCGATCAAAAATAAAATAGAATACCATTACAAACAGTTTATCCTGGAAAAAATTAACTATAACATCTGATGTAAGATTCCATCATGGCTAACCACCAAATTAATTAAGAACATAATAAAGAAGAAGTGACTATACATAAGGTATAAGAAAAAGCCATCTGATATAAATTGGCAGAAGTTTAAAGAAACTGCCAAAAAATGTAAACAAGCTATTTAAAAAGCTAAACAAAATGAGGAAGTACATATAGCAATATGACAGTAGACAAGAAAAGACTTTCTTTAATTATTTAAACAACCAACGCAAAGGTACAGTGGGAATTGGCACATTGTTTATAAATTGGAATTTGACCTCAGATGAACAAGCAATGTCCAACACATTCAATAAGTACTTCACAAATATCTTCCAGGTTAAGACAAGCACAACTAAGTTAGGAGCTATAACACAAACTAGATTTACAGAAATAATAAATTTGAATAAAGCTAGCATAACTAACTGACTCATTAAATTAGAGGTAAACAAATCCCCTGGGCCTGATGGTCTGCACCCGCATGTATTGAACTAGCTAGATGTGGAACCTTCAGGTTCTATATTAATATTGTTCAAGGCATCTCTACAGAAAGGAGAGGTCCCAGATGAATGGTGTATGGCAAATATGAACATACAAACATATGAAGAACCCATCAGAAGAAGGCCATTTGGTCTACCAAGTCTGCTCATATTGCAGGGTCCACAGCTTGAGCTAATGTCCCTGCCCTCCCTCCCCACTCTTCCCATCCTCCCTACCATGATCCTTACCATCCCCTAATGCCTAGCCTAGCCTCTCTTGAAGCTACCCACTGTCTTCAATTAGATGACCCCTTCTGTCAGCGCATTCTAAGTGTATACCACCCTCTCTGTGAAGAAGTGCTTCCTGACCTCCCTTCCTAAACCTCCCACCCTCCGGCTTTAAGACTGTGCCCCCTCATGTTATGGTTGCAACTCAGCTTAAAGAGACTCTACATATCAACCTTATTTATCCCTTTCAGGTACTTAAAGGTCCCAATCATGTCCCTCCCCATGTCTTCCATGGAGTACTTGTTCAGTCTCTCAACCTCTCCTCATATGCCTTACCCTGCTGACCCCTCTATCATTTTTGTAGCCCTCCTCTGGACCTTCTCCAGTAAGTTAATGTCCATTTTGAGGTGTGGGCACCAGTACTGAACTCCATACTCTAGATGTGGCCTTACCAGTGACCTGTACAAGGGAAGTATAACCTCTTCTCTCCTACTACTAATCCCCCTAGATATAAATCCCAGCATCTTGTATGCCTTTGCTGCTGCTTTCTTGCACTGCATGGAGTGCTTCATGTCACTAGTGATCATCACTCCCAGGTCCTTCTCCTCCTCCTCTGATGCAGAGACTTGGACTCCACCCAGGTAGTATTCTGTTCTGGTATTCTTGGCTCCAAGATGCATAACTTTGCATTTCTTGGCATTCAAGCCAAGATGCCCGATCCTGGGCCACCTCCCTAGCTTTTCCAGATCTTCCTATAGGTCCTGTAAGGTCCTATATCCCTTCAGTTGAGTCCAGTCTCCCACACAGCTTGGTGTCATCCACAGATAGGCACATTTTGCCCTTAATGCCATCACCAATATTATTAATGAAGACATTGAACAACACCGGTCCCAGCACTGAACCCTGTAGGACCCCACTGGTTACCTCTCTGGTGCCTGATAACTCTCCCCCCACAACAAATGTTACACCTATATTCAAAAAGGGTAATAAATCAAACCCCAAAAACTACAGACCTATTGGTTTGACTAGCATTATAAGTAAAGTCTTGGAGGAATACATGAAGGAATACATTGACAACCACATCAAATTAAATGGTTTAACAGATGTATTATGGCATGGCTTTACTCACAGGAGATCATGTCAAACAAATCTATTTTTTGTCTACCATTTAAGCAGGGCCTTGGAAAAGGGTTTGGTGGTTGATGTGCTGTATCTAGATTTTGCCAAGGCCTTCGACTTGGTTCCTCATGTTGAAGAAAATTAACAGTCTTTTAGACCTGGGGATAGATATATCAACAGTCAGATTAGTTGAAGCTTGACTGAGTCATAGACATCAACATGTTAACATCAGAGGCTTTGTATCAGACTGGAGAGGAGTGACTAGTGGGGTTCCTCAGGGCTCTGTGCTGGGATCGATATTATTTAACATTTTTGTCTCATCATTAAAAACATCAGAGACTTGATGGTTTACAAAATTTGCTGACAACACCAAGATTGTTTGCCATAATACAGCATAATGCTGATATTGTAAGGTTCCAGAATGACATTAATTAAATGGGAAGGTGGGCAGAAAAGAAAAGAATAAGATTTAACACCGATAAGTGTGCTGTTATGCACTTTGGTAGGCACAATATGCTAGCAAATTACAACTTAAATAGAGTAACCCTTACTACAGTCGAGAATGAAAGAGACCTAGGAATCATGGTGACTAATGATCTAACATTTGGATACCATTCAAGGGAGGCTGTTAAAAAAGCAAACAGAACTCTCAGCTGTATACTGTGACACATCAAAAGCAGAGAAAGTTCAGTGATACTTCCATTGTATAGTGCATTGGTCAGACCACATTTAGAATATGGGGTGAAGTTCTGGACACCTTTCCACAGGAGAGATATGAAATTGCTCAAGGGGGTACAGAAGAGAGCAATTAAGAAAATTAATAATAATCAAGACTTACAGTATGAGGAAATAATTAAACACCTAAATTTGTATACATTGAATTACCTTAGATTTAGAGGTGATCTTTGCTTTTAGTATACTGTACAGTATGCTGCCTTCCAGAACCAGGACCTTTGGGAATGCATAGACTTAGAAAAAAAAGATGTAAACATATGTACTAGAACACAATAGTTACCAGTGGAAGGGTGAGCACTTCAAAATCAATAAGAGGCAATCTTGGCTCAACCAAAGGCTGGTGTCATCATGGAATGGACTTCCATCAGACATAGTGAACAGTGATTCAGTTAACATCTTCAAAAACAAAATTGATTCACACTGTGTAACTATACATTTCCAGTTTTGGACATAAGTCCTAAATGGCAAGACTATTTGGGGGCAAGCTATTGTCTTGAACAAATACTTACGAAACTTATGAAGCAGGGATTTGAAAATTCTCAGCCCAGAGTTCTTGAGGTGGGAGTAATAACAAGGCTATGCTGACACTTTGGTTGCTGTTTTGGGCTGAAATGCTTCCACATCAAAATACAAGTATGCATCTATGGAGGGAAGGGAGCAGGGCCCAGTGCTCCCACAGTCAAATGAGGACATGATTATACTATCTGAAAAAGTAAGGAAATTCATTACAAAAAATGTTATTAATGCACTGGTTAGGGTTAAAATGACAAAAGCAGAGAAATGTGATGTTCGGGTTTCCAACCCTAACATCCCACCTCCACCTTCGGGGCAGCAAACGGTGTGGGGTGTGCCTTGGGGTTGTCAACCCTAATGTTCACCCCATTCTCATATACAATACCCATCTCCACTTATGGAAAGGGGTGAGCATTAGGGTTGAGAACACCAAGGCAAACCCCCCACCTGTTGCTGCCCACTGGGTGGTGGGGTAGGGTGTTAGGGCTGGAAACCCTAACACCACATATCCCTGCTTTTGTTGCTTCAACCCTAACTAGTGCATTACATTTTTTTTAGTGAATATATATATATATATATATATATATATATATATATATATTGTAAATCTTTGTTTATAAGTTAGGTTATATTAAAGCAACAAAAGTAGTGAATGTGGTGTTAGAGTTTCAACCCTAACACTCTACCACCAACCTGCACACACTGACAGACATTGGTGGTGTTCCTTGTGGACATCAGCCCTAATGCTCACCCCATTCCATAATTAAATAAGCTGACATGGATACAGTATGGAAGAATGGGTGAGGGTTAGGGCTCACAAGCCCAAGAAATACCTCCAATGCCTGTCAGTGTGTGTAGGGTGGGGGTGGGGTGTTAGGGTTGGAAACCCAAACACCACATTTCCCTACTTTTGCCACTTTAGTAATAACCCTAACTGATGCATTAACAAAGTATTTGGAATGAATTGCCTTACTTTTTCAGATAGTATAATCATATCCTTATTTATCTATCTATAAGAGTGCAGGGGTCTGCACTCACATTCCTCGACAGATGCATGTATGCATGTAGCTGTGGAACAACAGGGCCCTCCAGGCCCTGCACTTCCATTTATAGGAGAACAGTGACCAACTTATCAGCATAGCCATCTTATTACCCCACCTTATTTTCCTGGTGCAGAAAATGTTCAAATCCTCACCAAAGTGTAATTCTGTGCAACTGCAATGCCATTCCATGCCACAGGTGCAAAAAAAAACCAACAACATTTTGGCTAGGATTTGAAGAATGACAGCTGTGACATACATGAGATGGACTAAAAAGAAGGCTCTGTTGAAAATTTTAGAGTCAAAATATTTAAAAATTCCAAGGTTACGAATGTACATTGTGAAATTGCAATGAATGGGCATAACTTTGCCATGCATAAGTATTTTGATCCCACATTTTGAACATAGCCTTCTTATAACCCCACCTCATGAACAATATGACTGTCTTTACACAAGCCCCACCTGAAAGGGGATTTCATTGACCATGAAATCTCCTTTTGGGTGGGAGTTGCATAATGACAGTCCTATTGTTCATGAGGCAGAGCCCCCAAAAGGCCATGTTGAAAATCAGTGGTCAAAATGTTAAGAAACAGCTGAGTTATGAACCAAAGTGGAAAACCCCTTTGAAATACATTGAAAAATAGCACAAAATAGGATCCTCTTTCACAAAAGGATCTTTTATCGTGCTTTCCCACTGACTAGCATGGGATCAACATGATGTAAAATCCTCTTTTGCAAAAAGGATCCTTTATCTTACTTCCCCATGGTAGTCAATGGGAAAGCATGATAAAGGATCTCTTTGCAAAACAGAATCCTATATCAGACTAATCTCATTGTAGTAAATGCAAAAGCATGATAAAGGATAATTTTGCAAAACAGGATCCTACATCGTGCCAATCATTGTCCCTTGTAATGTAATGCTCCCTCCCATCCCCCAATGTCCCATCGTTCTCCCCTAGAAAAAAACAAAACTGTCCCTGGTAGTGTAGTGGTCCCTCCCCTTCCCCCGATGTACCATCACCCTCCACATACGTAAAAAAAAAATCTGTGGTAGTCTAGTGATCCCCCTCTCCCACAAATGTCAGATTGCCATCCTGGTAAGTTAAAAAAAGAAATCCCAGTAGTCTAGTGGTCTATACCCCCTCCCTAATGTCTGATCCCATCTTCATATAAAAAAAATGAATTACCTGGTAGTCTAATTGTCCCTTCCCGACTCCGCTGCCCTGAAAATGCATTTTTCCTGATAGTCTAGTTGCACCCCCCACTCACCCTGTTAGCTGACCATCCACCACTCTGTTCTCCCCCACATCCCAATTTTTAGTCTGTGACCAGCATAGCTCTCCTCACACCTTCATGGCTGGCTGCAGACTGCGGTATGAATGAGCTCTGCCTCCGAATGCAGTTGCAGTGGTAGCCAGGTAGCCATGCTAGAGGTAGGGGCGAAGTGACTATGTTTGAGCAAATCACCAGTACTCCAGACTTTGATGAACATAGCCCTAGGTACTTCTGCTATGTAATCCTTTAAATCCTGATTTAGTAGCAATATACACCAATTTTGCCTGGTCACTTTTTATGGCTGCATGATGATGTCACTATGCTGATGATTTGCTATGAGTAGGAGAAAGGACTGTGAAAGCACATGACATGATCGGTAGGCTGTGGTGTTCCGCTGAGTTTGGTTTGGACATGACTCACATTACTCCACTGTTCTCTTCATTTACTAAAGTGGTGTGTTTGTGCTTGTTCTTCCCTCACTCCTGCCTGAACTAAATGCACTATTTCATTGGTAGACTGTAAGTTTCTGTTACATACTTCGACTATCACTTTGTTTTAAGCCATTTTAGAGCACCTTTAATGAGATCTTTAGGAGGTAATTCCTCTGGTTCCTGCTGAAACATAGCTTTAGGCAGTAATTGCTCTGAGTCATTTGGGGGGCATATAGAATAAATAGCTTTATCAATAGCGCTCCACTGATTTTTTACAATATAAGTGTTTTCTAAAAATGAGGGCTGTATTATAAAGAAATCTGCTCTTGAAAAAGTGTAGCATGAAACACAAGGTGCCCACTACAAGGTTGATTGCATTCTTGGCAGGTGTAACTTGAACTGCCCCTTGTAGTTAGCCTTGTCTGCAGTTAACCCTTTGCTGTTCTGTTTCCAGCTCTGTTGCTGGCTTGTCAGAATATCTTAGAAATGGAGACTATAAGAAGTCATTTGTTTTTCAGCTACTACTGCTTTTGTAGACCTCTTTTTAATACACACTGAGCTATCTTTGAAAATAAAAAAAACATACAAGTGCAATAGCCAGAGAAAATGTTGTCTGACTTATTAAAAGTGAGATTTCCTATCTGCCCCCCCCCAACTTATTCTGCATCTTATGAACTGAAGGTGTTGTTTACTGCTCAGACAAAAGCAGGAACCCATCGAAAAGGAGATACTGCATCTAAGCTGCATATCTCTCAGTCTTTCACTGCCCAGTGTGTGACAAATGGGCAAAATGTGTGACATACGATCAAACATGAGAATGCAAACTCTAAACCCAATGGAAACAAGTGCACTAATAATTATAATGTTTGCTGATTACAGCACATCATGGATTATTATGAATTTATACTTTAAAATCTCATTGAGCAATGTGGAATATTGCCTTCTCCATGTGAGACAGAGGGTTTTTAAGAGGTACAATGAGTGATGTACCTCATAGTGTGTGACAATTGAGAGGTATGCCGAGCTGGGCTATTCAGGGTAAATAACGCCCCCCCCCAAAAAAAAACATCTAAAAAGCAGTCTTATGTATTAAATTAAAAGAGGGTCATTGGAGGTGCTGGAACACTATGCCATTTCAAGAGCAAAAACTGTGAATCTGGTAGTAATGACTGTGGGGGTTTAGGTTCAAATCCCACCACTGCCCCTGGTTAACTGTATGACTTTTAGCAAGGCACTGGACCTCCCAAGGCTCCCTGTGGATTCTCTGAACTTAGCTTCCTGACAAGCCATGCCTAACAATCTTCTGTCACTGAAATGTGGGGCACATAGTATATCCAAAATGTGAGAAGCTGTCCTTCAATACGCGGGACACATGATTAAATGCAGCTACAAACTCAGATGTGGAAGGTATGAAACAAGCCTCACTATAGCACCTGGAAAAAGAAAGGAGGGGAATCTGCATCAATACCAACTGGAGTAGCTGACTGTCTACAAGTTAACCCCTTGCAGTCCTGGACCCAGCTCTACTACAAAAAAAATAATAAAGAAATAAAACACAGACCCCTTTAATAGCCCACCCAAGCTGCTCTAATCAGCCTGATCCATTGAAGTTAGCTGACTGCCTACAAGTTAACCCCTTACAGTTCTGCTTCCAGTTCTGCCACTTAACAGTGTCACCTCTTCCTTTGCAAATGAGCAGCTAGCTTGTCAGAGCAACTTCACAAGAAGCAGTAAAAATTCAGGCATCCTGCCACATGTCAGACTTTCATGCCTATGAAACTTCTCAAGTCCTGGGCAAAATGTCTTGTTGGACTTGTGTTGCTAAATGATGCTTCAGCTGAGATTTGAAAATTGTCATCTGCAGGGTTCATGAGGTGAAGTGATAAGAAAACTATGCTGAACATTTGGGGTTAAAATTTCAAAAAAAAGAAAGTTATGAAGCAATATTAAAATTTTTCAATGCTTTCTTATAAATTTTATACCAGTATTTATCCAGATTCAGACCCCATATTTTCAGCTCAGCCTTTCTTAATTCCACCTCATGAACAAGGCAAGAGTAATTCTTCAAACTCCCTGCAAAACATTTTTTGACTACACACAGAGCAGCTTGAAAGTGATTTGATAAGTGTTAAAGAATTCTGCAATGTTGCTAAACCCAGGACCTATGGGGTAGCAGCAAAGCACCGTGCCAGGGGTAAATACAGACCCACATTATTTTTATATGGACCATTTACCCTATACATCACATAATGGCAGAACAAATAATGAAGAAAATGATCTGAAACAGAGTCCACAGCTTTTGAGTGCTTATAAAGGAATGTTTATGTTTTGCTTTATTTATTTATTTAAAAGGTTTCACCAGAAAAGCACACTGAGTTGAAGCTTTTTTCCAAGTGCGTCCTGGGGAGGAGGGATACGGATTACAAAAAGCAATAAATACATACAAATACATACAGATAAACTATAATACATGCTAGGGTAAAGCAATACATTACAGCAATGGGTACTCAAAAACAACAGGTTAAACATACTTAGAGTGAAACAGTGGACTTCAGCAAGTAGCAGAAGGGCAGATATGACATGCTAGGAGCATGAACAAGTTGGAAAGAAGAGTGTGCAAAGGAGAGAGGTGAGAGCAGAATGGAAGGGTCCATGTCTAAGAGCTGGGTGAAGGGAGTTAAACATAGAAACATAGAATATGTTGGCAGATAAGGACCATACAGCCCACCTAGTCTGCCCATTTCCCTACTTGGTTTGGTAATCCCTATTATTATCTGGAGTGCCTTTCCCCCACTCTGCTGTACAGCAGGGTACCTTTGTGCTTATCCCATGCACTTTTGAATCTCCATACTGTTTTTGCTTCCACCATCACTGCTGATAGGCTGTTCCACAGATCCACCACCCTCTCTGTGAAAAAAATACTTCCTAGCATTCCCTCAAAGCCTCCCTCCTCCCTCCCTCCAACCTCATGTTATGCCCCCCTGTCCTTGTGCACTTTCTTCTATTAAATATGCTCCCCTCCTGTGCCCTATTTATTCCTCAAAGGTATTTGAAAGTCTCTATCATATCCCCTGTCTCCCTTCTCTCTTTCAGTGAATAGATATTTAGTTCCTTGAGTCTTTCCTCATAAGGCTGGTGGTGCAGTCCATGTATCATTTTTGTTGCTCTTCTCTGGACTGCTTCCATTCTGCCTATGTCCTTCCTGAGATCCGGTCTCCAGAACTGGACACAGTATTCCAGATGAGGCCTTACCAGTGATCTACACAGTGACATCACCACTTCACTCCTCCTACTGGTTATGCCCCTTCCTAGGCACCCCAGCATTCGCTTTGCCTTCCCCACTGCTTTTTCACATTGTTTGACTGATTTCAGGTCATCAGATATGATATCTCCCACGTCTCTCTCCTGACTTGTGGTGACTAGAACATGTCCCCCTCATCCTGTATTCCTCTCTTGGGTTTCTGTGTCCCAGGTGCATTATCTTTCACTTCTTAGCATTGAAACCCAACCGCCAAACCCTCAGCCAGTCCTCAAGTAGTCTTAGGTAATTTCTCATTTTATGTAGCCCCTCCTGTTACAGATCTTGATGTCTTCTGCGAATAGGCATACTTTCCCCTCAAGTCCCACTGCAATGCTGCTTCTGAAGACACTGAATAGAAATGGACCCAGCATCGATCCCCATGAAACCCTGCCTGTCACATCCCCCTCTTCTGATTTTATGCCATTTACTACCACCCTCTGGGTCCTGCCTTTTAGCCAGTTAACAGACCCATTTTATCACTTTAGAGCCCACAGCCAGTTTCCCCAATTTGTTAAGCAATCTTCTATGAGGAACAGTATTGAAGGCCTTACTGAAATTCAGGTAAGCCACATCCACTATCCCTTCCTAATCCACCACCCTGGTCACCCAGGCAAAGAAATCAATAAAATTAGTTTAACAGGACCTACCCTCAGTGAATCCATGCTGCCTTGGGTCTTTTGCACCGCTTGATTCCAGGAACTTCACTACCCTCTTCTTAAGCAGGGACTACATCAGCTTCCCCACCACTGAGATCAGGCTTACGGGTCTATAATTGTCTGCCTCCTCCCTACTTCCAGTGTTGTGCATGGGGACCACCTCTGCCTTCCTCCAGTCCTCAGGTACCTCCCCCGGCTCTGGTGATTGACTGAAGATGGTTGTCAGCGGACATGCTAGGACCTCCCTGAGTTCCTTCGACACTCTAGGGTGAATTCTGTCTGGCCCCATTGCCTTGTCTGTCTTTACTTTTCTTAGTTCCTCCAAGATCCTATCCACCATAAATGTACTGGTGTCCACCTCTCCCCTGTACATCTTTCCTCATGAGTCTTGGCCCTCCCCTGCTCTTCCTTGGTAAATACTGAGCAAGAATATTTGTTCAGCATCTCAGCTTTTTCAGGGTCATCCTCCACTCACCCACTCTCTCTCTCCCTTCTTTAGCCTAACAATACCATTTCTGGTCTTCTTCCTCTCACTAATATAACAGAAGATGGTCTTGTCCCCCTTCTTAATAGCCTGTGCTAGTCCATCCTCCGTTCTTACCTTAGCCCCTCTGACAGCTTTCCCAGCTTCTCACTGCTTCTCCAGATATTTTAGTCTATCTTCTTCTTTCTGTGTCTCTTTCTATTTCCTGAAAGCCTTACTTTTTTCTCTCACTTTCTTGGTTACTGGTTTAGAGAATCACAGTGGCAGCTTCTTTCTTTTGTTTTTGCTAAGTAATCTGACACATTGACTTGTCACTCCTACTATGGATCTTTTGAGCATAAGCCACTGTTCTTCTACCCCTACCCCTGTATCTTCTGCTGCCAGGGCAATTTTGAGCTGTTCCCCCATCTCCATGAAGTTATCCTTCCAGAAATCTAGGACCTTAATCTTTGAATTTTTTTTAATGTCTTTATAAGTGACAATGCAGAGGGACTGGAAGGAAAAGTATGTCTCTTTGCAGATGACACAAATATCTGCAACAGGGTTGATACACAAGGTGGGGTGGAAAGGATAAGAAGGGACTTGGCAAGGTTGGAGGAATAGTCAAACATATGGAAGATTAGATTCAACTCAAAGAAGTGCAAAGTAATGCACCTGGGAAACAAAAACCCAGGGGTAGAGTACACAATGGGTGGTGAGATACTGACAACAACAAAAATGGAAAAGGACCTTGGGGTAGTTATATTAGATGACCTAAAGGTGGGCAAGTAATGTGAGAAAGCAGTAAGGAGGGCTGGGGGGATACTGGGATGCACTGGAAGAGGCATCACCAGTAGAAAACAGGAAGTTGTTATCCCTCTGTACAGACAGTTGGTGAGACCTCATCTAGAGTATCATGTGCAGTTCTGGAGACCCCATCTCCGCAAAGACATAGACGGGGTGGAGGCTGTCCAGAGGAGGGCAACCAAATGGTGCAGGGTCTGCAAGAGAAGTCAGTATGAGGAGAGACTAAAGGAGCTTAATATGTATACCCTTGAGGAAAGGAGGGAGAGGGGGGATATGATAGAAACTTTCAAGTACCTCAAAGGAATTGACAAAGTCCAAAAGGGTAGCATCTTTCAGAAAAAGATATGTGCAAAAACAAGGGGACACAATTTGAAGATAGAGAGAGATGGCTCAGCGGTAATGTGAGGAAGTATTTTTTCACAGAGAGGGTTGTGGATGCATGGAACAGCCTTCCTGAAGAGGCCATGGAGTCATAAACAGTGGGGGAATTCAAGAATGCATGGGAAAGACATAAGGCAATTCTAGTGGGGGGGTAGGAGGAAGTGGGCTGTTGGTTAACTAGGATCTGCAGCTTAGCCATTAGGTAGGGAAATGGGCAGACTAGGTGGGCCAAGTGGTCCTTATCTGCCATCAAATTCTATGTTTCTATGTTTCTTCTGCCAATGTGTTGACTTTAAACCACTCAGTTCTGTGGTCACTGGTATCAAGAGCACTGCCCACCTCAACATCCATGATTCTGTCCCTGTTTGCCAGCACTAAGTCCAGTACAACCCCCTCTCTACTGGGCTCAACCACCAGCTGTCTTAGGTTTGCCCCATACATTTCAGACATGAGGTCCCTGCTCCTTGATGTACTTGCAGTCTGGGTATTCCAATCTGCATCTGGCATGTCGAAGTCATCCATTAGTAGTACTTCCCCTTTGGCTGCCTTATTATGGACAGTTTCTACTAATACTGGATCTGTATCCTCCCCCTGCATGGGAGGCCTATAAACTACTCCAGCATGGATGGTTGTTTTGTTCCCTGACTCCAGAGTGACCCACGATGCCTCTGCTTCTTCCCTGGATCCCTGTGCCTCTGTAGCTTTAATCCCTTCTTTTACATACATAGCAACCACTCCTCCCCTCTTCCCCTCCCTATCCTTTCTAAAAAGTGGATACCCTGGTATGGCTGCATCCCAGTCATGGTTCCCTGCATACCATGTTTCCATAAGAGCCACAATGTCCAGGTTTGTGTCTGCCATCAGTGCCATCAGGGCTGGGATTTTGTTTCCCAGAATACGAGCATTTGTGCACATGATCTTCCACTCTGTATACCCCTAAATGTTCCTTGTTAATTGGTGTTTGCCCTGTGCCACATTATTGATGTACGTTCTGTTCTCGCCCCATTGTAACCATGGTAATTTTACGGTTACATATTGTGCCAGTTATTGGGTCCTCATTGCTTTCAGTTATGTCCTGTGGGGGGCTATGACAGTCCCCTTGACTGTCTATGCCTCCCCCCTTAGCAAGTTTAAATGATCACTAAGGATGCACTTAAACTTCTCAGAGACTATACCTTTGCCTGCCCTGGATTGATGCAGGCCATCTGGAGAATATGGTCCTTCATCCCTCCAGGCAAGGTTCCAGTCCCCAGTGAAGCCATACCCCCACTCTTCACACCATTTCTTCAGCCATTTGTTGAATTCAACAATGCGGATGTCCCTGTCTTCCCCCTTGTCATGGACAGATAGCACCCCCGAGAAGGTGACAGAGTGTGCTTCTTGCCTAAGACTCCTCCCCAGCTCCCTGAACTCTTCCTGTACTCTTCCTACATCTACCCCCTCTCTAGCCAGGTCATCAGTCACCAAGTGAATAATGATATCCAGCTCCCCCCCTTGCTAATGCCTTTGCAATCCTCAGGATTTGCTTTCCCTCCTTCCGAACTGTTCCTACAGGTAGGCACATTAGCTTTCTCCATAGTTTAGGCAGGTGAAAGGAGAACACAGTCTGACCTGCAGAAGAGGTTCAGGATGAGACTGTAAGAGAACAAGTGTTGTAGCTCTGGAGAGAGTGAGAAGGAGAGGGGAGAGGAGATTGGAAGGAGGAGAGGTAAGAAGGAAGGGAGGGAGCCAAACCAGAACTTAGCTGTGAGAGAAATGCAGTGAGAGCATCATCTGTCCTCAAGCGAGAGGAAGGAGTGGGATTTGTAAAGGGCATAGTGATGGGTGGGTGGGGGCATCCAGGGCACAGTGACAGAAAGAGTTGAATAGGGTGTCCAGTCTGGCAAGGGAAATTTTGGATGCAGCACTAAAGACTACATTGCTGTAGTTAAAAACTGGGAGGATCATTTTCTGGTCCACAGCCCAGTGAGTGGGCAGTGGGATGCAATTACAATTTCCGTAGAGGATACCGAGCTTGGGATGTAGTTTTTTGGCAATTGCATCCATGTGACCAGAAAAGTCTAGGTGTCTGTCGAGATAGAAACCAAGATACTTTTACAGAGGAAGTATCCTCCAGTTTTGACCAATTAAAGGTGTGGAAAGAGGGAAATGAGGGGAGCCAAGACAGTGTTTGTCTAGTGCCAAAGGTCATAGAGACTGTCTTTTTGGCATTAAGAAATAACTGGTGAGAAACTAACAAGCACTGAACATTATCAAAGTCCTGCTGGAAGCTTGTAGTTACACTGGAGGGTGAGGTACCAGATGTATACAAGACAGTGTCATCAGCATACATATTGATGCTGGAGGAGGAAGAGAAGACAGAGGGGAGGTCATTTAGGAAAATGAAGAAGAAAAGGGGAATGAAGACCAAATCTTGTGGGACATCAGTCCTGATGGGGAGAGAGAGAATATGGAATCTGCCCACCAAATAGGACATGAATCAGTCAACAACAGTGGGTGAAAGCCCAGCTGAAATAAGTTTACTTAAGATGATGGGAGACTGTGTTGAAAGTCTTTGTTAGGTCAATGAAAATGGCAGAGTTGATGAGGTCACTGTCCCTCCTAGTAGGGATGGAGTCCATGAGCCTTCGGAGAGAGGTGTTGGTGGAGTAGAGCTTCCTAAAGCCAGACTGGTAAGGAGTGAAGAATGAGGTGTTGTCCAGAAAGAAGGTGATTTGAGAGACGATGAGATGCTCTTGGAGTTTGAAAAGGATTGGGAGGAGGGAGATGCATGAATAGTTGCCAGGTGAGGAGGGATCACCTCTTTTAACAAGTGGTAGGACGAATGCATGCTTCCAGACTGAGGGAACTGCAGCTCAGGAAAAAGAGAGATTAAGGAGAATGGTAAGTGGGGGTGATGGGGGGTGATAGGAAGATAAATTTTGAGCAAAGTCCATCTGGGGAGGTGCCTGAGGAGCGGTTCAGGGCAAGCAGTGCTTTGAGGGTGGTGGAGGAAACTGTAGGGGAGAAGGAGAAGGAGAGATGAGAGGGGGAAGGAGGAGAGGAGGGGTGGGGTAAGAGACTGGAGTAGGTCAACAGTGCATGAAGTGAAGTAAGAGTTGAATTTTGAGGCAACTGTTGGGGGGTCATATGTGAGGGAGTCACCCTACTGGAGGACAGGGATGGAGTGATGTATCAGGGGTAAAAAAAGGCTTTGATTCACCCACCAGAATTTGGAAGTTAGTTACAGTTAGTGGATATTGAGTGACTGAGTGTTTTCATGGAGAAGACACATCACCCCCCCATTATCTTCTCACCTAGGGCTGTTTAGATTGGACTTAATAGGTAGCCCCCCCCATGTTCTGTGCTAGGGTGATTTTGATATGGCTGTATAGGTAGGTCCCCCTTCCGTGTTCTGTGCTAGGGCTGTTTTGATCTGGCTGTATAGGTAGTTTCTGGTATTACAGTAACTCACCTGACAGTTTATGTGTGAGCCTTTCAAATACCACTGAGTTCTACAGACATGCTGGACTCTGCATAGGGATGGTCTTATTAATGAACGTGCAAAGTAATCAAAGATTAAGCTACCTTCAGGCATGCTGTATTTTAAGTATATATTCATTATTATTAACTATTATATATCAGTGAGGCCCAGTTGCTAGCACTCTTGTCCAGGAGTCAGTCTCACAGTAATCATGTGCTAAAGCCTCACACACAGAACTTGGGCTCATATCTAAAGCTGAGACTGCAGTGTGGAACTGGGTGATCTTGCTGGTGCAGGCAAAGGGGATGAATAACCATAGATCACCACTAGCAGCATACTGTAAAAGGGGGATAAGAAACTAGGCAGCATATGTAAATGGAGGGTATAAAAGGGGGATAAGAAACAAGGCAGCAAATGTGGGGGGTATTACATATTTGTGGAAGTAGTACGGTACCACATACTGATAAAAATCAAAAACCTCATGACTCAATCAAAGCACACCAGCCATTGCAGCAAGGTCTATAGAATGCTGGGCCCTTATGGGGCTCATAAGGTAGGGTGAAGCAGCCTCTTACTTTTCTCAGCTACATCGCTATCATATTGCAGCCATATAGGCTCTGACAAGAGATTGTTTAACTTGTGTGGAAATGGCATTATACTGAGTCACAAAAGGTCACTGTATTGTTTTCTTTGTCATTATTTCGAATTTTTAACAAATCATCCATATACAGGCTCCATACTCTGTTAAAAGGTAGTTGTAAGTTCTCTTCATTATAACCATGCAACCAAAGTGGTTCAGCAGGTCCTCTGCTTCTTGACTGAAGTCTTCTGACTCTGAACGAATTCTACACAACCTCAGTGGTTGACTGTAAGGTATGTTTTCAACTAGTGGTTACTGATGGGTGCTCCTTGCATGCAGTAAACTAGTTCCTGTTATGTACTTTCAGTAGCCCAAAATCTTTTACTACTTTCCCTGGTTCCACCTGTTGTGTTATATATCCAGAAATGATCTTGTGCCTGGATCTGAGTGTAATGTAAATCTTAATCCAAATTCCTCTGCATTAATATAATCCATGAACTCCTGCATGTCTTCTGCTGTACCTTTCCACACACATAATATGTTGTCAATAAAATGACTCCAACATACAATGTTAAGGTGAAATTTGTACTTATTTTCACTGTAGAAAGTTAAAACTTCCCACCATCCAATGAAAACGCTGATGGCTGAGCCCTTTGCCATCCCTCATGTCTTTCCCAAGAACTGATTCTCAGACATGAAATACCTTAACTTTGAAACCAGCTTTATTGCACCAAGAATAAATAATATGGAAATTAAATTCATACAAGCCTAATATAGTTTCTACTACCTTGAAGCCCCATCTGTGTTTATTTGAGGTATATAGTGAGCAGACATCTGTTGTGAGGAACCTGTAGCCTGGCTGCCATACAAAATCATTAAATTAGTTCAGAATCTGTGTTGTATTTTTAACATAATACAGTAGTATAGTGAGCAGGTTTTTTTTTCAAATATCATTCTATATATTTAG